>CM060250.1:52769973-52918829 GCA_030684275.1 Acipenser oxyrinchus oxyrinchus
CTATTACGCCTGATTCAACTGAACACTCTACCAAAGCTGCATCTTGCACCTGTGACATCAGCACGCCTGTCTCCGCCCCCACAGGAGACAAAACTGCGTGCAGGACGGAGCTCAGAGTCATTTTCTATTTCAGCCTTTTCAGCTTACACAAAGAGTGTTTCAGGATTCGAGTCAGTTAAGCCTGTCTTATTTTATTTCTGCTTGTTTTTTCCCCTTGGGATAAACCGCTGAGGCAAAAATTGTTTAAATAATTTAAGTGTATTTTTTACCGTGAGTCTGTTTTTGCTGCCTTCTGGCCAGTGGCAGCAGCGGGCTTGCCTGCTCCTGCACCCACAGATCGGTGACACAGTATTATTAATATTATGTATTCTCTCTTTTTCACCTTAACTCTGGCTGGAGATTTATTAGTCTTGCTTTTTACAAGCATACTATGAATTTAAACTACATTTAAATATATATTGGTGTTTAAACGGCTGTATTTGTATTTCTTATACTGCTTAAGCAGTCGCAGCAGTCTGGGCTCCTGGACGGGCACTGTGTTTGACTCTCGGACTGCACAGACTATCTTGCAGGCTGTAGCCCAAAGTTAGAGAGCTTTGCTCTGGTGCCCATGCCACAATAGCGGGCAGCTTCGGCCCCCGTGCACCATACTGTACCGTACCGTACCGTACAATGCCTCCGTACACCACAACGTGCATGGTATCGCACCATGCACCATACCGCACTGTACCATGCCTCCGTGCAGCGTACCTCCATGCTCCTTGCATGGTAATACACTGTGCACATACCAGGGTGACAATTGTTACAAGATATTATTTTTACATATAATTACATTATTTTTTACACATTATTCTTACATACAATTATCCATTTATACAGTTGGGTTTTTACTAGAGCAAACTAGGTAAGTACCTTGCTCAAGGGTACAGCAGCAGTGTCCCCCACCTGGGATTGAACCCTGGACCCCCTGGTCAAGAGTCCACAGCCCTAACCACTTCTCCACACTGCTGTTAGTAGCTTATTGATCCCAGAATCTCATCAAGCAGTTTCTTGAACGATCCCAGGGTGTCGGCTTCAACAACATTACGGGGGAGTTGGTTCAACACCCTCACAATTCTCTATGTAAAAAGTGCCTCCTATTTTCTATTCTGAATGCCCCTTTATCTAATCTCCATTTGTGACCCCTGGTCCTTGTTTCTTTTTTCAGGTCGAAAAAGTCCCCTGGGTCGACATTGTCAATACCTTTTAGAATTTTGAATGCTTGAATCAGATCACCGTGTAGTCTTCTTTGTTCAAGACTGAACAGATTCAATTCTTTGAGCCTATCTGCATACGACATGCCTCTTAAACCCAGGATAATTCTGGTCGCTCTTCTTTGCACTCTTTCTAGAGCAGCAATATCCTTTTTGTAATGAGGTGACCAGATCTGAACACAATATTCTAGATGAGGTCTTACTAATGCATTGTAAAGTTTTAACATTACTTCCCTTGATTTAAATTCAACACTCTTCACAATATATCTGAGCATCTTCTTGCCCATTTTTATAGCTTCCCCACATTGTCTAGATGAAGACATTTCTGAGTCAACATAAACTCCTACGTCTTTTTCACAGATTCCTTCTTCAATTTCAGTATCTCCCATATAATATTTATAATGCACATTTTTATTACCTGCGTGCAGTACCTCACATTTTTCTCTATTAAATGTCATTTGCCATGTGTCTACCCAGTTCTGAATGCTGTCTAGATCATTTTGAATGACCTTTGCTGCTGCAACAGTGTTTCCACTCCTCCTATTTTTGTGTCGTCTGCAAATTTAACAAGTTTGCTTACTATATCAGAATCTAAATCATTAATGTAGATTAGGAATAGCAGAGGACTGTGTACTGTACAGTAATCCTGTGCACAGTAGTGTACCGTACCATGCCCCGTGCACTGTACTGCACTGTGCACTGTAGTACACTTTACCGTGCATACCATACCATATCGCACAGTACATCATACCGTATTTTATACCATGCTGTGTTACCACCCATGCGTATTACTACAGTCTTGCTGCAACAATGCCTGAGTTCCATTTTCGCACGATCTGCAAGAAGCCTATCTCCTCAGAGGATAAGCACGATCAATGTGTATGGTGTTTTGGTGCTTAGCATATTCAGCAGGCATTCCAGGATGATGCCTTTTGTGAGGCCTGTGCAGTGCTCACCAGGCATTTGGATGAGCGCAGGCACAAGCTTTTTGCAGAACCTGCTCCCTCGACCTCCTCTCAGAGGGATTAGTCTCCCTCACCACGACGTGCGGCACCACTGCCGGCGGATAGTTCTCCAGTCGAAAAATTACAGCACAGAGGCAGAAGCCCCTCGTGGTCTTCTGCATCGACCTCATCCTCTTAGGAAGGCTAGCCGCCACCATTCCCCAGGCGTCCCGGCCATTAATACCCAGATGGATCGCATGTGGGAAGCCACCTCAGCCCAGAGCCAGATCTTGAAGGCACTGGCTGAGGTGTGCCTGGTGCAACCCGCCCCTAATCCCCCGGTGGTGCAAGCAGCTGTTGCAGCACAAGAGTGGGTGCTGGATGACTCCATGTCCCTCGCTGCCTCTGGAACTCCCGAGGACCTAGAGGAACCTCAACTAGAGGAGCTGGAGGAGGATGAGCCACTAGCGCCACTCGCCTTCTCCACAGAGATCAGAGCTTTATTGAAAAGAGCCATCACAGCACTGTGAGTGCCATGGCCTGAGGAATCTGAGCTGAAGAGCTACATTTTTGACAGGACCTCAGCTCCCTCTAGAAGGACCTTGATGCTCCCTGTCCACCCAGACTTTCTGCATGTCCAATCAACTTGGGAACACCCCGCAATGGCCCTGGCCATCCCCAGGGCTGTTGACTTGTTATATGGGGTCCACGACACGGAGGAGTTGGGCTTGGCCACTTTCCTCCTGTCGCAGCATCCATTGCTTCCCTTGTACAAGGCACACATCTGGCGGTCCTTTCTAAAGATGTGTCATGCCCTAACAAACAGTGCAAGGTCACGGAGGCGATGTTAAAAAAGGCCTATGTGGCAAAAGCTCTATCTACAGGACTGGGTAACTACACGAGCATCCTGGTGGCTTATCAGTCGATGATTGTATAGAGCTTGTCAGTGAATAACAGGCCCCCCCAGTGGATGCTAGAGGAGCTGAACCTGGTCACTGACCATCTGCTACAGCTGTCCAAGTACAATGGACAGTCTCTTGGTCGAGGCCTCGTAGCACTGATAGCGGCTTGACAGCAGCTTTGGCTCTCCCAACAACTGATGGGGACAAGGCCTTCCTTTTGGATGCCCCGGTCACACCAGGCCATACGTTCGGTCCAGCGGTGGACAAACTTTTGCTGAGCTCCCACAAGGTGCACAAATCCACCAAAGAGCTGGTTCGCTTGCTGCCCAGAAAGGCTCTTCAAGCCAGGAAGCAAACGATGCCTTGGTGTCGTAGGGCTCAGCAACCTCAGACTCAGCGGCCAACAGTGCATAGGGGCGGCCAGACACAGAGTGGACAAGTAGCCAACTGGATTACTGGCAATCAAGCACCACGGACATCTGGGTGCTCACCACAGTACAGCTCGGCTACTTGCTCCAGTTCAAACAGGGCCCTCCCCCCTTTTCGGGAGTGGTTTACCACTTCTGTCTCCAACCCTCAAGATGCCCTGGTGGTGTTTCAAGAGGTGAAGATCCTGTTACAAAGAAGGGCTATTCAGGTAATAAACCCCTCCAACCTGGTCAGGTTTTATTCCAGGTACTTCCTGGTGCCGAAAAGGGACGGTGGCCTACTGCCCATTCTCGACCTCAGACAGCTCAATCTATTCTTGAGGTGCAGGAAGTTCAAGATACTGACAATGAAACAGCTCTTGTGCTCGGTCAGACTGGGTGACAGGTTCACTAAGGTGGACTTGACCGGCCTTTCTCTAGCCCCTCGCACCTTTTCGAAGTGCATGAAGGTTATCCTGGCCCCTCTGAGACTACAAGGCATCAGAGTGCTCAACTACCTGGACGACTGGCTCATATGTGCTGAGTCTCCAGTGCAGGTAGTAGCGCACATGGAACTGATGACCACTCACCTCGACAGGGTCGACCTGATGGTCAAAACTGAACTCGTCAAAAAGCCACCTAGTACCGTCCCAGACTACCATCTACCTGGGAACCTGCTTGAACTCAAGCAGCATTATTGCCACTCTGTCAGTGGACAGAATCCAGAGGCTCCACACGTGCCTGAGGCTGTTTCAGCCCTGCATGTCACGGGAGGGTGTCACCTTCCAGAGGCTTCTGGGCCTGATTACAGCAGCATCCCAGACCATTCCATTGGGTCTTCTCCGCATTCGCCCTTTCCAAGCGGGGGTCAATCGCAGGGTGAATCATCCTCTCTTGCAACCACATCTCTGCCTGTTGGTGTCCCGACACTGTATGGAGGTCCTCTCGTGGTAGAAACAGCCAGCTCACCTGTATCTAGGTGTGGCGTTAGGCAGTATCACCAGGCGAGAGATGATCACCATGGATGCCTCCGGCTCAGGCTGGTGCGCCGTGTGGAACGCAAGGTGTGTGGCAGCCCCCTTGGGTGGGGCTACACATAAATGTCCTGGAGCTGCAGGCAGTTCAGGAGAGCAGAGGTCGACCTCTTTGCCTCCCTGGAATCCGCTCATTGTCCACTCTGGTTTTCCATTATGGGGAATAGGGGTCGACTGGGAGTCGATGCCCTTGCACACGAGTGGCCGAGGACTCTCCTTTATGTCTTTCCTCCGGTAACAAGCTTGTGAACGTGGTTCTCCACGCTGGTGCAGCTATTGCGCCACCAGCCTTGGCAATTGCCCACGTGCCGCAACCTGCTAGGGTGTGTGAACTCAGCTGCAGAGTCACTTACAATTACGTCTCACCCGAAAGACGGAGCACAAGGAGGTTAAGTGACTTGCTCAGGGTCACACAATGAGTCAGTGGCTGAGGTGGGATTTGAACCCGGGACCTCCTGGTTACAAGCCCTTTTCTTTAACCACTGGACCACACAGCCTCCTGAACCACGGTCAAGTCCTGTCAAATCAGAGGCTGTCCAATTGGATTCTGGAGACAGTCAACAGTCAACAGCCAACTCCCCCCACCCCCGTGCCTTATAACTATGGCAGACCCTGCGTCTCGCCAGATTGGCTGTTCTGCAAGCCATGTCCTTGCAACGGCTTGGGTATACTTACCCATTGTGTAATGGAATACATTTCGTACTTGAAAGGGAACGTTAGGTTATTATCATAATCCTGGTTCCCTGAAATAGAAACGTATCCATTACAATTCTTTGTTCACTGCGTACATTCTATGCAATAGGCTGAAGAAAAATTATGGCGCTGAGCGCCGTCCTGCATGCAGACAGGCGTGCTGATGTCGCAGGCATAAGACGCAGCTTTGGTAGAGGTGATCAGTTGAATCGGGCGTAATAGGTTAACGCATTGTGTAATGGATACATTTCTATTCCAGGGAACCAGGGTTATGATAATAACCTAACATTCTCAACCTAATGTGGCCATGAAACAACCTAAGAATATAGCGTAAAGGCAGGATTTCTATTTAGCAAGGAAACCAAACCCAATACGATTCTACTTCAGCCAGCCAGGGAAACTAGTCCCGTTGGAATATTCTTTAACAGCCAAACTACCTTGTCCATTTTGAAAATGTAATAACAAATTTAACTAGAATTTGCAAGCAACTTGACGGCTTCCTGCACGCTGTAAGGAGTTATAAGCCACTTTTGCATTTGACCTTAAGGAGAGGTCAAAGGTCACAGTCAAAGACGTTTTTTGATAGAGCATATATGGGTTCTTATATGTGTTCCATAATAACCATGACCCTAGCTGCACTTTCTAAGGAGTTATAAGCTAGTTTTGCATTTGACCTTAAGGAGAGGTCAAAGGTCATGGTCAAGGCAATTTTAGAATAGAGTATTTATGGGTTCCTATATCTGTTCCATAGTACCCATAACCTTATCTGCACTCTGTAAGGAGTTATAAACTAGTTTTGCATTTGACCGTAGGGAGAGGTCAAAGGTCACGGTCAAGTTAATTTTCGAATAGAGCATATATGGGTTTATTTGTGTATTCTATAGTAACTATGACACTGTCTAAACTCTGAAAGGAGTTCTAAACACATTTTGCATTTGAGCTTTAAGTAATATGTGCAAATACGTGCAAATTGACCATAGCTGAAATTTGATTGGCTCACGGCAGCCATGTTTTTTATGTATCTTGCTTTTAATAGATAACCTTGCCAAGGCTATGTATGCAAAGTTTCGCTTCAATCGGCATAACCGTTTCCGAGAAGAAGATGTTTTAATATTTTTTACAAATCCAATATGGCCACCAGACCATATGCCAGCCAGCTTTCGTGTCTCTTATCAAAATGTTTCCGACATTTCGTCCTTTGCCCAAGTACGGCTCCATCAGCCTCAGCACAACACTGTCTCCCAGTCTCTCACCAGCAGGGTGCACTTCGTCCTTTCCCAGGTAGGGGAAGCCATTTACAAGGCATTTGGAATCCACGTCAGCTGCAAGCCAGAATTTGATGCCAAACATGTCTGGTTTGTTGGCCATGTACTGTGTCCAGCGACAGCGTTTCTTATAGCAGGCAATGCTATTTGGGATGAAGCTGCCCCAAACTGATGCCATGGCAAATTTTTTTGTAATAAGTCGGGCTGATCTTTTTTGTTACAAATCAAAATGTATGAATCTCAGGATTTCCCGAAACCGATTCCATGACATTGTTTCCTTGAAGAAGGGAAGACCCCACTCGTGACCAGTAGCTCTCCACATAAATGCTTTTGCCCGCATATGTGCCACGCACATACAGGATTGCAATGAAAGCTTGTAAGTCCTCCAAAGGCAGTTCCCAGAGGTCAACATTCAGTACCCATTGTGCCTCTGCCATGGTACAGCGCTGAATGTGAAGCAGCAATTGCATAGATATCAACAACAGAAATTCACTGAGTGGGGTTTAAGTTTCGTCTTGCATGCGGCGTTGGGCCTGAAATTTCAGACAAAACATTTTCTGATGTGCGTTTTCTCAAAGCCTCATCACTGGGATTTATAATTTTCCAAACTGTCCCGTCTTTGCCTGTCTCCTGAATTATGCTTGGAGAAGCTGATGCAGCAGGTGTAGTTGTCTTTGGTGCTTGTGGTGCTGAAGCGGCAGATGCAGGAGGAGCTGCAGGGACAGCAGCTGTTTCTCCAGTACTGGATCTGGATCTGCCACGGCCACGGCCACGGCCACGACCTCTCCCTCTCCCTCTCCCCCTGGTTGGCACTTGTTCTGTTTGATCTGCAGGTAAATACAGCTCGGTGTCCTCACTTTCACTGTCGGAACTGCTAGTTTTGACAGCCCAGGATGCATCGCAGTCGTTATCACTCACCCAGCCATCAGAATCACCTTCAGCCAAATCTTGTAACAGTTCAAGCACTTCTTCCATATTCAGTACTCGTCTTTGAGCCATCTTCTCAGTCAGTATACAGACAATAATGAATTGGAGTGCCCACAGCAGAGTCTAATAAACGCTAACACCAGCCAGCCTGTCGCCAGTCCTACACCTAATACAAAAGAATTAGCATACATGAACAAGAGGTGACTGATCAAGGCATTGATCACAACACCTGGGTTTGCAACGTTCTCAAGATTGAATTACAAAGGACAGTTACAAACTTGCTGAGCTGATTCAGAGGACAGGCAGATGAGAAAAAAGTAGCGTAGCTATATCACACTGTATTGTGATTCAATGTGTATATTTTGTGACAACTGCTAATAAAATAAATAATAATAACAATAAAAATAATATATGATGTGTAGAATATAGGAGGCTGTGTGGTCCAGTGGTTACGGGCTTGTAACCAAGAGGTCCCCGGTTCAAATCCCACCTCAGCCACTGACTCATTGTGTGACCCTGAGCAAGTCACTTAACCTCCTTGTGCGCCGTCTTTCAGGTGAGACGTAATTGTAAGTGACTATGCAGCTGATGCATAGTTCACACACTCTAGTCTCTGTAAGTCGCCTTGGATAACGGCGTCTGCTAAATAAACCAATAATAATAATAATAATAATAATAATAATAATAATAATAATAATAATGACTTTCATTAGTGTTTCAGCACTTGACAGGAGTATATAATATGTTCTTTCACATTGACTTTAATTTTATCACAAAGCCCAGACTAAATTGTCAGCTATATTGTATTGATTTCAATATGTAACGTAAACTACAGGTCTGGTGGTTGAAGAAGTGCTTATAACTTATTCATTTTTACGATTCTGCAGCTGAAACACCGTACGGGTATTTAATTCAAATATTAAGTAACACTTAAGAAGGGACATGCACGAGATATTCACATACGCGGAGATATTTAAATTTGAATTGCAAAAGCCATTCAAAAAGCGGCTAATGCAGTGCTAGTGTTGACCTTTTTTTTTAATCAGCAAAATTTAATAATGTAATATGCAATTCATGGAGATAAAAACGGAGAATTTTACAACACATTTCTAATATCAATTACATAGGCCTAATAGATTTTCAGTGTGCCTTTGCTGCAGCAAAGGTTTTTAAAAAAAAATTAAACTGGAGAGGTCTAAAGAGTTTACCATCTTAGATACCGTCTTTCTTGAACCATTGTAGCACATAAAGACCTTTCACTAAATCAAAAACATAAGAAGTGCTAATGAACAGTAATGACAAGTGTCTTTTTTTTGTTTATTTTTCCATAACAAAAAAATCAATAAAAGAATTATAAATATCAGATTTCAGTCACTTATCGGTTTACATGGATCAATTTGTCTAGTTACGTATAACGTTTTTACCACAAGCATGGGCATATGTTTAGTTATCCCACTCGAGTGGAATAACATGAGTGGCATAGCATGCTTACCGGCACTAGTTTCGAATGTGTTTTTGTTTACATTCCAATCCAGTGATCTACTGCTGAGATTCAGGATGGAGCTGCGCTTCGGTAGTTCAAACAGTAGTGTCACCTATACGTGTTTTATAACAACTTTAAAATATTTCTGTCATTGCTTAGATTTGGACTCTGAGTTTAGTCAAGAAATGCCAGTTACGAATCTGCCTGTGTCTGACACATCCAAATAGCCTGTAACCCCTTCATTAACACTGTAAACAACAGCAAGGCTGTAATAGGTTGAAAATTAAAAGACTGAGATCAAAGTTCAATCTAAAAAGAAAAAAGTTGCAAAGAGGTTATAAACAGGGTTAAAATGAATCTGTGTCAAAACATAATCTGTTGACAATGTAAGTAAAGATCTGCCAGGTAAAATGATCCCTGAATTAATTGATTTAATATAAAAATGTATCCATTTGATTGCTATTTATTTTAAAAAAAATATACTTGTGGTATAAACATAATACTGTTGCAAGAAGTTAATTGATTGCACATGCTGAGGAATTAGAAGAAGAGAGATGTAGAGCCTTAGATACTAATCTGTTGAATACAGTATATAAAAACACCACCCTTGTATCTTTTAATTGATAATATCGATTATATTGAGGCCAGCATTAGCCATTGTGTGTGCTGATGTGCTAGGGAGGCAAAACAAGCTGATCCCTGGAGCCAGCGTTACACTTAGCCATCAGTCCCCCAGAATACCAAATGGAGGATTGTGCACCTAAGTGGAAAGAAGTAGAATTTAGTGAAAGCCTACTTTGGAGATTTGCAATTTAGTTTTTCAACTTCAGAATTCAGCACTACATGGCAATGCCTAGAAGTTGGAATAATGGCAGGATGCACCATTTCTCCATTGGCTTTTAACATGGTGTGGCGGAGTGTCCCACCCCTATTATTATTATTTGTATTATTGTTTGCGGCGCGGATAACAGCGCGCGTATTTCTTATTATTTATCATTTAAAACCTCGTGAGGATGCATGACTGATCAGCTACTGATTATTTAACTAGCTGACAGTCATGCATCCTTACCAAACGCTGCAGACTGTGGCCGAGGGTAATAAGATAATTAACAGCTAGTTAACCCTCGGCCAGAGTATAAGAACCTGCAGCTGTCCGTACTGCGGGGAGGAGTGTACAGAGGAGAGTGCGGGGAGAGAGCGAGGAAACATAACAACATTTAAAAACGACTGCTAAACAGTCTTTGTTTATTCGTTTGGCCCTTGTGCCTTTTTGTTTTGTGTTTTGTTCATTGTTTAAATCTTTTGTTTTTGTTTATTTGATTAATTAAATACGATGAATGCAGTAGCATTCAGCTTCACCCGCCATCCATTGTTTGGTTTCAGTTACTTCCTGGTCCGTGGCGTCACCACACTTCACCACTGCGAGCTAGCCTGCCACATATGGTGTCCTGTGTGGGACAAAACAACGCCTCCAACAGTCGGACCAGGAAGGAAAAGGACGTTTTTGTTTTTTCAAAAGTATTTTTTTGTGTGTTTTTTGAAAGGAAAAAAAAAAAAATAGGGAAAAGTAGCCGGAGGAGAAAGCAGCAGCAGCAGCAGCAGCAACAACAACAGCAGCAGGAGGCACAGCAACAGCAGCGGGTTCTTACCACGCTGGACGTCTGCCTCACCTGCCTGAAGGGTGAGGAGTGGTGCTTCGCGGTTGGTGAGGTTGGGCACGTGGCACCGGACCAACCCCCTCCATGGCAGGAGAGGAAGGAGCCTGAGCATCCAGCAAGGGTGAGAGAGGACCCGCATCCTCCGAGGCGGAAGAATCCTGTCTCCTCTGAGGGGATCTGAGACTGGCTGGCGGAGCCTGAGAGGGATATAATGGTCGCCCTCCCTGCTGTGATCAACCTCCTGTGGGCGAGAGATGGGGAGCGATGGGAGGCCTGGGAACAGAAACACCACCCAGCATCCCTCCCAGACATCGCAGCCATGGTGCTCAACTACCTGGCTGCAGATATGGGAGGGGCCCCGCTGCTGTTTCCAGTGCCAGAGGGAGAGGAGCCATTGCTGTCATCTCCAACGCCCGAGGGAGAGGAGCCATTGCTGCCGTCTCCAACGCCAAAGGGAGAGGAGCCATTGCTGTAATCTCCAACGCCAGAGGGAGAGGAGCCATTGCTGCCGTCTCCAGCGCCAGAGGGAGAGGAGTCATCGCTGCCTTCTCCAGCGCCAGAGGGAGAGGAGTCATCGCTGCCTTCTCCAGCGCCAGAGGGAGAGGAGCCATCGCTGCTGTCTCCAGCGCCAGAGGGAGAGGACCCTTTGCTGCCGTCTCCAGTGCCAAAGGGAGAGGAGCCATTGCTGCCGTCTCCAACGCCAGAGGGAGAGTAGCCATTGCTGCCGTCTCCAACGCCAGAGGGAGAGGAGCCATTGCTGCCGTCTCCAGCGCCAAAGGGAGAGGAGCCATTGCTGCCGTCTCCAACGCCAGAGGGTGAGGAGCCAGTGCTGCTGTCTCCAGCGCCAGAGGGAGAGGGGTCATTGCTGCCGTCTCCAGCCCCAAAGGGAGAGGAGCCATTGCTGCCGTCTCCAGCGCCAAAGGGAGAGGAGCCATTGCTGCCGTCTCCAACGCCAGAGGGAGAGGAGCCATTGCTGCCATCTCCAACGCCAGAGGGAGAGGAGCCATTGCTGCCGTCTCCAGTGCCAGAGGGAGAGGAGCCAATGCTGACGTCTCCAACGCCAGAGGGTGAGGAGCCCTCGCCACTGTCTCCAGCACTAGGAGCAGAGCAGCAGGAGCTGCCTCTGTCTCCACAGCCACCAGGAGCAGAGCAGCAGGAGCTGCCTCTGTTTCCACCACCACCAGGAGCAGAGCAGCAGGAGCTGCCTCTGTCTCCACCACCACCAGGAGCAGAGCAGCAGGAGCTGCCTCTGTCTCCACCACCACCAGGAGCAGAGCAGCAAGAGCTGCCTCTGCCTCCGCCACCTCCACCAGCAGAGGGTGAATGCCTGCTGGTTCTGCCTCAACCGCCGTGGGAGGACTGCTTGCCCCTCCCACCTCCACCAGCAGAGGGTGAATGCCTGCTGGTTCCGTCTCAAGCGCCATGGGAGGACTGCTTACCGCTCCCAGCTCCACCAGCAGAGGGTGAATACCTGCTGGTTCCGCCTCAACCGCCGTGGGAGGACTGCTTGCCCCTCCCACCTCCAGCAGCAGAGGGTGAATACCTGCTGGTTCCATCTCCACCTCCACCAGCAGAGGGTGAATACCTGCTGGTTCCACATCCACCGTCATGGGAAGGACTGCTCCTGCCCTGTCTCGCACCGCCCAAGGATGCCTGCTTCGCACCGCCCAAGGATGCCTGCCTCGCTTCGCCCAAGGAGGCCTGTCTCACATCGCCTGGGGCTGCCTGTTTCTCCGCATCGCCTGGGGCTGCCTGTTTCTCCGCATCGCCTGGGGCTGCCTGTTTCTCCGCATCGCCTGGGGCTGCCTGTTGCTCCCTGTAACTGGTGAGCCACCAGTTACAGGGAACGAGGGAGAAGTGGAGCTCCCGCTGCCGCCTCCATGGCCAGGGGCTCCCCTCCCGAGTTCGCCTCCGGAGGGTCCGCTACTGCTGCTGCTGCGGTCGCCTCCCGAAGGTCCGCTGCTGCTGCCGTCGCCTCCTGAGGGTCCGCTGCTGCTGCCGTCGTCTCCCAAGGGTCCGCTGCTGCTGCCGCTGCCTCCCGAGGGTCTGCTGCGGCTGCCATCGCCTCCCGAGGGTCCGCTGCTGCTGCCGCCGCCTGCCAAGGGTCTGCAGCTGCTGCCGCTGCCTCCCGAGGGTCCTGTTTTGCCTGGGGTTGCTACCAGTCCTGCCATGCGGCAGGAAATACTGTGGCTGGAGCCCCATGAAGGGGAGCTGCCGGCCACGGAAAAGGGGGAGGTCAGGAGACCAGCTCCCCAGCCGCACTTTCAAGGCAGGAAATACTGTGGCTGGAGCCCCATGAAGGGCAGCTGCCGGCCACGAAGAAGGGGAGGAGGTCAGAAGACCAGCTCCCCAGCTGCACTTTCGGCAGGAAATACTGTGGCTGGAGCCCCATGAAGGGCAGCTACCAGCCATGAAGAAGGGGGAGTTCAGGAGACCAGCTCCCCCCGCAGCAATTACGCTGCAGGAGAAAGGGTGGCCGGAGCCCCATGGATTTCTTATTATTTATCATTTAAAACCTCGTGAGGATGCATGACTGATCAGCTACTGATTATTTAACTAGCTGACAGTCATGCATCCTTACCAAACGCGTGCAGACTGGCCGAGGGGTAATAAGATAATTAACAGCTAGTTAACCCCTTGGCCAGAGTATAAGAACCTGCAGCTGTCCGTACTGCAGGGTGGAGTGTACATAGGAGAGTACGGGGAAAGAGTGAGAGCGAGGAAACATAACGACATTTAAAAACAACTGCTAAACATTCAGCTTCACCCGCCCATCCATTGTTTGGTTTCAGTTACTTCCTGGTCCGTGACGTCACCACACTTCACCACTGCGAGCTAGCCTGCCACACATGGCAACGGAAGTAATCATTAGGGCATCAAAATGGGTAGTGGGAGGAGAGCGCTTGGCTTCTGGAATGCGACTACCACCAATTCGAGCATACATAGATGACATGACAACCAAGACTACAGTAGCAACAGCAGCCTGCACTAATCAGTTATTGGGCAAATTAACCAATAACATTGAATGGTCACAAATGCAATTCAAGCCCACTAAATCAAGGAGCATCTCTATAATTAAAAAAGAATTATAAATATCAGATTTCAGTCACTTATCGGTTTACATGGATCAATTTGTCTAGTTACGTATAAAGTTTTTACCACAAGCATGGGCATATGTTTAGTTATCCCACTCGAGTGGAATAACATGAGTGGCATAGCATGCTTACCGGCACTAGTTTCGAATGTGTTTTTGTTTACATTCCAATCCAGTGATCTACTGCTGAGATTCAGGATGGAGCTGCGCTTCGGTAGTTCAAACAGTAGTGTCACCTATACGTGTTTTATAACAACTTTAAAATATTTCTGTCATTGCTTAGATTTGGACTCTGAGTTTAGTCAAGAAATGCCAGTTACGAATCTGCCTGTGTCTGACACATCCAAATAGCCTGTAACCCCTTCATTAACACCGGTAAACAACAGCAAGGCTGTAATAGGTTGAAAATTAAAAGACTGAGATCAAAGTTCAATCTAAAAAGAAAAAAGTTGCAAAGAGGTTATAAACAGGGTTAAAAATGAATCTGTGTCAAAACATAATCTGTTGACAATGTAAGTAAAGATCTGCCAGGTAAAATGATCCCTGAATTAATTGATTTAATATAAAAATGTATCCATTTGATTGCTATTTATTTTAAAAAAAATATACTTGTGGTATAAACATAATACTGTTGCAAGAAGTTAATTGATTGCACATGCTGAGGAATTAGAAGAAGAGAGATGTAGAGCCTTAGATACTAATCTGTTGAATACAGTATATAAAAACACCACCCTTGTATCTTTTAATTGATAATATCGATTATATTGAGGCCAGCATTAGCCATTGTGTGTGCTGATGTGCTAGGGAGGCAAAACAAGCTGATCCCTGGAGCCAGCGTTACACTTAGCCATCAGTCCCCAGAATACCAAATGGAGGATTGTGCACCTAAGTGGAAAGAAGTAGAATTTAGTGAAAGCCTACTTTGGAGATTTGCAATTTAGTTTTTCAACTTCAGAATTCAGCACTACATGGCAATGCCTAGAAGTTGGAATAATGGCAGGATGCACCATTTCTCCATTGGCTTTTAACATGGTGTGGCGGAGTGTCCCACCCCTATTATTATTATTTGTATTATTGTTTGCGGCGCGGATAACAGCGCCGCGTATTTCTTATTATTTATCATTTAAAACCTCGTGAGGATGCATGACTGATCAGCTACTGATTATTTAACTAGCTGACAGTCATGCATCCTTACCAAACGCGTGCAGACTGTGGCCGAGGGGTAATAAGATAATTAACAGCTAGTTAACCCCTCGGCCAGAGTATAAGAACCTGCAGCTGTCCGTACTGCGGGGAGGAGTGTACAGAGGAGAGTGCGGGGAGAGAGCGAGGAAACATAACAACATTTAAAAACGACTGCTAAACAGTCTTTGTTTATTCGTTTGGCCCTTGTGCCTTTTTGTTTTGTGTTTTGTTCATTGTTTAAATCTTTTGTTTTTGTTTATTTGATTAATTAAATACGATGAATGCAGTAGCATTCAGCTTCACCCGCCCATCCATTGTTTGGTTTCAGTTACTTCCTGGTCCGTGACGTCACCACACTTCACCACTGCGAGCTAGCCTGCCACATATGGTGTCCTGTGTGGGACAAAACAACGCCTCCAACAGTCGGACCAGGAAGGAAAAGGACGTTTTTTGTTTTTTCAAAAGTATTTTTTGTGTGTTTTTTGAAAGGAAAAAAAAAAAAATAGGGAAAAGTAGCCGGAGGAGAAAGCAGCAGCAGCAGCAGCAGCAACAACAACAGCAGCAGGAGGCACAGCAACAGCAGCGGGTTCTTACCACGCTGGACGTCTGCCTCACCTGCCTGAAGGGTGAGGAGTGGTGCCTGCGGTTGGTGAGGTTGGGCACGTGGCACCGGACCAACCCCTCCATGGCAGGAGAGGAAGGAGCCTGAGCATCCAGCAAGGGTGAGAGAGGACCCGCATCCTCCGAGGCGGAAGAATCCTGTCTCCTCTGAGGGATCTGAGACTGGCTGGCGGAGCCTGAGAGGGATATAATGGTCGCCCTCCCTGCTGTGATCAACCTCCTGTGGGCGAGAGATGGGGAGCGATGGGAGGCCTGGGAACAGAAACACCACCCAGCATCCCTCCCAGACATCGCAGCCATGGTGCTCAACTACCTGGCTGCAGATATGGGAGGGGCCCCGCTGCTGTTTCCAGTGCCAGAGGGAGAGGAGCCATTGCTGTCATCTCCAACGCCCGAGGGAGAGGAGCCATTGCTGCCGTCTCCAACGCCAAAGGGAGAGGAGCCATTGCTGTAATCTCCAACGCCAGAGGGAGAGGAGCCATTGCTGCCGTCTCCAGCGCCAGAGGAGAGGAGTCATCGCTGCCTTCTCCAGCGCCAGAGGGAGAGGAGTCATCGCTGCCTTCTCCAGCGCCAGAGGGAGAGGAGCCATCGCTGCTGTCTCCAGCGCCAGAGGGAGAGGACCCTTTGCTGCCGTCTCCAGTGCCAAAGGGAGAGGAGCCATTGCTGCCGTCTCCAGCGCCAGAGGGAGAGTAGCCATTGCTGCCGTCTCCAACGCCAGAGGGAGAGGAGCCATTGCTGCCGTCTCCAGCGCCAAAGGGAGAGGAGCCATTGCTGCCGTCTCCAACGCCAGAGGGTGAGGAGCCAGTGCTGCTGTCTCCAGCGCCAGAGGGAGAGGGGTCATTGCTGCCGTCTCCAGCCCCAAAGGGAGAGGAGCCATTGCTGCCGTCTCCAGCGCCAAAGGGAGAGGAGCCATTGCTGCCGTCTCCAACGCCAGAGGGAGAGGAGCCATTGCTGCCATCTCCAACGCCAGAGGGAGAGGAGCCATTGCTGCCGTCTCCAGTGCCAGAGGGAGAGGAGCCAATGCTGACGTCTCCAGCGCCAGAGGGTGAGGAGCCCTCGCCACTGTCTCCAGCACTAGGAGCAGAGCAGCAGGAGCTGCCTCTGTCTCCACAGCCACCAGGAGCAGAGCAGCAGGAGCTGCCTCTGTTTCCACCACCACCAGGAGCAGAGCAGCAGGAGCTGCCTCTGTCTCCACCACCACCAGGAGCAGAGCAGCAGGAGCTGCCTCTGTCTCCACCACCACCAGGAGCAGAGCAGCAAGAGCTGCCTCTGCCTCCGCCACCTCCACCAGCAGAGGGTGAATGCCTGCTGGTTCTGCCTCAACCGCCGTGGGAGGACTGCTTGCCCCTCCCACCTCCACCAGCAGAGGGTGAATGCCTGCTGGTTCCGTCTCAAGCGCCATGGGAGGACTGCTTACCGCTCCCAGCTCCACCAGCAGAGGGTGAACACCTGCTGGTTCCGCCTCAACTGCTGTGGGAGGATTGCTTGCCGCTCCCACCTCCACCAGCAGAGGGTGAATACCTGCTGGTTCTGCCTCAACCGCCGTGGGAGGACTGCTTGCCCCTCCCACCTCCAGCAGCAGAGGGTGAATACCTGCTGGTTCCATCTCCACCTCCACCAGCAGAGGGTGAATACCTGCTGGTTCCACATCCACCGTCATGGGAAGGACTGCTCCTGCCCTGCCTCGCACCGCCCAAGGATGCCTGCTTCGCACCGCCCAAGGATGCCTGCCTCGCTTCGCCCAAGGAGGCCTGTCTCGCATCGCCTGGGGTTACCTGTTTCTCCGCATCGCCTGGGGCTGCCTGTTTCTCCGCATCGCCTGGGGCTGCCTGTTGCTCCGCATCGCCTGGTGAGCCACCAGTTACAGGGAACGAGGGAGAAGTGGAGCTCCCGCTGCCGCCTCCATGGCCAGGGGCTCCCCTCCCGAGTTCGCCTCCGGAGGGTCCGCTACTGCTGCTGCTGCGGTCGCCTCCCGAAGGTCCGCTGCTGCTGCCGTCGCCTCCTGAGGGTCCGCTGCTGCTGCCGTCGTCTCCCAAGGGTCCGCTGCTGCTGCCGTTGCCTCCCGAGGGTCTGCTGCGGCTGCCATCGCCTCCCGAGGGTCCGCTGCTGCTGCCGTCGCCTGCCAAGGGTCTGCAGCTGCTGCCGTTGCCTCCCGAGGGTCCTGTTTTGCCTGGGGTTGCTACCAGTCCTGCCATGCGGCAGGAAATACTGTGGCTGGAGCCCCATGAAGGGGAGCTGCCGGCCACGGAAAAGGGGGAGGTCAGGAGACCAGCTCCCCAGCCGTACTTTGGCAGGAAATACTGTGGCTGGAGCCCCATGAAGGGCAGCTGCCGGCCACGAAGAAGGGGAGGAGGTCAGAAGACCAGCTCCCCAGCTGCACTTTCGGCAGGAAATACTGTGGCTGGAGCCCCATGAAGGGCAGCTACCAGCCATGAAGAAGGGGGAGTTCAGGAGACCAGCTCCCCCCGCAGCAATTACGCTGCAGGAGAAAGGGTGGCCGGAGCCCCATGGATTTCTTATTATTTATCATTTAAAACCTCGTGAGGATGCATGACTGATCAGCTACTGATTATTTAACTAGCTGACAGTCATGCATCCTTACCAAACGCGTGCAGACTGGCCGAGGGGTAATAAGATAATTAACAGCTAGTTAACCCCTTGGCCAGAGTATAAGAACCTGCAGCTGTCCGTACTGCGGGGTACATAGGAGAGTACGGGGAGAGAGTGAGAGCGAGGAAACATAACGACATTTAAAAACAACTGCTAAACATTCAGCTTCACCCGCCCATCCATTGTTTGGTTTCAGTTACTTCCTGGTCCGTGACGTCACCACACTTCACCACTGCGAGCTAGCCTGCCACACATGGCAACGGAAGTAATCATTAGGGCATCAAAATGGGTAGTGGGAGGAGAGCAGGCTTCTGGAATGCGACTACCACCAATTCGAGCATACATAGATGACATGACAACCAAGACTACAGTAGCAACAGCAGCCTGCACTAATCAGTTATTGGGCAAATTAACCAATAACATTGAATGGTCACAAATGCAATTCAAGCCCACTAAATCAAGGAGCATCTCTATAATTAAAGGTAAATTAGTAGATAAAATGTTCTACATTAATGGTGAGGCAATATCAACAGTGTCTGAGAAGCCAGTGAAAAGTCTTGGGAGATGGTTCAACGGGGATCTGAAGGAGACAGTTTGTGTGGGAGAAGTTAGAGAACAAGCTGTTGAAGGGTTGAAGAGCATAGACAGCAGCACTTTACCAGGCAAACTAAAACTCTGGTGCTTTCAGTTTGGTCTACTGTCGAGGCTGCTGTGGCCACTGACTGTGTATGAGGTTTCTTTGACAACAGTAGAGAAGCTGGAAGCTTTAATCAGTTCATACATCAGGAAATGGTTGGGAGTTCCACGCTGCCTCAGAAGAGTGGGACTTTATGGTAAAGGAATACTGCAGCTACCAGTCTCCGCTCTAACCAAGGAGTTTACGTGCGCCAAGGTCCGACTGGAAATGACATTAGTAGAGTCACGCGACAAATGTGTAAGGGAGGCAGCACCTGTGTTGAAAACTGGAAGAAAGTGGGCGGCAAATTATTATTATTATTATTATTATTTATTTCTTAGCAGACGCCCTTATCCAGGGCGATTTACAATTGTTACAAGATATCACATTATTTTTTACATACAATTATCCATTTATACAGTTGGGTTTTTACTGAAGCAATCTAGGTAAAGCACCTTTCTCAAGGGTACAGCAGCAGTGTCCCCCACCTGGGATTGAACCCACGACCCTCTGGTCAAGAATCCAGAGCCCTAACCACTACTCCAAACTGCTGACCTAAGAAAGCCGTGGAAGATGCAAAGACTGCCCTTGGAATCGGTGATATCATGGGGCAAGTTCAGCATGGAAAAGGGGGTCTTGGTCTCAGTTCAGCTCCTCCTACATGGCACGAGGCAGCCCCAGCTCAATGGAGGAAGCTGGTAGTCAACGAGGTACAAAAGCAGAAGGAGAGGATGAGGTGCATAAAGGCTGTTTCTCAGGCCAAGCAGGGAGAATGAATGAGATGGGAGAGTGTGGAACAATGCAAGATCGGCTGGAAAGACCTATGGACAATGGAACAGAGCAGGATCAGATTCCTCATCAGGTCAACATATGATGTTCTCCCATCACCACAGAACCTAAACCTCTGGGTAGGAGAGGATCCCTCATGTCCTTTGTGTTCATCACCTGCAACATTAAGGCACATTTTGACAGGATGTAAGGAGGCTCTTACTCAAGGACGGTTTACTTGGCACCATGACTAGGTGCTGTGATGTTTGGCCTTAGCATTGGAAGACAAGCGTAACATTGACCAATAAGTTGCCACCAGTTCCAAAACATTACACACAAAAGACAACATTCCTCCGCCCAGGAGAGCAACCACCAAGAAAAGGTATTAAAACCAAGCCTCGCCCAGGACAACTAGAAGCTACTAGAGACTGGAAAATGCTGGCAGATGTTGGTCAATGGCTTTTTTTTCCCACCTGAGATTGCCAGCACTAACCTTTAACCAGATATTGTTTTGTGGTCTGGATCAGCATGCCTTGTTCACCTGGTAGAGTTAACAGTGCCATGGGAGGATGCTGTAGATGAGGCATATGAGAGGAAGAAACTGCGGTATGCTCAACTAGCCGCTGAAGCGGAACAGCGAGGATGGAGAGTCCGAGTTTATCTAGTGGAGGTGGGTTGTCGAGGATTTGTGACACACTCTACAACTCGGTTTCTCAGAGACATCGGATTCAGTGGCCAAGAGTTGCATCACACAGTGACAAACTAATCTGAAGCAGCAGAGAAGAGCAGCAACTGGCTGTGGTTGAGACAGAAAGATTCTGATTGGGGACCTCAAGCACAATAGAAAGAAAGAAACGTTGATGTACGGGTAAGTAAGCTGGGCTGAATTGAGTGGGGGACGGAGGGACGCCAGAATTACCGTCAAGCCCTCTTGAGGTGTCGTGGGCTAGTTGACGAAACACAGAGGATGGAAGGTGCCCACTTGAAGACCCCAGAGATGTACCCTACTTAGCTCAATCCAGACGGTTGTCATGCTGATGCACTGTGGAGACCGCACTGTGGTTGATCCCAGGAGCCAGCATCGCAGCCGTTGTGTGTGCTGATGCGCTAGGGAGGCAAAACAAGCTGATCCCTGGAGCCAGTATTACACTTAGCCATTAACACCAGGCAGAAGGATATCTACATCATCATATGGAAGGAAATGCAAATGGATGGAGACACAGATGGATCACATTAGTTTACTTTAAAGCTATGTCTTAGTTGGTGCTTATCTTGGAGAGAGCTGAGTTCAAATCAGCATGAAGTTTTAACATCTACTCTCATGTAATGTAAATCATTTTTACAAATCCACAGTAAACTGTTGATTTGTCAAAAAACCAGAGGCATAAAATAATTCAACAGTAAAGCAAATGCCACAACAATTGTTGCATCTGAAATACAGGTACTGGTGAAACCAGTTACTGTTCTGCTAAGCACTTGAATCAATATGAATGAGCAGTCACTGCTTAAATCACATGTGCTTACGCACACACGAAACAAACTATATTCAAGATGCTAGTGCTAAAACTGGAACTATTTTTTAAAACACTATAACCTTTATATATTATTTCAAGCAATTTCCATTTTTTATTTCTAAATATAGCAAAACTGAATATCAATACTTTACAGGAAATAAAGCATTAGAAAAACTGAATGTTTGATGAAGGTGGAAAAATCTAACTCAGCAAATTAAAAGATTTCCATTCATGGGATTTTCAAATACAGTAGATGGAATACTTTACTAAATAATATACTGTGATGATTACAATTTAATTTGTTGATTTATTTTCTACAAAAAATTGAAATGGGCTCTTTATTTTATGCATTGTTTTTTTTCAGAAAATAAAAATAGAAAATGCATTTTTTAATGAACGGGTGTAACATTCTTTGCACAGCCATTCTGCGTGAACTGAGCCCTGTCTGTTCCCATCCTCCTCACAACTGCAGATGCACAAGTGCCCCATGTGTTCTGAAAAATTAAATCTATATATACAACTGAACCTATCAGAATTGTAATTTATTTATTATTCAAAGTCGTATTTTTCAGAAAACCAATTTCTGATTAATTCGGATATATTAGTTTTCATTTCTGATAGATTTCATTTTGGGAAAACGTATTGAATGTTTAACAGAACATGCATAAAAAGAGTTATAATTGCCTTGTTCTGTTCTTATATCGTCTTGATGAGTTTGTGTATATTCCATTACGATTTCGAGCTATCGTTGTCATTGTCAGAGTAGGCTGTTGAGCTGTTGCTCGTGTAGGAATATCAACTACACACTCAGTATGACTATCAACAGGATTCTCTCCCTCAATCGAAGTAGTGAGTGATGCAGTCTTAATGAAGTAAACACTTATACAAGGCAGCTTCGCAGAAGTCAATTAACTTCAACTTCAATTGTTTACTCATCAAATTAAATGACGTTTACCACTCTCATGCCTGCTCACTCATGGGGATGAGTGCACAGGCACTGACGCAGCTGACAGTGATGCCACACCTGTAAATGACTAGAGTGCTCTGGAAAAACATAAGTGAAAATGACTTATGTCTTATGATTCTGTCTTATTAAGGAGATGTACAGTGTGGTTCAAAAATGTATACACCTTTCGAATACAGTTTGGTTCCAAAAATGTGTCACATTCTTCAAATATACATATTGTCGATGAAAATGTATCCCAATGTGTACTTTAAAAAAAACTGCCGCCATTGTTAATCCACCACTGTCTACCGTGTGGTATTGGACTGCAATGAGAGTTATGCGTCACAAGGGATTGTGAAATGCACAGCTCTGTACACTCTTATCTGCCTCTGTCTAACACATGTGTTAGCCATTTGCTGTGCTGTGATTACTAGGTGATCACTGAATATACAAGTCGTGTTTAAGAGTTATGGTAGTGCTTTGGTAGCACTTTAAAAAGATCAATTTTGATAGAAAAGATATTCAACTACAAGTAGTTTAGTAAGACGTTTTTTTTTTTTTTAGATTAAATAGTTTTATTGATTTGATTTTCCCTCTTTTTTTACAACAAAATACCAACAACAATACAATTAAAATAAATAAATACAAAGAAGTGCCAGTGCCGGTTCCAGATGTCTGATATCTGTGTAATGCAAGTCACTCATTAAAGTATAAAAGTGTTTTTTAAGTGGATTAGGTTGCCACTCTGTATGTGTTGATACTCTAAAGATCCCCAAGGAGGCCAGAGGCAAACCTTTCTTTAATAACCAAGGGGGTGCCCTCTCAGTGGGAGTGGACCACTGTGCTATATATCTTAAGACAAATGCATAGTGTAGAATATTAATTTAGGAATTCCCAACCCTCCTCCATTCACATGACTTTGTAATTGTCTCAAATGAAGTCTAGTGCATTTCCCATTCCATAGAAACTGATTACACAGCCTATCAAATTGAAAAAAAATATATATTTGTTTGGGATCTTAATAGGGAGAACATGCAGTGAATAGTTTGATTTAGGTACACTGTTCATTTTAATAATATTAGCTTTTACCCATAGAGACAAAAACAAAAAAGACCATCTAGTAAAATCAATTGTAATTTCATCTAACAAGGGTTCAATATTGCATGAAACTAATTTATCTAATTTGGGTAGAATTGTAAGGCCCAGGTATTTTATACCTCTCCCCAGCCATTGAAATCAGCCTGCTTGGAACAGAGATTTGGGACAGAATGATGCTAGGGGGAGCGCCGCCGACTTTGCCCAGTTGAGTTCAGCTCTTTAGTAAGGCTGGAATAAAGTTCTCTGGGTCGGACACGAACAACAGAATATCATCAACAAAGAGCATAAGCTTGTGTGTTGAACCTCCCACCTGAACACCTGGGAAAGAGGGGTTTATGCGAACAGCAGCAGCAAGTGGTTCCAATGCTAACGCAAATAGTAAGGGTGAAACAGGGAATCTCTGTCTGGTGGTGCTGTTGGGTGTTGATATATTAATTGCACCCAGTGAATAAAATTCTGACCAATACCAAATGATTGTAATGTAAAGAATAAATATTCTCACTCCACCCTGTCAAATGCCTTATCTGCATCTAATGAGATAGTCGCCACTGGAGAGACAGCTTTTTGTGCAGACAACATAACACCAACCAGATGCCTAATATTGTCATATGAGCATCGGTCTAATAAACCCCACTTGTAATTATCAAAAATGCAAATTTTAACAGCACACACAATACAGCAACTACACAGCAAATTGTATTAAAAACTATGGTGAAAGAAATAATCACGGCAAATTCATAACACCAAAAATCATCACACAAAGATAAAGAAAGAATTGTTAAACTTTTCTAAAACTCGCTAAAAAAAATAATTCACACCACCCATGCACCAATTGTCCCCTACCCCATGCGGCAGTAGTATTTGTTGTGATGGACAGACAAACACAAAGTTATTTTAGGTATGTACGTGGCAATCGGCCATACAAAGTCTTGTGCCAAACGTCCTCTTCGCAAGACTTTGTCTTCTCTTTTCCTCCTCCCCGATTCGGCCTTAGTCCAGTTCACGTGTTAATTATTATTATTATTATTTATTTCTTAGCAGACGCCCTTATCCAGGGCGACTTACAATTGTAAGCAAATACATTTCAAGTGTTACAGTGCAGGTAATACAATAAGAGCAAGATTGTTAATCCTCAGTGTAGTCAGATACAGTAGGGTGTATCTTCTATTTTATGTATGTTATGCTCATTTAGTAATTTCTTGGCTGAAATAAATTTCCACCGTTTCTCTTGTATGGCTTTGATAGGTCAGGGAAGACTAATATTCAGTGTCCTTCCCAGCGAATCTCCTTTTTCATTCTGGCAGCACGGATGATTAATTCCCAATCTTGCAATGAACGTCTTTGGACATTGGTCTGGGGCAAGGCCCAGTCCCAGGGACCGATGAGCTCTGTCCATTTTTAGTTTCCCATAATCCTCCTCCAAAACCAGAATATTAGGAAGAGTATTTTTTAAAGAAACGAATCATGTCCCAGCCTCGATCCCCTCAGGCAATCCAACGAAGTGGAGCAGAGATTATTGCGGTGATTTCTATTTTCAATGTCGTTCAGCTTGCTGCGAAGGGTCTCCAATTCAAACCGGGAGCCAGGGCCTTAACCCTGTTTTCAACCCCCTGCATTCGTGTCATTACGTCAGAAAGCTTCCCCTCTACTGCTGCCATAAAGGCCTTAAAAGCTTCTAGGCTGCACAGATCGTCTGAGATATTTTTCAGTACTGCATTGATATTTGCAATGTCCTTAGTGATATTGTTTGGGTCAGGCTGTACATCTACCATATCGTCATCTTGTTCCATTTCTGGCTCCGTTGGTTGAGGGGAATTTTTCACTTTAGTTGTTTTGTTATTTGGGGGGGCAGTCTGACTATTATGTTGGTCAGCCATTGCATCTCAGGAGGTTAGTTCATCTTTTGGCATTCTGTTTAGTCACGTTAGGGCTATATTGATCAGGATGTTTCAAGATTTTCATTGCAGGGGCACGGAGCTTCAGAGTTAGGCAGTCATCTTCTCATCTGCGTCACATCACTCCTACACTTTTCATTCTTAAATTTACATGTAAAATTGTTTTAAAAATGTAAAATTTTTGCCAGGAATAACCTGCTGTTGAGTCTTATTTTTAACAAATGAATCTATTTAAACAGTCTCTTGTTGTATTGCACAAGTGTGCATGACGGATGTAGCCTAAACATCGATTTATTTAGATCATGAATCTGTTGATTAAAATAGCCCTTTAGTGGATATTTTTGTAACATACAGCATTTACATCAGCAAACACTATTTTATAGCGCTGAATCTGATCTAAAACAGACAATCAAATTTTCCCTGTTGAGAATTAATGTTTCTAGTTATTTTTAAAATATATTCACAGTGTTGTCTAAGGCATGGTTAACTTTGACTGATTCATTGAAAAATAATACACAGTGCATAGTTAATTTCTGTCTGTAAATGTTAGACTGAAGAGTGAGATAAAGTCTATGTAATTAATAGTATGTATTTATAAAATTACATATAAATGTTGCCTGTTGGGTCTAGGAGTGGCTAATTTGTTACAGGCAAGACTGTGTGGTGTACAGTGTGAGTCACACAGCCAGGTTAACATGGAACTTAATAGTTGAGCATATATTAAAACACACATTTCACATGTACAGTAGACTAAAGTAAAAATTATTTAGACAAGAACCTGTTCAGAATACTGAGTATACTTGTCGTAGTTATTGCAATCAGTAACAAATTTTTTTTTAAAAAGCATTTGTCCTGTAGTCCTTGTCTTATGGTTGATTTTCCACCAGCTTAAGTTAAGAACATTTCATTAAATGCAAGCTTTTGCCTTTGGGAAAAAATGAAATAGATACATGTTTTTGAACATTTTATGTAGGATTACTAATAATGATGGTGCTACAAACTGAAATGTGCATGTTCAGGTCACAGTTGTAAACCCTTTTTATTAGTACCACAGGCATATTTTAGAATGGACATGTATGAACTCTATGAAATGCCATACTGCACTTAGTAAAAATTCTAAAGAGAAACTTAGAAGGTAGATAGGCGTTTGCCAAAATCTCATATTGTTTTAAAAAAAAAATTGAAAGGTGCATTTTCAATAAATTGATACATCGTTAGATTTTATATTAATGTGTTGAAATATACAAACTTTACATCGATAAGCTTACACATAAAAATTAAAACAGATTTTAAACGGAGGGACTCGTTCCTACGCGTAGCAGTACAAACAGGTTCTTTGTTTAGGTGATTAAGTCAAATGAACCAATCACAGGCCACTTTGTTAATTAGACTGAGCAGTCCGCACATCAAAATAGTAAACAAACATGGCAGATGTCACAGGAGATCCCTTACTGCAGCCTTTGTATTGTTCAATTCATGTTGTTTCCGCAATAGATGAGGTTAAGCCTCTTACAAAAAAATCTTTAGTGAGTATCAAACAAGCTGTCGGTTTATGGCAGGAGTTAGATGGGGTCGAGGCAGATATTGCAAAGGAGTGGCCCCAGTCTGAAACTCGGGAGCCACCTGCTAATGCAGGGTGTCATCGGCAGTGTTACAACAGATTTACCAATAACACCGTAATCGAAAGGACTCCGAAACGTAAAGCCCAGGATCAAGACTGCAACCCTGTTCGCCCGTCAAGAAAACACTTTGTGAAAAAGGCTGTGTGAAAGTTTCTCATGGGAACCTTTTTCCAAACGAATGTGTTTTCTGTGCAAAGTCAAAATGGAGGCGTGACAGAAGTGGTAAAAGAAACGCATTGCAACTACACTGCTGTCAAACTACTGACCGAGCCGCCAAACTTCTCGAGATCGCAGAGGCTAAATGCGACGAAAATATACTGAGGAAGATTCATGGAGTGGATATAATTACAGCAGAGCTTCGGTACCACAAGTCCTGCTATGATAAGTACACAAAGTAAGGCTATAGCAATTGTTTTGTTGTACAGTATTTGTGTGTGTGTGTGTGTGTGTGTACTGACACATTGATAAGAATATTTAAATTAAACTTAAGAATATCTCAAGTTTAATTTAAAAAAATGAAAATAACGGAATGCTCGAAGATTCACAGACATTTTATTTTAGAGAAATGACTCCAAATGCTTTGATAATAAATCCCATTATCCTATTAAAATAATATGTGTATTAATGAAGTGCTACTGACTGGGCATATAATTTTTATTACTATATATATATTGTAAAGGATCCAATAACTAAGTGCACTTGAACCACTGCTTTCCCGTTCCACCAACTGGCACAGACTCAGTACGTTTGCAGGCAAGTGTATTTTATTTACAATATTTACATCAATAAGCAATTTCTGTCAAAGATCTCACCCTGTACGGGCCACTGACTAACTCACTTCTTCAACCCTCTCTAAGCTACTTCAAGACGTGGAGATCGAAGAGTAGTCCAAGGATCCTTCAACTGAGGTGAGTTAGTCCGCAGGTAAGAACAGGGCAGCTCTCTTTGTTAGAGCTGTCCTGGGTCACAGGTAAGTACAGGATGGACTCCCTCTGCTGGAGTATTCCGGGTACCCAGGTAAGTATACGACAGGCTCCCTCTGCTGGAGTAGTCCTGTAGCACAGGTAAGTTCAAGACAGGCTCCCTCTGCTGGAGTAGACCTGTAACACAGGTAAGTACAAGACAGGCTCCCTCTGCTGGAGCTGTCCTGAAACACGGGTAAGTACAGAGTGTATCCACTTTTCAAAGAAGAATTCCAAGAACACAATGGAGATGAACCCAGACGTCCAAAGAAGTGAACAGGGATAGCACAAGTTATATCCGGGCTTATATCCGGGAACTCCTGCAGCCAACTCCCGGTCGTCCACGGAAGCACATTGTATTCCTTCTAAAAATCGGTGTCTTGTGTCTGTGTTCTAATAAACAACGTCTTGTACTTCCAGTCTCAAAGTCTATTCTTTCTGGTTATCATTTAATGTCTCTTCAACACGTAAATAACCAATACCCCTCCGGGTTATAAAGCATATGAAACCACACTACTGTTATGACGGCGCACCACCGACAGCCGAACACCGCGGGTCTTCTTTTAAATTGTTAAGGAGTACAACTCTTCTAATAGCACCCCGGTAAAAGAAAATAAATAAACTTTTGCAAACAAACCAAAGGCTACCTCAACAAGAGGAAAAATCGCGCTTTGCTAAAACTAAACACTGATTGTATTTTAAGATAACCCGATAACTTTTACCTTACGATGTTTTCCCAAAACACTGGAGTTTCCACGCTACCTTCTTGTAAGACAGCAGGCCCGTGTTCCCCACACCTCTCTCCTATGGCTCTGCCCTGCTTCCTTTTAAACCCAGAAACCCCACCCAATTAATTGGCATTTGGATTTCTGGGTTGTGTATTTTCTCCCTCAGCGCCGCCATTCCTTAAAGGCGCCACTACCCTTTCTCACATATATATATATATATATATATATATATATATATATATATATATATATATATATATATATATATACTGTGTATATATATAGATAGATAGATAGATAGATAGATAGATAGATAGATACACACGTTAATCACGGATTCCTTAAGTTTAATAAATATTGTATATTAAACTATACTTATCAATGATGAATTTATTGAACACAGGATTGCCAGAATGAATGAGTGTTCAATATAATAATTGGTAAATAAGTACAGTTTCATAAATAATATTTATTAAACTAAATAAATTAGTGAATAATTGTTTCAAATGAAGGGTGCCAACACTCTGTGACTGTATTTATAAATCCATATATGTTTAGTAAAATGCATCTTAACCTGCAGAAAATGTATTTTTTTATTTGCAGGCAAAGGAAAAAAAAAGGCCTACAAAATAATGGAAGCGGTCCCATCAGTTTGCCAAGCAATGCAAGCTTTTGGAGAGAACTTTGAACTTGATTTGGAAAACTTGTCACCCCTCAAGGAATTTGTTTGTTTGTTGTACAACCAGAGTGGGCAAGATGTAAACCTTGCCAGGTACAATATCTTTTGCCAGCGCTTTAAAAATGTTACTGCACTTCCCCCAAACGAGGACACATTACTTTTACACCTGAAACTTGCAATCAGGCAGCAATTTACCGCCGGAGCCTTCTACCACAAATTAAAGCTCCAGCTCCTCCTGGCTATGGTTGGAAGGTGGAAGGTGGGGAACCGATCATCCACTGGATGGAAGGAAATCCAGCTTGTGCGGATATTTTAGAAATAGTCCACTGTGGATGTAAAAAATCAGCATGTGATGGCAAGAGCAGGTGTTCTTGTAAGGAGACAGAATCTTCCATGCACAGAACTGTGTGGTTGCACAAACTGTACAAATTTACCAACACAGATTTCCATTACATGAGAGTAGATGTTAAAACTTCATGCTGATTTGAACTTGGCTCTCGCCAAGATAAGCGTGGAAGTGACAGTGATGAAGATTAATATTGCATGTTTCTTTTCTTCCCCATTTTTATACCCAATTTGGAATGTGCAATTATTATTCAACCCAATTCAACACTGCAATCCCCACAGTAACTATATAGAAAATATTTTAAGTTTGCAAATTGAAAACTATTGTAAACAATCACAAACAGGGTGATTTTCAAAGCAGGTAAAATAAGAACCGAGTCACAAAGTGATTTTTAAAGATTTCTGTAACCAAATCACTATATTTATACATTTAAAGGTTGAACAAGTTGATACGTGACTCATTTATATAAGCTCATTGAAACCTATACGCTCAGTGACCCAAATCTGGTTTTAAAAATCACTTTGTGACCTGGTTCTTATTTTGCGCCTTTTGAAAATCAGCCTGAAAAGTGTCAAAATCTGATCCTTTGTATCTAATTAATGTGCAACTTTTGTAAAACCAAAATAGGTAAAAAATGATTTTAGGTACCTCAACAGAAAAAAAAAAAACAGTAACAAAATTGTATGCACCTGATTTATTTAAAAAGTGCAATTTCTAGGGCCTTTTTGAGATTTTGGCAACTGCCTAAGATTCCTGTGTGGCTCATCTGGTAAAAGCAAAATGCATTTTCAGGTTTGTGTCTTGGCTGTGTCAGGTGTTTTGGCTGGAGATCTCACAGGATGTAAAGCTGACAGGGACTGCTTTAACTGAGCTTGAGTGGACATCTGCAATAGGAAGCACACTAACATTCACTGTAGTGATCCTGGGTAAAGATGTGGCAGGCTCAATGGTGGAATCAGAGTACATCAACTGACCTTCAGTTTTCTTGAGATGTTGTGGGGGGTTTATACAGTTAGGGAACATAACTGTACATTCTAAATTGGTGATAAAAAAGGTAAAATAATAAGACATTCTAAAATTAAAAAGAAAAGATAACCTGGTAAAATTATTTGACAAATATTTCACCTACCATTGTCAAATTTTGTCGCCAATCTTAGCCAAGTTAGAATTTCATAACAGTTTTTTTTTTTTTTAATTGGAATGTATTTATAACATTTCTCTTGAAAATGTACTGATAGCTATAACAGGGGAACACTATTAGCGTTAAACATGTATTTGTATATTTTGTGTTTTTATCTTTAAAAAATACAATTATAAGTTGTTTTTTTTTCTGCATCTCCATCTAATGTTTTAATTGTTTAAGATTCTAATTCCACTTCTCTGTAAAAAAGTTAAGAATAGTTTATTTTTAGTATTTGTATATATCTTGTGATCTTTTCACCTCCCACCTGTAAAAAAGGGATGAGGAAATGTATGATGTATTACACAGGAAGTCATTGGCTGAAGAATTTTCAAACAAAGATCACCAAGTTACCAATAGTAATCCCTACCCTCTAGGACTCACTGAACCACTTTTAGTTGAGTACTAAACCAAAATACAATATGTAACAGTTACACAGCACTTTATTAAAAAGCGCTCCAGGTGCACATGACTAAACTGTATCCGATCATAATGGAATAGTTATTTATAACTTTCCCTCCAAGGTCTTTGGACAGTCTGCCAAACACAGTTCATGCCTGGCTTATGTGCTGTTCAACTAAATTGCTTAATTTTGTAAAGTTTATTATAGCTGAATTCTAGGGCTGTTTCACATTTTAAAGTCTGCCATCAGGCAACATATTTAAGTGCTCACTCTTTAATGTGTTGTCTGACTGCAAAGCATGATACAATGAGACACTTTACAAAAACCCCAACCACTTCCTTTACCACACATTATTAAAAACTTAAATAACGGAACAAGGAACTAATTATGTAAATCCCAAGTGACAAGGTAAGCTGTAAATATATATGTATTATGCTCAGGTTGTGTTTTCAAAACTTTCAATACACTGTACTTAGTTTATAATGTTATGACTCAATGTAGATTGCTTTAAAATTACAGGCTGTTGATAGTGTTCATTTCAACTTCTAAAATAAAGGAATAAGATTTGTGTCATTCAAAAGAATAGACAATAAAAACATTTAAAGCTATTCAACAGAGATGCCAAAAGTGAGAAGGTGTATGCCAATTCATATGCCTCATAATTATTGAACAGAGGAAATAGTTTAAAACTGAGCTGTTTATGTATAAATAAACAAAAATACTGATGCTGTTTCAATGACATACTGCAGCCTACATACAGTTTTATGGCAAGCGTCAGTTATTTTTCATGTGGTTATTTAGTAAATGTTGGTATTTAAACTTCTGAATCAACAACCTTTTTGAATACCTTAAGGGAACAATGGAAATGTAGGGCTTTTGTTCTGATTCCATATAATTCATCCATGTATTGCTAATTACACATGAATCAAGCATGATTGTAAGTGAAATCAAGACAACTCTCAAAGTCAGTTCACATGTCTCATGATTATTGGTTGTTTGCCTATCAGGGCTGACGCCAAAGTCAAGCTGGTGCCCACCCAGTTTGACTCTTCTCAGCCTTGATAAACAATTAATATACTATATAATTTGTAGAACATTTACTGTGTTTTAGTCAAGATTGTATTTATTGTAAGTTATCTACAACAAAGCCCACAGTGTCCGCCCCTGAGTTACCCCCTTCCAGATCCCAACGTATTTACGTACGCCGTACAACATGCACACTCAAAAAGTAGAGCAGGGGGCGGGTCTTATGTGACGCAAAGTGAATGTTTCACTGAAAACAAAGTAAATATTTTGTGACTGTAAATTTAACCTCTACCATCTAGAGTTATGGATATAAGAAAGTTTGATGCTGGTCATAAAGCTGTATTGGATTCAAGCAGTGAGGAAGTTAACAGCCCTGATGAAAATTCTTCAGCCAGCTCAAACAACTTGCAGGCCCCAGCAGCAGCAACAGTCCCAGATGATTTAGGTATGGAAAACCCAGCTCAACCAGACCTTAAGAAGTTTCCATTGCGCAGTTTTGGAGACAAAAAAAAAAGATAATTGAACCTGGCTTGGTATAACAATAGGGAATGGTTTGAGTACTCCATTAAGTCAGATTGAGTTTTTTGTTTTCCATGCAGAAAATGTGGATCTTTAACAGGAAATGCTGACCTTGCCTTTACTGTAAGTGGATATCGTGATTGGAAGCACGCAATTGAATCCAATAAAGGTTTAAATAAACAGGCGTTAAGTAAGGGACGTCTACACTGTATGGCTGCTTGGAATGAAAGAAAAGTACGAGGCGCTCTGGGAAAGGCTGTATCCACCCTTGTGAATACCGGTCAGCTTGAGAGGAATCGATACTATATGGCTGCAATTATTGACATGATTGAATTCCTTGCAGTACATAAACTGCAGTTCAGGGGCAGTGATGAATCTGTTGACATTGCAGATAGATCTAGTGGAGTTTTCCTGGGTTTATTTGAATACACTTTAAGAAAAGATCCAGAGCTGGCAAAAGTTTACCAAACTATACCAGGCAATGCTAAGTGCACCTCGCACGATATACATAATGAAATAATGTGTGAAACTGTGAAGGAAGAGGTAGTACGAGAAATCGGGGATTAGTGGTATACAGTAAAAACTGGTTGTGAAAACATCTCGATTGTAGTTCGTTTTGTAACTCCGAATGATGAAATCAGGGGAAGGCTTTTGACTATAGCCACAACTGACAGTTTCGGTGCAGAGACATTTGCAAACACAATTGTAACTGAAATAATGGAAGCAGGACTCTGCCCTTCTAAAATATTAAGCCAGTGCTACGATGGAGCAAATGTTATGTCCGGCTGCCATGGGGGGGTTCAAAAGATTTTGCAGGACAAACTGGGAAGGGAGGTCCCGTGCATACATTGCTTTAATCACCAGCTACACTTGGTCATTGTGCATGCCATGTCCTCAGAAGAAAATGTAGAAGAATTCTTCAATGTGTGCAGCTCATTGTACAAATTTCTAAGGAAACCAGCTGTTGCTGTTCTCTACAAAGGTGAGAAACTTAAACGATTACTCAAGCAGCGTTGGACTGGGCATTACTGTACAGTTGGGGTTGTTGTGAAGTCGTTTAACAGCATTGTAGACTTACTTTCGGAAATTCAAAGCACTCGAGGACATGGAACTGAAGTTAAGATTGAAGCTATTGGATTATTGAAGCAGGTGTCAGCTGTAGACTTCAAATTCATTGCACACATGGTGCAAAAAATGTTGAGTATACTGGACAAAATGCTTCAGGGAGAAAAAAGCAATCTTCTTTCTGCTGTAGAGGTCATTCATAGTGCTTCAGAGTGTATTGCGAAACTGCGTAGGTGATGCAGTTTTTAACGATCTACTGAATGACAGTGGTGAAACAACTGTGCCATGCAAAAAACAGAGAGTTTTAGATTTGAACAAGCACCTTGAAGACTTTGTGGTTGAGGGATCTGTTTGTCAGCCAGGGGGTGAAGCTAATAATGAACGTGAGCTCAAGAGGCTGTTTTATGGTGTGCTGGATGCTGTACTAGTTGAACTGTCATTTTAATGAACGTAATACTAAACTGATTGCAGTGCTACAGGCTGCCGACCCCAATAGCCCAATGTTTCTACAACTTGCTAATTTGCAACTCGTAGTTAATTTAATCAAGATGGACATTATTGAATCTGAATTGCTAGTTGCACATCAGTTTCTGCAGAAGCAGATTAAATCAAACGAAAATGAAATGTGGACGACCCAGTCTGTGCTGAAAACGTTTCACAGCGCTCTTGAAGCGATGCCAAGTGTTAAGACAGTGCTATGACTTGCTTTGACTTTTGGGGCTTCTACTGCAATGTGTGAAAACTCATTTTCTACCCTTTCCAACGTGCTGACAACACACAGGAGCATGCTTCACAATCGCAAAGCGCACTTCATACAGTTGGCCTTTGAGAAGGATTTGACCCTCAAGTTCCGTGACGAGTGGAAAAAAGTAGTAATGAAAAAGTTCAATGCAAAAGGGAAGCGAAGATTGCAGCTTTACTGAGGGCTTCTTCATGACATGTTTTTTACATGTTTTACATTTAATCAATATGCTTTGCCATTATAGATTTCATGTAGATTTGTTGATTTGCTTATTCAGTTGTTATATGAACAGTTATTTGCTTAGTTAGCTGTCATTTGATAATAGGTGCATATAGTGAGTAGCATTGTAAAGTCACTCTTATATTTAAATACCGGTACAATGTGTCAGTTCGTATATTATACGTGGTATGTACATGTGCCCGCTCACAGAAAACATGGTGCCCCCCTCCCGTATAATTCCTGGCGCTGGGCCTGTTGCCTAAACAGTGTGTGTTGCTCTGCATCTTCTTTCCCTTTCCCTTTGAAGATTGCATAACAGATCCTGGTAACTGTAGGTTTTACGATTTCCACTACACTGTCTCAGTATACAGCACAGGGCCACCAGTAGACCATAAATCTCTCCTGTACTACAATGTTCAGGGATGTGAACCAGACTGGATGCCATGAGTGGTCCAATCCAAATCTATATGAGTTCAGTACAGGTCTGTGTGACAGGATGGCGTCAGTGATGACGTCAGACCAGAAACACAGACTCAGGAAATAGCGGGTGAGAGCTGAAACACTACGGCGTTCAGCTTCTTTTATTAAATAATAAACAAAAACAAAAGATTTGAACAAACAAAGCACCAAACACTAAACAAAAAGGCACAAGGGCCAAACAAATAAGTATCGTGCTGGTGTAAACCAGCACACGTAGCAGTTGCTTTTAATTGTTTTAAGCTCTCCTTGCTCGCTCTCCCGTACTCTCCTCTGTACACTCTCCGCTTTAGCGCGGACAGCTGGAGACTTTTGTATTCTGGCCGTGGGGTTAACTAGCTGTTAATTATTTTATTACCCCTCAGCCACAGTCTGCACGAGTTTAGTAAGGATGCGTGACTGTGAGCTAGTTAAATAATCAGTAGCTGATCAGTCACGCATCCTCACGAGGTTTTTAAAATCTAAAAACAATAACAAATACGCAGCGCTTTTATCTGCAAACAATAATACAAATATATATAGGAGCAGGACACTCCGCCACAGTCTGGTATACGTTACGGAAGTTCAGGCCAAACAGTGGATTATATTATGGTTCACACTGTAGATGGTATGTTTTTTTCTTTATGTGTTTTTAAAATGGCTGGAGTGTGAGAAATACGCACATTTACATGACATTTGTTAAAAAGAAAACTGCATTGAGATTTATTTCAGCTTGGGTTATTCTGTTCATCTATGTGATATATATATATAAAAGCTTTAAGTCTTATGGGGTAAGTATGTACCAGCTTTGCACATAGTGTCGGAGTGATTTTGGCACATTCTTCTTGGCAGATTTGCTCCAGGTTGTTCAGGTTGGTTGGACGACACTTGTGTACCGCAATTTTCAAATAGTGCCACAGATTCTCAATGGGATTGAGATCAGGACTTTGACTGGGCCACTGTAGGACATTCACCTTTTTGTTCTTGAGCCACTCCAATGTTGACTTGGCCTTGTGCTTGGGATCATTGTCCTGCTGAAAGGTGAATTTCCTCCCAAGCTTCAGTTTTTTAGCAGACTGAAGCAGTTTCTCTTGCAGTATTTCCCTGTATTTTGCTCCATCCATTCCTCCTTCAATTTTAACAAGATGCCCAGTCCCTGCTGATGAGAAGCATCCCCACAGCATGATGCTGCCACCACCATACTTCACTGTAGGGATGGTGTGTCTTGAGGCATGGGCAGTGTTAGGTTTGCGCCACACATAGCGCTTTGAGTTTTGGCAAAAGTGCTCTATCTTGGTCTCATCTGACCACAAAACCTTTTCCCACATCGCAGCTGGGTCACTCTCATGCTTTCTGGCAAACTCCCAACGTGCTTTCAGATGGTACTTTTTGAGTAACGGCTTCTTTGTTGCCACCCTCCCATACAGGCCAGTGTTATGCAGAGCTCTTGATATGGTTGACTGGTGCACCATTACTCCACTCACAGCCACTGAACTCTGTAGCTCCTTCAAAGTGATTGTTGGCCTCTCTGTGGCTTCTCTCACAAGTCTCCTTCTTGTTTGAGCGGTGAGTTTTGAGGGACGGCCTTTTCTTGGCAGTGCCTGGGTGGTGTGATGCAGCTTCCACTTCCTGATTATTGATCCAACTGTGCTCACTGGGATATCCAAACACTTGGATATTATTTTGTACCCTTTCCCTAATCTATGCATGTGTATTACTTTATCTCTAACTTCTGAAGAATGCTCTTTGGTCTTCATTTTCCTTCAGATTCACAGCCTGACCAATAATCCTTCAACAGTGGGGTTTTTATCCAGAAAATGTGATAGCAACTTTAATGGTTCACAGGTGGAGGCCAATGGTAAGGTAATTGTGTCCTCGTTAGGGCAATTTCTTTCATCGGTGTAAACTGGGAGCTTCCACAGCAAGCAAGATATTTCAGTTTTTTTCTTTTTCTTAAAAATATTTCCCAACATAAAACCAGTGTCACCTTACAATAATTGATTTTGAGTTTCAGTGTTTTAAAATAAAATATCAAACAGAACGAAATTTCAATGTACCGTTTGTAATTCAGTAATATGAGAGAATTGGTCAGGGGTCTGAATACTTTTGCAAGGCACTGTATATATATATATATATATATATATATATATATATATATATATATAGTACTGTGCAAAAGTTTTAGGCAGGTGTGAAAAAATGCTGTAAAGTAAGAATGCTTTCAAAAATAGACATGTTAATAGATTATATTTATCAATTAACTAAATGCAAAGTGAGTGAACAGAAGAACAATCTAAATCAAATCCATATTTGGTGTGACAACCCTTTGCCTTCAAAACAGCATCAATTCTTCTAGGTACACTTGCACAAAGTCAGGGATTTTGTAGGCATATAGTCAGGTGTATGATTAAACAATTATACCAAACAAGTACTAATGATCATCAATTCAATATGTAGGTTGAAACACAATCATTAACTGAAACAGAAACAGCTGTGTAGGAGGAATAAAACTGGGTGAGGAACAGCCAAACTCAGCTAACAAGGTGAGGTTGCTGAAGACAGTTTACTGTCAAAAGTCATACACCATGGCAAGACTGAGCACAGCAACAAGACACAAGGTAGTTATACTGCATCAGCAAGGTCTCTCCCAGGCAGAAATTTCAAGGCAGACAGGGGTTTCCAGATGTGCTGTCCAAGCTCTTTTGAAGCACAAAGAAACGGGCAACGTTGAGGACCGTAGACGCAATGGTCGGCCAAGGAAACTTACTGCAGCAGATGAAAGACACATCATGCTTACTTCCCTTCGCAATCGGAAGATGTCCAGCAGTGCCATCAGCTTAGAACTGGCAGAAAACAGTGGGACCCTGGTACACCCATCTACTGTCCGGAGAAGTCTGGTCAGAAGTGGCCTTCATGGAAGACTTGCGGCCAAAAAGCCATACCTCCGGCGTGGAAACAAGGCCAGCGACTCAACTATGCACGAAAACACAGGAACTGGGGTGCAGAAAAATGGCAGCAGGTGCTCTGGACTGATGAGTCAAAATTTGAAATATTTGGCTGTAGCAGAAGGCAGTTTGTTCGCCGAAGGGCTGGAGAGCGTACACGAATGAGTGTCTGCAGGCAACAGTGAAGCATGGTGGAGGTTCCTTGCAAGTTTGGGGCTGCATTTCTGCAAATGGAGTTGGGGATTTGGTCAGAATTAATGGTCTCCTCAATGCTGAGAAGTATAGGCAGATACTTATCCATCATGCAATATCATCAGGGAGGCATTTGATTGGCCCCAAATTTATTCTGCAGCATGACAACGACCCCAAACATACAGCGAAAGTCATTAAGAACTATCTTCAGCGTAAAGAAGAACAAAGAGTCCTGGAAGTGATGGTATGGCCCCCACAGAGCCCTGATCTCAACATCATCGAGTCTGTCTGGGATTACATGAAGAGAGAGAAGCAACTGAGGCTGCCTAAATCCACAGAAGAACTGTGGTTAGTTCTCCAAGATGTTTGGGCCAACCTACCTGCCGAGTTCCTTCCAAAACTGTGTGCAAGTGTACCTAGAAGAATTGATGCTTGATGCTGTTTTGAAGGCAAAGGGTGGTCACACCAAATATGGATTTGATTTAGATTTTTCTTCTGTTCACTCACTCTGCATTTAGTTAATTGATAAATATAATCTATTAACATGTCTATTTTTGAAAGCATTCTTACTTTACAGCATTTTTTCACACCTGCCTAAAACTTTTGCACAGTACTGTATATATATATATATATATATATATATGTAACCCCCCTACCAACTCTTTGTTCCTACTGGCCATGGGAACTGGGGGTTGACAGCGCAACTTGTTTTTCCCTGGATCCATCGGACAGCTATTTTCATTAAAAAAAGAACAAAGAAATTGCTAAATGGAGTTCTTCGAGTATTACTATCGGGACCGAACTATGTTGTTGGGGGGAACACTAGAGAGTGTGGGACACAAAGAGCCTTGGGGAGCACATGGTGAGAGAGAGAAAGGTGAAGAGCTGACTGCTGGCTGAGCAGTGTGCAAGACTGAGAGAAGAATATTCTCTGCCCGAGAATATTAGGAAAAAGAAAAAAGAATGTTCTCCGCCCGAGAGCGTTAATGAAGCATTAAGACAAAATGTTCTCTACTCGAGAATATTAATGAAACGTAAAAAGAAGATTCTCTACCGAGAATCTCCAAACCATTCCGGTTTGGAAGGCGAAAGAGAAGAAAAAATTAGTCTGTGAGTAATATACCAACCTTCATTTTTTGAAACAGTTAGTTAGCTAGATAGAAATTTATTTTTGGAAAATAAGTCTTCAGTGGAATATCGGACTGTGTTTATTTTTTATTCCATTGAAGTGAAGAGGATACAAAATATTTATTGTCTTTTTTTTTAATTTCGAGACTGATATTTTATTTTGGGGCTCCCCAGTTGATATTGTAGTAGATTAAAACCGTGGTACCACTGAATATATATGTAAAAGAAAAAAAAACAAAAAGTATAATTGTTGTTGAATACTTGTGACAGGATTGAAAGGAGTCCCTGTCATAATTCGCCCTCCCGACCACCAGCAGCGCTGTGTAGGGTTGAGCGTGATTGGGTCAGGAGGCTGAACTCTGACCATACAGGAAATTCTGGGTCAGGCGGCCATCTTGGCCCAAGGTGGAACCATGCGGCCGTCAGGTCCCATCATTGCAATCAGCTGTGCTGTTCTCGTCGATTGACTGACGTGGGCAGCGTGCTGATTGCAGGGGTGGAACTTGGCAGTATTTAAGCAGTGTGGTTTTGCCATTCGGTCTTCCTGTCCTGAACTGAAAACACGCACTGTGCTTTGTTTTTATCAAATTCACAGAAACTTGAAACTTTGGTGGATTACCACAGTGAGGAAAACCCAGGACAAGCCATTAATCTGTGGAAGGGAGCCAAGAGGTGGTGAGAGGAAACCCACTGCAGTAGCACGGAGAAACCCAGTGCTTCCTTTGTTGTTGTTTTTGTAACCACAACGTTTTTGTTTACTCTTTTTATTTGAAACCTGAGTTTACCATTGCTGGTATTCCAGGTGGTTTTCTTGTTTATTTTCTGCAATACTGGACTGTTCATTGTTTGTTAAAATAAAATTCTGCCCCATTACCATTGATAGTACAGGGCTCCATGGACTAAACATCATTTCCGGCTCCTGTGTGCTGTCATTTCTGGTCCTTCCCTAAAGCTCCACCCACTACCCTCCCACAATACTGTAATATTATTTTTGAATAAGAAATGCATATGAGTATTTACAACTTTATATTAAGTAATACAGTGTATATATATATATATATATATATATATATATATATATATATATATACTGTAAGGCAGCGGGATGTGTGAGACAGCAGGGAGGGGGTTAAAACCTCCCTGAAGAGAAAATGCACCTTCTGTTTAGTTTAATTGTTTTACTTTATTGTGTAATTGATTTGTTAATTGTTTTATTATGAATCATTCCCTGCACCTGGTACTTATTATTAAATTGGGACCAGGTGCAGGGTATTTAAGAGGAGCAGTTAGTTTGCTCAAGGCTGCTGGGTGGAAGGAGGCAGAAGGAAGGTGCTCTGCTTCCGAGCAGTCAAGGAGAAAGAAAACAGAAGGTGCATTTTCTCTTCAGGGAGGTTTTAACCCCCTCCCTGCTGTCTCACACATCCAGCTGCCTTACAATATATATATATACAGTGCCTTGCAAAAGTATTCAGACCCCTGACCAATTCTCTCATATTACTGAATTACAAATGGTACATTGAAATTTCATTCTGTTTGATATTTTATTTTAAAACACTGAAACTCAAAATCAATTATTGTAAGGTGACATTGGTTTTATGTTGGGAAATATTTTTAAGAAAAATAAAAAACTGAAATATGTTTGCATAAGTTTTCAACCCCTGTGCTGTGGAAGCTCCCAGTTTACACCGATGAAAGAAATTGCCCTAACAAGGACATAATTACCTTACCATTGGCCTCCACCTGTGAACCATTAATGTTGCTGTCACATTTTCTGGATAAAAACCCCACTGTTGAAGGATCATTGGTCAGGCTGTGAATCTGAAGGAAAATGAAGACCAAAGCGCATTCTACAGAAGTTAGAGATAAAGTAATACAATTGCATAGATTAGGGAAAGGGTACAAAATAATATCCAAGTGTTTGGATATCCTAGTGAGCACAGTTGGATCAATAATCAGGAAGTGGAAGCTGCATCACACCACCCAGGCACTGCCAAGAAAAGGCCGTCCCTCAAAACTCACCGCTCAAACAAGAAGGAGACTTGTGAGAGAAGCCACAAAGAGGTCAACAATCACTTTGAAGGAGCTACAGAGTTCAATGGCTGTGAGTGGAGTAATGGTGCACCAGTCAACCATATCAAGAGCTTTGCATAACACTGGCCTGTCTGGGAGGGTGGCAAGAAAGAAGCCGTTACTCAAAAAGTACCATCTGAAAGCATGTCTGGAGTTTGCCAGAAAGCATGAGAGTGACCCAGCTGCGATGTGGGAAAAGGTTTTGTGGTCAGATGAGACCAAGATAGAGCTTTTTCGCCAGAACTCAAAGCGCTATGTGTGGCGCAAACCTAACACTGCCCATGCCTCAAGACTCACCATCTCTACAGTGAAGTATGGTGGTGGCAGCATCATGCTGTGGGGATGTTTCTCATCAGCAGGGACCTGGCATCTTGTTAAAATTGAAGGAGGAATGGATGGAGCAAAATACAGGGAAATACTACAAGAGAACCTGCTTCAGTCTGCTAAAAAACTGAAGCTTGGGAGGAAATTCACCTTTCAGCAGGACAATGATCCCAAGCACAAGGCCAAACAACATTGGAGTGGCTCAAGAACAAAAAGGTGAATGTCCTACAGTGGCCCAGTCAAAGTCCTGAAAGGCCAACCAGTGACTTTCATTTAATATTTGTTTTATTTACCTAATTATCTAGGTGACGAGGACGTCACCTGTGGGGCAGGGGAGTAATGTAGGAACCCCATCAATACTTTAAGTTGTGCATTTATTTACATTGTCGTACTTTGTGGTGTGTAAGGGCTCCCGTAGCTGCGGCACCAAGGTTATATATACTGGACGTGCTGGCGCGTGGGGGGCAGTCCAGAGAATCGAATGTGTACTTCACTAGACACCGTATCTATGCGGGCAGCTAGCTAAAATACATTAAGTCTCAAGTTGAATAATAAATACTGACCCCCGGTTTGGACACTCGGATCATCTTCTACACAAGGGTGTCTGTGCTGCTATGGAACCCCATCCTTTGTTCCAGTACACTGTAACCGCTGGTGAGTCTGAACTGTTTGAGTTGAACTATTCAAAAGAGCCAGAAAGACGGCCAAATAATAAAACCCATAAAAGGGATACTTCAGTCGTGTAGTGAGTTATTGGACAGATATACCTTAGCCCAGACCGCTTCGGTAACGCTACACTATGCTTTACATACGCTGCAATATTTTATTAAATGATTTAAGGCATTTTAGAAACAGCGCCATGAGAGGCTCCGATCTGCAGCACTATACTCTTGTGTGTTTTTGGGGCTTGAATACAGTACAGTTAACGAGAGCCTATTAGGTTGGAGTTGGGAGGTCAGGGGAGTACTGTACCAGCGAATCAGGAGTGTATATTGGTTGCTATGGGGCAGGACAATAAGATTAGAGAGAACGGTATTTGAGTGTGATGCAGTTGTTTTTCTTAAGGAAAAATATTACCTCTGAATATCAGTTTGATTTCTCCTACTGTTTTTTTTCCTCACTGTAATTTATCTGCTTGTTTGTAATTTCTCTGTAAGAGAAACTGAAACAAAATCTTCTCATAGATAGTAAGCAAGTGGTTTTTTTAATATAATTGTACAGGACTGAGTAAAATTCCAATTGAATAAAAAACAAAACAACTAAACCCCCTACAAGAAGATATCTTCAGCCAGCTTTCGGATAGCGGTTAGAGTGACCGGCAAAGCTCTGAGTTCCTCTGAGTTTAAGTTTTCACCATCAAATCTGACAAAGAGGTAAACAGACAGCCCTTGTTTTATCCCCTGCTGTGTTGGCACTGAACTCTGCTGGAAAAAAGGGACGTGAAGGACTGCTGTGCTTAAGTAGTTCATCTTGGGTTGTCTGTCGGGACTGTAGTATAAAATAACATTTGCTTACTAAGGTGGGTGTACATTAGTTTGCATTACATGCTGGATTGAGGTTGCAGTCTCTTCGGGGGTGTCATGTACATAGGCAGAGTTGCGTGTTTCTTTCTTTATTTTTTGAGCAGGGATAGAAAAAAATACCTTTACGTTTTCTTTATTGAGAGTGGCGTTTATTCGAGGGCGGCGTCTATTAAAAAGCTGATATCTGAGTGAGGCATTAATTTGAGGGTGGTGTTAATTTGATGTAATACAATATATATATATATATATATATATATATATATATATATATATATATATATATATATATATATATATATATATGCACTGATGTAATACAGTGTATATACAGTATATACCTGTATATAAGATTGAAACATTGGTATATAGTTGTTCATCAGGTTATCCTTGGTAAAATCCCAAATTATCTTAAAACATTATTAATTACCTCTAGTAGTACTTTTAATCATAGATCTGAGACTGTTCTAAGTTCTTAGTTCCTAAAATTCATTTGGAATTTGGGGAAAAAAAGGCATTTAGTTTTCTTGCTCTTTGATTTTGGAATAAACTTCTGGAAGAACTAAAACTTCATGTTTTCCTACCTTTAAAAGAGTTTAAATAAAAAATGGACATCTATGTAGCTGAGACTACGGAGCCCGGGAGGGGACATGAGAGAAAAAAATATATATCTTGTGTGCACGACTTGGAACCATATCTTGTGGCCATTACTGCATCAGAGCTCATTCTATATTGAAAGTCAACACTATTCCTGCAGTGCAGCTATAAACGAATATTCTTGAAGACCCGATATTGCTCTTTTCCAGGTAATTTTGCATTTTTATGATAGTTAGTATAGGTATGCAACTGTGTAATTAAATGTTTTTATGAGGACTTTATTTAATGTAGAACAGTAATGCCAAAACGTATAAATGGTTTGTTAAATCAGAAACATGGGGTATAAACACATTTTGTGTGTTTCATAGAAACACACAAAATACAGTTCAGTATTACAGAATAATGGAATATAATTGTCCCCGTTAATTTTAGTGTTGCTAAACAACTTCACGGAATACCTATCTCTTAACTTGTTTGCAGGAAGTGTGAGACATGGAAGAAAATGGAAGACAGACAAGACTGATAGAATTAATTAAATTCTACTTTCACACCGGGATGCAGTATAAAGACATACTTGCAGTACTTGCTGTCCAGCACAGAATAATAATTAGTGAACAACACCTGAAACGGATTTTAAAGGCACAGGGTTTGAGCAGACGTAAAAGCTACACTGACATAGCGCAAGTGATAGAATTAATTTATGACCAGCTGCATGGTAGTGGGGGACTGCATGGTTATCGGTGGATGCACACAAAATGGCTACAGGGTGGTCTCAACGTTAGGAAGGAGGAAGTACGCCTGATTCTTAGAGAACTTGAACCCATAGAGGTGGAAAGTAGAAGGCGGCGACGGCTTCGCAGACAACAGTACTTTTCAAAGGGACCTAATTATATATGGCACGTTGACTCATACGATAAGCTGAAACCATTTGGAATCTGCATCAATGGTTGCATAGATGGGTTCTCCCGTAAAATAATTTGGCTAGATGCTATTACACAAACAGCGATCCCAAGGTAATAGCCGGTTACTTCATCGAAGCTGTTGAAAAACTAATTGGATCGCCAAGCATTGTCAGAGGAGATTTTGGAATGGAAAATGACAAAGTTTGTGATATACAGCGTTTCCTGTGACGCAACGACCTGGACGAAAGATCGGGTGAAGAAACCTACATACAAGGTGCAAGCACATCGAATCAACGAATTGAAAGTTGGTGGGGAATTCTTCACAAGGAATCTATGGAGTTCTAGATACAGGTCTTCTCTTGAAAGATGAAGGAGGATTTGATGGAAGCTTTTTGGACAAAGCACTGCTTCAGTTTTGCTTTATGGGAATCATACAGGTGTATATACAAAGAAATGCTATTCTAATTGATGTGGGTAGTTTTGTCCTTTGTCCAGTTTGAAAGCAATCTATATATTGATATTGCAAAGTCATGCAAGAAGTTACATTCTGTTTCTTTGTTTGAAAACACCATACTGAAATTTCATGTCAGTTTCATATTTTTGGAAAACACAGAAGTTAAATACATATTATTATTATTATTATTATTTGTTTATTTAGCAGACGCCTTTATCCAAGGCGACTTACAGAGACTAGGGTGTGTGAACTATGCATCAGCTGCAGAGTCACTTACAATTACGTCTCACCCGAAAGACGGAGCACAAGGAGGTTAAGTGACTTACTCAAGGTCACACAATGAGTCAGCGGCTGAACTGGGATTTGAACCAGGGACCTCCTGGTTACAAGCCCTTTTCTTTAACCACTGGACCACACAGCCTCCTATAAGTTTATGACCTTCTGTGGCAGGCTGGCTCGCAGTGGTGACATCACGGACCAGGAAGTACAGAAACCAAAACAATGGATGGGCGGGTGAAGCTGAGTGCAACGGCACTCAGCGTATTTATTAATAAACAAAACAAAAATAAAAGATTTAAACAAACAACAAAACAAAAAGGCACGTTGGCCAAACAAATAAACAGCAACAAGTATATTAAATATAGCAATTGTTTTTGCTCGCTCTCCAGTGTTCTCCCGTACTCTCCTCTGTACACTCAACAACCCAGTACGGACAGCTGCAGGTTCTTATACTCTGGCCGAGGGGTTAACTAGCTGTTAATTATCTTATTACCCCTCGGCCACAGTCTGCACGCGTTTGGTAAGGATGCATGACTGTCAGTTAGTTAAATAATCAGTAGCTGATCAGTCATGTGTCCTCACGGGGTTTTTAAATATAAATAATAAAAGACGCGGCGCTTTTAACTGCGCCGCAAACAAAAATACAAATAATAATAAATAGGGGCAGGACACTCCGCCACACATGCCCCCCCTTGTGCGCAGCACACATGGCCTTTTCGGCCACCTCCCCCCTCATTCCCTAAAGTCCCGGCTAGCAGTCCCGGCGCAGGAACAGGGGCAGCAACGGGCCAAAGGTGGCGGCCACGGTGGGATGTCCTCCTCCCACCCCAACAACTGTAGCGTCCCAGTGGACCACGCACAGGCCGGCTCCTCTGGCCAGAAAAATTTTGCGGGTGGTCTCCAGACCTGCCCCCCCTTCTTCATGGCTGGCAGCTGCCCTTCATGGGGCTCCAGCCACAGTATTTCCTGCCGCGAAAGTGTGGCTGGGGTAGCTGGTCTTCTGACCTCCCCCCCCTTTTCCGTGGCCGGCAGCTCCCCTTCATGGGGCTCCAGCCACAGTATTTCCTGCCGCATGGCAGGACTGGTTGCGACTCCAGGCAAAACAGGACCCTCGGGAGGCAACGGCAGCAGCTGCAGACCCTCGGCAGGCGACGGCAGCAGCAGCGGACCCTCGGGAGGCGATGGCAGCAGCAACAGTAGCGGACCCTCCGGAGGCGAACTCGGGAGGGGAGCCCCTGGCCATGGAGGCGGCAGCGGGAGCTCCACTTCTCCCTCGTTCCCTGTAACTGGTGGCTCTCCAGGCAATGCGGAGCAACAGGCAGCCCCAGGCGATGCGGAGCAACAGGCTGCCCCAGGCGATGCGAAGCAACAGGCAGCCCCCAGGCGATGCGGAGCAACAGGCAGCCCCAGGCGATGCAGAGCAACAGGCATCCTTGGGCAGTGCGAAGCAGGCATCCTTGGGCGGTGCGAAGCAGGCATCCTTGGGCGGTGCGTAGCAGGCATCCTTGGGTGGTGCGTAGCAGGCATCCTTGGGCGGTGCGAAGCAGGGCAAGAGCAGTCCTTCCCATGACGGTGGATGTGGAACCAGCAGGAGGCTGTGTGGTCCAGTGGTTAAAGAAAAGGGCTTGTAACCAGGAGGTCCCCGGTTCAAATCCCACCTCAGCCACTGACTCATTGTGTGACCCTGAGCAAGTCACTTAACCTCCTTGTGCTCCGTCTTTCGGGTGAGACGTAATTGTAAGTGACTCTGCAGCTGATGCATAGTTCACACACCCTAGTCTCTGTAAGTCGCCATGGATAAAGGCGTCTGTTAAATAAATAAATAATAATAAAATAATAATATTCACCCTCTGCTGGTGGAGGTGGGAGGGGAAAGCAGTCCTCCCACGGCGGTTGAGGGGGAACCAGCAGGCATTCACCCTCTGCTGGTGGAGCTGGGAGCAGCAAGCAGTCCTCCCACGGCGGTTGAAGTGGAACCAGCAGGCATTTACCCTCTGCTGGTGGAGGTGGGAGGGGCAAGCAATCCTCCCACGGCGGTTGAGGCGGAACCAGCAGGCATTCACCCTCTGCTGGTGGAGCTGGGAGCGGCAAGCAGTCCTCCCACGGCGCTTGAGACGGAACCAGCAGGCATTCACCCTCTGCTGGTGGAGGTGGGAGGGGCAAGCAGTCCTCCCATGGCGGTTGAGGCAGAACCAGCAGGCATTCACCCTCTGCTGGTGGAGGTGGGGGTGGCAGAGACAGAGGCAGCTCCCACTGCTCTGCTCCTGCTGGAAGCGGTGGAGGTGGGGACAGCGTGTAGTCTCCGCCTGTTGCAGGGAACCGGTTCTTCTCCTTCTCCTCCTCTTCCTGAAGAATGGGGCAGTTGACCACAAAGTGGCCCCATTCCCCACAGGCAGTGCACCAGTCCATGGCCTCAAGTGCGCTGAAGTATGCTTCCCAGCTGCCCTTCGGTCATCCCTCCTCCTCCTCTCCAGGGCGGGGGCAGTTGACAACGGAGTGACCCCCTTTCCCGTAGGAAGGGCACCAACTTGAGGCCTCGACCAGGCGAAGGTAGCCATCCCAGCGTCCACTCGTGAGCTTCCCTCTCTTGGTCTCTTGACTCTCAGGCTCTACCTTCATGGGCGCGGGATGCACGGCTCCCCCCTCCGGCGCTGCATGCAGGCCTCCCCCTCCAGGCGCTGGATGCACACGCTCCCCTTCTGGGCTGGATGCTCGCTCCCCCTTCTGGGTGCTGGATGCTCGCTCCCCTTCTGGCGCTGGATGCTCGCGCTCCCCCTTCTGGGCGCTGGATGCTCGCTCCCCTCAGGCGCTGGAGCTTACTTCTTTGCCTTCTTGGCACCGCCCTCCTTCCCTTCTTGGGACCAGCAGTTCCACCTCCTGCCATGGAGGGTTGGTCAGGTGGTTTGTGCCCGACCTTGCCGACGGCAAGCACCACTCCTCCCCTTTGAGGCAGGTGAGGCAGGTTTCCTGATCCATCTGCGGCGATGGTATGGCCTTCAGGTGGATCCACTCCTCCGCAGTCTCCACCTCACCTCGATCAAAGGCCTGCACAAAGAGGGGTCTTCATACAGGCACACCTCAGGAGGTGCCCATACTCCAGGCAGGCGAGGCACCACGTAGCCCCTCCTTCTTTCAACTCCCTCTGATGCTCATGCCACCTCTTCATGTAGGCATCAACTTTATCCTTTTTTTTTTTTTTTTCAAACACAAAAAAACACTATTTGAAAAGAAACACAAAAAACGTCCTTTCCTTTCCTGGTCCGGCTGTTGGAGGCGTTGTTTGTCCCACGCAAGACACCATATGTGGCAGGCTGGCTCGCAGTGGTGACATCACGGACCAGGAAGCACAGAAACCAAAACAATGGATGGGTGGGTGAAGCTGAGTGCAACGGCACTCAGCGTATTTATTAATAAACAAAACAAAAATAAAAGATTTAAACAAACAACAAAACAAAAAGGCGCGTTGGCCAAACAAATAAACAGCAACAAGTATATTAAATATAGCAATTGTTTTGCTTTCGCTCTCCGTGTTCTCCCGTACTCTCCTCTGTACACTCAACAACCCAGTACGGACAGCTGCAGGTTCTTATGCTCTGGCCGAGGGGTTAACTAGCTGTTAATTATCTTATTACCCCTCGGCCACAGTCTGCACGCGTTTGGTAAGGATGCATGACTGTCAGCTAGTTTAATAATCAGTAGCTGATCAGTCATGCATCCTCACAGGGTTTTTAAATATAAATAATAAAAGACGCGGCGCTTTTAACTGCGCCGCAAACAAAATACAAATAATAATAAATAGGGGTGGGACACTCCGCCACACCTTCCCACTGTGTTGTATTAATTTAAAAATAAAAATATCAGTGTTTGATTTGTTGCTTATGTGAAAACAGCTACAATTTGTAAGTAGTCCCAAAATAAAGATGAGAATTTTCTTTATGTTTACGGTCTTAAAAAAAAAAAGACTATACTTTCTTTGTCTATTTCCTTTGTCTTTTCTGGGTGCAGGACAACTGCCACTGAGATCCATGGTCCAGGGGGCATTCCCACCATCAGGTACCCCACACCAGAGAAGAAAAATCACTCCCTTCAGTGCAATGCATTCCCAACCCTGGTCCTCACAGACCACTGTGTCTGCTGGGTTTTGTGCCAACTGAGTTGTCAGTTACTTAATTGAACACTTATCTGAACTATCTCCACCTGTTTAAGAGCTGAAAACAATTGAAATGGTCTAAATAAGCCAATTATTTGTTCAATTAAGGGTAAAACAAAGTAGAGAGCTTTGCTTGAGTGAAAACCAGCAGACACGGGTCTGTCAGGACCAGGGTTGGGAATCACTGCTGTAGAGGAACAAGCCCCCAAATCAGCCATGAACCACACTGCTATAATTAATCCAAACACCTTGACTCCTTAACTTATTCTCTCACCTCATAATACAATACTGAACTTTATTTTGGGTATCTCTATGAAAATGTAAGCGCTAAGTTTATACCCAGGTTTCTGATTTAACAAACCATTTATATATACATTTAGGCATTACTGTTCCTTACATTAAATAAAGTCCTCATAAAAAAAAATTAAAAAACCCATTTAATTACACAGTTGCATAGCTATACTAACTAAGTATCATAAAAATGCAAAATTACCTGGAAAAGGGCAATATTGGGTCTTCAGGGATATTCATTTATAGCTGCACTGCAGGAATAGTGTTGACTTTCCAATATAGATATCTCTGAGTTTCCGAATCTCTCAGTCAGTTAATCTCTCCACATGCAGCGTTTATCTGCAATAGTTCAATTGGCCACACCTGCAAACAATCTGCATTAATTTATTAGCGTTCCAGTTCCTACCGCTCCATTCTATGTGCGTACTCTGGGTGAAAACAAAAACAGAGCAAATCATATCGTGCTCATACTAATCAAAACAGTGTCCTTGGAACAATCAAAACAGTGAGACAATAATAATAATAGTTCACAACAAAAATAACCATAATAATAATAATAAGCTGATCCCTGGAGCCAGCATTACACTTCAGCCATCAACACCAGACAGAAGGATATCTACATCATCATATGGAAGGAAGCGCAAATGGATGGAGACACATATGGATCACATTAGTTTACTGTGAAGCTACGTCTTAGTTGGTGCTTATCTTGGCGAGAGCCAAGTTCAAATCAGCATGAAGTTTTAACATCTACTCTCATGTAATGGAAATCAATAATAATAATACAAAAAGAAAAAAACGATTTATCATCACACAAAAAAAGGAACACAAATATCAAATAAACCTTGTCAGCCGTGACAAATGTGTTGCAGGTGTGATTTTTGTTTCCTATTAGAATCTTTACCACCATACAATCTGTGCACTCTTTCTCTGTCAATTTGCCACCCTCTCAACGAAGGGATCTATTTTGGCAGCATAGTTTTTAAAAATATGATTAGATCAGAACTTTCTTCGGATTCAGCCAAACCCACCAGCCGTAGGTCGTTTCTTCGGTTCCTGTCTTCCATCTCTGTGGCCTTGTTTTGCAATTGATCAGTCTGTTGGTTGCTGAGTGTTAACTCGTGTTTGTTCGACCGCGCTGTGGATTGTACTTTATCAAATCTGGACTGCAGCTTCTTCATTGACTTTGTATGTGCATCAATGTCTTTCATTAAAGCTTTGGTTGTATCATTTGCGTTTTTTATGTCTCCTTCAAAGCCTTAATTTGCTGAGTGAATAAAATGTACCGTAAAGCTTGTTTAATGATAGTGTCTAGACTATTTTGTTGTTTTTGCAGCGCATTCAAGAAGGCATTGCTCAGTTGCTTTTCAGTAATAATCAGTGATTCCTCAAGCTTTTTCTTTAGAGCGCTTCCATCCCCATTTCATGGGTTCCTCGTGCTTGCTAACATAATTGTATTTAAATTGCTAGCTCTATAGGTGATTGACTGTTTTATGGATTCAAGTTAAAAGGAGGAAAGAGAGCTGCTCGAGTCTACACGTGCATTCCAGTCAAAAGATCATGTGGTCTATCAGCTGTTGATCTTATTACGCTGTTCTTCTAGTGCTAATGGCAGGCATCACAGCACCTGGCCAAGTGAAGCGACCCGGGCTCAGAGCCACCTTATATCCTGTAAGAATGTGCTTCAGGTTAGCCGGTGATGAGCACAAAGGACATGCAGGGTTCTCCCCTACCCACACATTCAGATTCTGTGGTGAGGGAAGAACATCTGGATCTCATTAGGAAACTGATCATCCTCTGTTTCATCACAGGTCTTGCCAGCCAATGTTACGCTTTTCCACATTCTACCATGTCATCCATTTTCCCAGCTCAGCCTAGGACACTGACAAGTTTGCGTTGTGCTGAATTTGTACAGGTGGTCTATTGCTTCGGGCTACCAGCCTCGGCACCAGGCCAGATAAGTGACAGTGCACAGTTGATGTGAGACATGTTCTATGTGATGCAGCGTTTGAATAAGTTACAATTGGGGACAATTTTCTCATTAGCATATTTTCCATCTGAGTCATAAAGGTGCATGGTGTTAATTGATTTATCAATATCTTAATTACTATGTACCTTAGACCACAGAGGGAATAACACATGTTTTGTTCAGTCTCATTTTGGAGTTTAATTATACAATAATTAATTATACAATACTACTGGAAATACTATAAAAAAATTGATATTTTTATTGCGGATGGCATAGGAAGTGAAAGGCTTTTTGCTGTTGTATTACAGGGGTTACTGTTTGCTTAATCCCTGCATTTTTATTTTTTTGTATAGGGGTCTGAGAAGGAATCTGAGCTGCAAGTCTACCTCCCGACCAGAAAGGGCGCTAGGTAGGGTTGGTAATACGGTTTTCTAGAGACAGCTCGACTCGATGGTAGGTCGGAACCAGAAGAGTCGGCCATTTCGGAGAAAGCATGTAGTTGCGAGACTGCTAAACAAGTTGGATAGAGTGTGGTGCCGTACTGATCACAGGGAGGAGGTAGGAACTACAAAGGGGACGTAGCTACTTGAGTACAGCCCCTTATGCTGAATGTACTGTTTGTTCTTTGTTTTATTTTGTGTTGCAGAGGACTGAGAGGCTAGGGAGCTGTGGCCAAAGAGCCTGCACAAACCCTGGAGCACTACTACCACTGCACAGCACATCACGGCACTGCACAGCACAACCCAGCACCACCATTCTTGGAGCATTTTTCCCGTGCACAACGGTGGACTGCTGAGATGCTGTATTATTATTATTATTTGGGACTGAAACCCGTCATATTTACATTGCTGGTAGAGGGGGCAGATTTTTATTGTTTTATTAATTAAAATATATTAATTAAAATTTATTGAACTGTGTGGAAGGGTGGTGGGCAATTCATTGTCACGCACGGGAGACAAGTTTTATTTGAAAACACTGCACTGGATGTTTTTCTTTTAGCCCATGAGGGCTGTTGTCCATGGCCTGAGTATCGGCAATGGTACACAGGACCACAGGAATACCAATACTGGTAAACAGTTAAAAGCTTGCGCACTCACAGGTGCTCAAAATAATAATGAAAACAAAAGGCGAAATGAAAAGGGAAAATAAAACACAGTAATAAAACTACAAAATAAAGGTGCTGCTTACGCAGGGGCCCCACTGCCGCTAAGCCGGGCAGCTCGGGATCTCTGTCCTACCCTGTTATGCACTATACACTGGGGTGGCCAAGGTTCCCCTATCACTACACACGTCCCCTCGGGTACGTAACAATAGATTTTAATAAATTGTTTATTTATTGCTGGCTGTCTTCCTCAGCCGGGCTTGCCTGTTTTGGTCGCTCACTCCAACTGGCCTTCTCAGGCAGCGTCTCTGTGTGTTTCCAATCACGGCCACCCGAATGAATAACCCAGTGCAGTACTTATGGGCCGAGCAATCCCCCAACACCCGCCTCTCAGCCACTCAGAGAGGGGGAAAGCCAACACACCCTCTTCCCCACCTCTCCGTGTCATTGCCATGACTGACAGGCAGATCTACGAGGCTGCTGCCCCCTTCCTGCAGTACCACGCATGCGCCAGATAGTCAGCACAGATCTCCCCCGTTACATAACCTCCTCCTCAGAATGGCACCACCGGTCCATTCAAGAATCCTACACCACCATGCCTTCCTGAGAGAAAAAATCTGATTTTTGATGCAGCTTTCCTGCTCAGTGGACAACCCTGAAGGCATAGGGCTGCAGGGCCAAGTACCATCGCGTGACTCTGGCATTGTTATCCTTCATCCGGTGAAGCCATGCTAAGGGTGCATGATCTGTAGCTAGGGTGAAGTGTCGCCCCAGGAGGTAGTACCGGAGTGACTCGACTGCCCATTTTACCACCAAAAGGTCCTTGCCACTTCGCCAGAAGCTGGGTAAAAATAGAAACACTTTATCCCCCGGCTGAAATGTGCGTAACCGGGTCCCCCTGTATATTGTGTCTCCTGTCTGTGCTGAGCCTGCTGCAAATTGTCATGTGCCCATTTTCCCACAGACTCAAGATGTTTGCGCAGGTCCAACACATACCGGACAGTATTGATCGAATTGTCCTGCTGCTCCTCCCACATCTCTCTGACCAGATCGAGCACACCCTGGGGTCTCCACCCATAAAACAGCTTGAATGGTGAAAACCCCATAGAAGCCTGAGGTACCTCTCTGATAGCAAACAGAAGGGGAGGAATCAGCTGGTCCCAGTAGCGCACGTCACTGTCAATGAATCTGCGCAACATGTTTTGAGGGTCTTATTAAAACACTCCACAAAACCATCAGTCTGGAGGTGAAAGACTGAGGTCCTAATGGTCTTAATCCCCAAAAGTTTACATGTTCCGCAGACTAGCTGGGACATAAAGTTGGTGCCTTGGTCAGTCAGAATTTCCTTGGAGATCCCAACCCGGGAGAAAAGCTTCATAAGCTCATTGTCAACAGACTTAGCAGACACAGATCGGAGGGGAATGGCCTCTGGATAATTGGTAGCATAATCCAAAATGACCAATAGGTGTGTGTATCCTGCCGCACTCCTTTCTAGCGGTCCCACTATATCTACTCCAATACGCTCAAACGGAGCTTCCACTAGGGGCAACAGCACCAGTGGAGCTCGTGGGACGGCTCTAGGGCTAGCTTTCTGACATTCCCCACAATGTTCGCAAAAACGCCTGACGTCACCATCCAGCCCCAGCCAATAGAACCGTGTCACAAGCCTCACTTTGGTCTTGTCCCTTCCCAAATGACCATACAGGGGAATAGCATGAACATGCTACAACAAATCCTCCTTAAAGGGCTGAGGAATGAGCAACTGGTGACGCACTTCCCCCATCTGTGGTAATTTTTCAACACAGTACAAAAGGTCTCGATTAATTTCAAAGTGAGGGTATGTGATGGCGCGTCTGGACTCGACCACCTGACCATTAACCACAGCTGCTTGGTCAAAGAGCCTGCCCAGCACGTCATCATGCCCTTGTTCGAGTCAGAAGTCACAGGAACGAGCTAAAAAATCAGCTCCCATGGCTTCCAGCTCAGGATTAGGTCGGTCCTGAGCGGAGGCAGCCGAGCCAGACCCCTGCACTGGCTCCATGGCCTCCCCCCCAGACTCTTCACCAATCGCCCCCACCTGAAACTCGGACTCCCCCCATTGCCAGCCCTCATTCTTTGCGGCCCGGCGTTCCCTTTTAGTTTTCCAGGGTCTAAATCTATGGCAATAGCAGTCCGGGTCACGAAAGGGGAAGATCTCTCCAATTACTTCGTCTTTCTTAGCCAATAGGGAGGACGGGGCTGCCACAGCAGCCAACCAATCTTTAAACTGCTCGTAGTCCTGTCCCAGAACTACAGGCACTGGCAATCGAGGACACAAACCCAATTGCACTCGCGTCACCTGCTGGCCAAATTTCAAATTCACATACATTTTGGGATAAGTGCGCACATCCCTGTGAATACATTTTATATGCACCTGTCCCATTATTTGCTTATGCCCCAGTGAGATTAAGCTCTCTTGTATCAGGGACTGACTACACCCTGAATCTAAGAGAGCCTGGGTTAGTGTATCATCCACTGGCACAGGAATCACAAAACCCGTCTGCTGGAGTGACTGATGGAATGGAACAGTCTTACCTGGTTGAATGAGATCACATCCCATAGCAGGGCAATCCCGGTCGATGTGGATCACCTCCCAGCTTGTTCCACACATCAGTGAACTGGTTTCTTGCCAGGAAGCTTTAGCAGGATGTTGAAACACAGGACCCATCAAATGGGCTCAACGGTAGGGTGGCCTTGAGACCCCGGTCTAACACCGCAACAGCCGTGGGTGACCCCTCCGCCCCAGTTCTCAGGCGGGAGCTCCCACCGCCACACTCCATCCAAAGACCTTGCTACCCCTCCCCAGTTCCTTTTATTATTAATATGAGTTTGTGTTTGTGTGTTTTAGATCGGCAGGGAGAGGGTTAAATTCCTCCCTGCCAAAATACATGTGAGAATGTGGCTGGAGCCTTAATTGAGTAATTGTTCTTTATTGATTAATTAAGCCCCCCTTCTTCAGATGGGGCGGTCGTATGGAAACAAGCTGGGAGTACAGTATCAGCGCACAGAGACTATCACGGACATTTGCAGAGCTTTTTTGAGATGTTATAGCAATAAAATAATGACTTGGATTGCATTATTGAGGAGTTTGGTGATAAAACGAGTCATCAGGAGACGATTGATCGGTATGTACGACTATTATTATTATTATTTTTTATTTGGTAGCATATGTGAAAGCGATAGCAAACGAAAGGGTGGGGCGGGGCTGGAGATGCCTAGTGAGCGCTTTGTTGATCTGCAGGGCCATTTAAACCCGTTTGACTGTGAAAAAAAATACTTTTAAACAGCGCGTCTAAAATTAAATGCGCGTGTAAAAATTAATTAGACCTGGCGAGCCTGACGCAGAATTAATAAATGCACCGCAAAGGGTTAAAGAGACAAATGTAGGGTTTATACACTTTCTACTAGATCCAGAAAGTTACAAAAATGCCCTGAATGAATTGAGCATCACTGAGGAAATTGTTGAACATATAAAATTTACTTCAGCCCCAATAAAAAACATTCAACTGGAATTTATCTCTCTAAAAGAATACAATTGCGCATTGCTGAAAAGGTACTACCCAAAAAGCATGGCAAAAATGTGAGACATTTCTGTTTATTCATGTAAACAAACTAATTGTGAGTGCTACCTATTAATGAGGATATAAAAACAGGTACAGTTTAATGTATAGAAAAGTACAGAAATTATGTTACCATATCATATTGGGAGTGTACATAACTCAGCATTACAGGATCAATTTTGAAAAAAGTCAGGTTACAAAAATATGTAAATTAAAAATAAATGTGCTAAACATTTTACGATTAAATGTACATTTAGGTAGGTCATAAAACCATTAACAACAGTCCCTGAAATGACAAGAAACCTGGTTAGTGTAGGAGTTGTCTTACAAAATACTTTTGTTCTGTTTATCAATGAGAGAAACAAGTTGATAAAGAAATAAGCTAACCTTGGAACGTACCGGTATTAATAATACTACTAATAATAATACTAATAATAATAATAATAATAACAACTAGACTTGCCAGCAACTTTACGGCTTCCAGTACCAGTACCAGTACCAGTACCAAACACTTTAGCAAATAGTGCACAATGCATACATGGGTTACTATATGTGTTGCATAGTAGCCATATCCCTATCTGCACTCTCTCAGGAGTTATAAGCCAGTTTACATTTGACCTTTAGGAGAGGTCAAAGGTCACAGGCAATGACATTTTCTCAAAGAGCATACTTGGGTTGCTATATGTGTTCCTTAGTAACCATGGCCCTATCAGCACTCTATAAGGAGTTATTAGCCAGTTTTGTATGTTGATGATATCATCCAACGTGGCCGCCATGTTTTTTTTTTTTTTTTTATTGTAGCAACTTCCCTTGAACAACCTTTAAAGACAACCACACTAGGATCATGTGTGCCAATTTTTGGTTCAATCGGACTAGCGGTTTGGGAGAAGAAGATCTTTGTATTTTGTGATTATGACGTCTGTACCATGCGATTTTGACGTCATACAGCATGGCCACCATACTACACAACCTATCAGCTTCTTACAAACACCAGTTAATCTTGGACTATCCCTCAACAAGTTTACCAACTTTCAGCACTCTGCAATAAGTGGTTTTTGAAAGACGGATTTTTACATTTACGCAAAATGTTTTTTTTTTCAATCCAATATGGTGGCCAAACCATGTGACCTGCGACATATGTTCAATTAACATTCACCAACTTCCCATAAGCATCTACCATCCTATCGAATTTTGTCAGTTTTCAAGCAACTTTTGGCCGAAAGAATAATAATAATAATAAGAAGAAGAATCCCAGCAATAACAATAGGCGCCCCAGCCCTATGGGCCTGGAAGCCTAATAATAATAATAATGCCCCTCCTACTAAAATAATAATACAGAATACATTATTTATTTGCTGTAATGTGGTTTGGGACACTGACTTGCAGATGCAGATCCAGTTATAATTATGACATATTTCTAAACCTCGAAATCTCATACAACCTAATCATTTTTCAAGGACACACCTGTATATATTAGATCAAAATATGAAAGCTACATTTTGTTAAAAATGCCGAACTTTCCTGTTGTTTGTACTTGAAGTTTACAGTATGAATCCAAACAGGATATTGGTCTTTTCCAAGTAAGAGTGTGCCAAGTACTTAGATAATACGAGTATCTGTTATGACCATGTCAATTTTTTTTCTAGAGAATTCAATCTTTTTAATGATGTATGGCAATATCTTGTAACTTAATTTTCCATAATGTAGTGTCAAAACATAATAAATTAGCAGGGAGCACTGCACAAAATTGAAGGGATTACATCACATGCAAACCCTCTGTAAACAATAAATGTGTTCTGTGGATTATTGCTGTTCCATCCTAACATTCAGGGTAGAATTCTAAAGCAGGTAAGTGTGCTTTTCTTATCTTATGACTCCAATTTGTTGTTGTTGTTTATTTACTATTACAATACTATTAAAATAGAGGGCTAATAAAAGCTTATCAGAAAAAAGAAAAAAAAAGATTAAAAGTAATAAGCATGCATAAGACAGTTTGGAGACACCTACACACAATATGGGAAATATGTGTATGTGTGTCTGTATATATCTATATATTAAACCTACCAGTACGACTATTGTACTTGATAAATGAAGGCATGTAACAAATACATAGCATCAGAGGTACAATATATATATGTAAATGCAAAGTGTGGTTTCAGCGAAAAGCCTGTAATTATCGCTACGTTTGTATCATGCTTTCCCTTGAAGTATGAATTGTAAGCATATTAATATATCATAATAAAGCATGAAAGTGTGCGGTGTATATACTGTATATATATATATATATATATATATATATATATATATATATATAGTGTAACACAGCAGGGATGGGGTTAATCCTCCCTGCAAGAAAAACATGTGTGAATGCACATTGGTTTAATTTAATTGTTTTGCTTTATTGTTTAATTTAATTTGTTAATTGTGTTATTGTTTAATTATCCCCTGCACCTGGGTAGTAATTGTAAATTAGGACCAGGTGCAGGGTATATAGGAGGTGCAGTCAGTCTGCTCAGGGCTGCTGAGGAGAAGGAGGCAGAAGGGGTGCTCTGCGTGAAAAGGACAAAAAGTAAGTTTAAAGAAGAGAGTGTTTTGGTGTTTAGCAGGTAAACGGCTTAGCCGTCCTGCCATATAGTTGAGGTTCCTGCGTTTAGTTAGTGCTCAGTAGAGCTAGGTGTTTGTTTTGTTTATTTTGATTTTGTGTTTTGTGAATTAAAAATAGCGCATCTGCGCTTTAAAAACTCAATTTCCTGTGTCTGGGTGTGCTTTTAAAGGGGCAAAGAACCGTGAGTGGTGCGATTTTATTACAATATATATTTCCTAAAAGCTACTAGTCCTGCATGATACTCTCTCAGGTATTAGAATAGACTGATTAATGCATTCTTAAGATTGTGTAAGGAAGTCTTGAAATTAAAACAACATTTTAATACTTATTTTAGGGAAACTGATTTATGGTACAGATAAGCCTTTAACCAAGTTCATGTTATATTTTAGATTGGAACATTGCTAGCAAGCTCCAGCCACACCTAAACAGAGAATTGTCTGCCCAAAGTGCAAATATTCCTTTACTAAATGTTACTATGAGCAACAATATACATAGTTCAGGATAGCACATTCAGTCTGTTTTATGTTGGCTTGCTTGAAGGAGGTAAGTAGGCGCCTGTCTCAGAGCCGGCTACCACTCTCTAGATGGCACAGTCATTCTGTTTTATGTTGGCTTGCTTGATGGAGGTAAGTAGGTGCCTGTCTCACTGGATGGATATAGTCCGTTTTGTGTTCTTTAAGTTATGGTGCTGAAATTAAGACTAATAATAAAATGGTGATCACGCACAAGGATTGTAGTTAGTTGTAACAGTTTTATTCTCTATTGCATTTAAAACTCTTTTTGTGTTTGTATTTGCTTTATTTAAGTATTCAAGAAACTAGTGAGTTCTTCTATAATTAGATATCTGTTTAATTTGAAGTTAAAATTTCAGTAAGGGGGCTTCCGAGTGCCGCATCCGGTAAAGGCACACCTCATGGAGTGCAGGATATGCCCTCTAGCCTGGACGTTGCCGGCTCGAGTCCAGGCTATTCCATTGCCGACCGTGGACGGGAGTTCCCAGGGGGCAGCACACAATTGGCCGAGCACCGCCTGGGGGGGGAGGGTTTAGGTCGGCCAGGGTGTCCTCGGCTCACCGCGCACCAGCGACCCTTGTAGTCTGGCTGGGCACCTGCGGGCTTGCCTGTAAACTGCCCAGAGCTGCGATGTGAAAAGAAGTGGTCGGCTCACGGCACACGCTTCGGAGGACAGCATGTGTTCGTTTTCGCCGCTCAGTGGCGAGGGGTGGTAGCGGTGAGCCGAGCTTAAATAATAATTGGATATTCTAAATTGGGAGAAAATAATAAAAAGTAATTGGCGACTACTACATTTTAAAAATAAATAAATAAGAACTTCTAATGTATTTTCACAAAGCCAACATAAACAAACAAGAAACAGTGTTCATTTTTTAGTTCACACTGTAAATGTAGATCCTGTATATTTTAATTAACAACAATTACACTTAGTAAACCAGTTCTAAACATTGTGTTTGATGTAAAGCTAATAATGTCATGGTAACTATAGCAATCACGCACAGTAAACCAACACTATAACTATACAATGACTAATTAAACTGCTAAAATTCATTATAAACTTTAAGTATATCCTAATGCAGCCTTGCACAAAGCAGTGAAAATTTACTAGCCCACAATTATAAGATGGTCAGTGAGGTGTGATGATCAAGGACATTTAAAGTCATACACGCAGCAAACTTTTGAAAAACAGCTATTTATTCAACTTGATTGTATTTTATATATCAATACTCTATCTGTAAGTTTAGGTAAGAGTTAAAGTTGCTAAAGAATAATAAAGTAATGTGATCTGGGCTTTTGCGATCGGAGACAGATCCATTTTTAACAAAACAATCTGTTCGAAGTTTAGCTGTAAGAGGATCAGACTTTAGATGTAAAAATGTTTCGGTTCAGCCATAAAATATAGGGCTTGTTGGCTTACCAGAACCACAACACATACAATAAACAATTATGGGATAAACCATTATAAACTTTAACTATACACCAACATTGCATTTGTAAACTGATAATCAGCTTTAGATTTGGCGTAATGTTTACATTGCGAAGGTACACTATGATTAACTGCAGTGTACACAATTATTATTTTTTTTATAAACCAATTGTAAACATTGTTTTTGACATACAGATTACCATAGCAACGTAAACTGTTGTACACTTTCAGTAATATGTAACAGTGTGCTTGTAAACCAATAATAAGCATACCCTATTCAAACTTTACGTGTACTATAGGTTTACAAATCAGTATAATTTTGCAAACCCTTGTTGTTGTGCAGTGGAGAGCACAGTAAAATCCAACAGAATTTTGCTCTAAGCAGGCACCTGATAATATATGTTTACTAATGCTCACTGTGTCTTATTACATTGTGGTTAACCAAACTGTCAGTCCTTGTGGCTTTATTCAATAATCCATTATGTCAGATGTGAGTAGATGACTGAAAGCTTAATTTAGCTTTATGTATCTTGTTTATGTATCTGCCATGCTCTGTTTGATGGCTCCAGCTGTTTTTGTGTTTGCACGATAAGTTTTCGCTGGTGTTATGAGATTCTGTGGGATTCTGTCTCTGCTAATATTATGCCCCTGACAGTAAGTCCAGACAGGCATTGTCCAAACTGCACTCCTGGCACACAAGAATAAAAAGGATACAGGAATATAAAATAATCTTACACTTGTATGGGTTTTATATAAACACTTTGTAATGCAGTATACAAAAACGGTTCTTTAATAAAAAGTATAAAACAATCTTACACACTGAAAACTTTGACTAGAAATATCCATGTTATCCTTCTGGACTATGAGAGAGTTCTTAGTTCCAAAACCCTTGTGGAGTTCAGTGACTTTGCTCTATTAAAAAGAAAAATCTATAACTTCGATCACAGTATATAGGAGAATATATTCTTCCATGTGTATAAGCCTTTGCAGTGTAGTTGTTTATTATTATTATTATTATTATCATTATTATTATTATTATTATTATTAATTTCTTAGCAGACGCCCTTATCCAGGGCGACTTACAATTGTTACAAGATAACACATTATTTTAACATACAATTACCCATTTATACAGTTGGGTTTTTACTGGAGCAATCTAGGTAAAGTACCTTGCTCAAGGGTACAGCAGCAGTGTCCCCCACCAGGGATTGAACCACTACTCCACACTCCAGTAAAAAAAAAATGCTGGCAATCATGACACTACTTCAGCAAAATAGGGACGACTAGAGTTTTTTTTAAAACCATTACAAGACTAAAAATACACTCAAAACCACAATATCATAGCTTGGATGAAAAGTAACAGCAAATAAACATAATTGGTCCTTGGTCAGGTTATTCTATGATCTTTTTACATTGCGTGCAAATTATTTTGGTCAACTATTAAAGGCTAATCTATCATTTATCTTCATTGAAGTTTCAAAACCAAATTTGTGTTTTATTTTTAATTCCTAGGGAGCACTTGTGTGACTGCAACTTTGCATTTAAACACTGTTTTGGATATATAACTGATCAAAATATTTAGCATGGACCAGCCAAGTTGAAAGAAGAAAGAGATAAGCTAAAGTTGAACTAACTTTTAAAGTTGAACCAAAAAACACCTTTTTATGCCCTTTTAAAGATGTGTTTCTTGACCAAAGAATTATTTTTTTGAACACTCTTTTTTGCTATGAATAAAGTTTCCTTTGAACTTGTGCAAGGTATTGTTTCTGATCTGATTATTTGTGACCTTCTTGATCAGCAACTCACCAACATAGATACCATACAAGCTTTTCTGTCACACACTATACACACACTTCATTTCACTTCAAATATTTCAAATATTTGTTTAGTTCATTGTTTCACTTTTTTCAGGATGCACTTTATGTAATATGTCTGTATATAAACACATTTCTGTTAAAATGTCCATTTATTTACAATGTTTTGGTTGTCTAAATGCTTTATATTTAGTTTCTAAATACAATTTCTAAAACTACAACTTGTATTCAATTGTTTGTCCTTTCATTATAATATTTCTATATTTTGCCCGCCGTAGCTTCTCAGTCTGTGTATTTCCCCTGGTGCAGGCTACGTACTGACCAGATGTGTGAATACACGAGGTTAGAGTAGGCACAGTTGCTTTTCTCTTCACCCACCGTGGCTTCTTGGCCTGTGTGTCTCCCCTGGTGCATGCTGCGCATTGACCAGGTGTGTGACTATACACGGGCAGAGGGGCCACATCCGTCAGAATGGTGGCTACACCCTCAGGTGGTGGAGTGCATTTGGGAGCGTTTCGGGAAGACGCAGGTCGATCTCTTCACCTCGGCGGAGATGACCCACTGCCCCTTATGGTTTTCCCTCCACCGCTCCGGCGATCCACTCGGCATCGACGCCCTAGCCCATGAGAACGCTCCTCTACGCCCACCAGAACGCTCCTCTATGCATTTCTGCCAGTACCGCTGCTCCCAGCCTTCTTAGAAAAGGTATGGTTAAAGAAGGTGACAGTTTTCCTCGGGGCCCCCAGGTGGCCCAGGAGAATCTGTTTTTCAGCCCCGTGTCAACTCTTACAGGGTCAGCCCTGGCAAATCCCGCCTCGCTGGGATCTCCTCAGTCAGGTGAAAGGTACTCTCAAGCAACTGGAAGCAGGCCAGTTCCAGTTATGGGTGTGGCCCATAAACAGGAGCACTGGGCAGCCCTAGGGCTCTCTGACGTGGTTGTGGGCACCTTGCAGAATGCCAGGGCAGACTCCACTAGGTCGTTTATACGCCTACAAGTGGAGTTTCTGCAGGGGTTGTTGGAGGCTGGTAGATCACCTTCTACTTTGAAGGTATACCTAGCAGCTATATCGGCATGCCATGCCCCCTTTGATTTTGTATCTCCAGGCACACATTTCTTGGTGACCCATTTTCTCAAGGTTGCTTGGCGATTACGCCCTCCATGGAGGGACTTTCTCCCTGAATGGAGCCTTGATATTGTACTAGAAGCTCTTATGAGTTTTCCTCATTTTCCTCTGTCACGGTATTAGGATCCTAGGACAGCCCCTGTCGAAGCAGCAACTGTCACACTGGATTGTCTCAACTGCATATGATGAGGCTGGCTTCCCCCACCTGGGTGGATAGCCGCGCATTCTACCAGAGGTTTGGCTACATCGTGGGCCCTCTTCAGAGGAGCCGCGCTGTCCGATGTTTGAACTGCAGCTAGCTGGGCTATGCCGCATACTTTCACCAGGTTCAACTGCCTTAATGCGGTAGATCCTTCATTAGACATGAGGGTCCTTGAGGGTGCACGTTCGCACTGCTGAATCTTGGTTCTGTGGTTCCGAGGCGTCCATCGTCTGCTGACGTTTCCTGTCCCTCGCGACAGCTCTGGTTGTGGCACCTGCCACCCAATATGAAGCAAGAAACGCTTCATTTGCCTTTTGCTTAATTGCAAGGCAGTATGCCTGGCCAGGCTAGCTAGCTCATTAGCTTTCTTTATCCCCTCTGCCTTGTTTTATGACACTAAAAATAAATACATAAATAAATAAGTGTTTTTTATTAATTATATAACATTCCAGTTTTCGTTTTATTATAATATATAAAATAAACATGTTGGGTATTGGCTATTGTATTGCCTTGGGTGGTTCCCGTACTTTCTCTAGTTTTGCTTTTTTTACCTAGATTGCTCCAGTAAAAACCCAACTGTATAAATGGGTAATTGTATGTAAAAAATAATGTGATATCTGTATAATGTGAAATAATGTATAATGTGATATCTTGTAACAATTGTAAGGTGCCCTGGATAAGGGCGTCTGCTATGAAATAAATAATAATAATAACGCTTTTGTGCATTTTGACCCTACCGGCTTGTTGTAGTTGAAAGCCATCTCACTTCCTGGTAGCCGGGAAGTTTAAAAAGGGAGAGAAAAAACACTGAGGAGAAGGGCTGTCTTTTGTTTGGAATTACTCTTGTTACTTACCGTTTTTTTCGAACTTGGTTGAGGTATTTATTATTATATTTGGTTAGTCTGTTTCGTTACCTGTCTATTGTTTCTAGCCGCAGTTTCCTTGATAGGATTATTTTTGGGCAAGCTTAGACATTTTACTTCAGACACAGCTTTACTAACTGTTTTGCTGTTCCATAGTATCAAGTTAAAATGTGTTCGAGTTTTCCTTGATACTTTTGTTTCGCCAGCCTTCAAGTTCTATTTTATTTGTTTCTTTTGAAATGCGCTGGTGTAAACAGTCACCACCACGTATGGGGATTGTACAACAAGAGTTGCAGCATTTTAAAATAAATAGCGCCAAGGAGGAATTAGCCCCGCAGATTTGAAGATCAAATTGGTCTGGGTGAGATCTACCTTTTTTCTTGCTGTTTTGCTGCTGGATTTTGTTTTTTTCTTGGATTTTTTTTTTTCAGATTTAATTTGTTTTGTTTTTTTTGACGAATCCCTGGATTTGTTTTCTTTTTTCTTTTTTGAACTTTATTATTTTATTAGTCCTGCTGTGTGATCTGCCCTTTGTATAAAAATTGCTAGAATGATTGCTGACTACAGTTTATTGGACATTATTCTGTAGTGTGGGATTTTAGAATATAGTAATTATTTATGTTTAAACTATACTATTAGAGGGTTGCTTTGTAATTATTTTCTTTGCATTAATCATATTATGATTTTTATTGTTTCTATTAATTTGAATTATGTTTTTTTGTTTGTTTTGGAGGGTTAGCTCAAGTTTGCAGTCTTTTCTGTAGTACGGTTTGGGCTGTGCAATAAATACCATTTTTCATTCACCAGTTTGCAAATTTGTTACATGGTATACTTTCTCAAAATGTTGGTGGTCGTCTTCGAATTGAAAGGGAACATTAGGTTACGTATGTAACCCTGGTTCTCTGAAAGAGAAGACGACCACCAACCAGAGAGGTCGCATCAGTTTGCTCTCACGGGTTCAATGCAAAAGAGGAGGTAGTCTCTGTGTGCTGACTAGTTGATCCATCAGGAAGCCGGACTGAGGATGTCACCCCATGGAGGGGCATATTGCCAGCTCTGACATAAAATGCTCAGTAAGTACCTGACCTGTGGTAGGCATATCCCAAAAGTAATGTTGGTGGTCATCTTCTCTTTCAGGGAACCAGGGTTACATGCGTAACCTAATGTTTTCTAAATTGAAGGCTTTTCCTTCTTTGGGGAATAGTTCTATTTCAGTCTCATTGGACCAGAGAATTTTGTTGAGTAGCAAATCAAGTCACCTTTTCAGATTAGTTTACTTTAACATACAGGTCTGTGTTAACAGGATATTTAATAGGATCAAATTTAATGAAATGATATGATACCCAGAGGGGATATATTGTAGACCCAGGTTACTATAATCACACAAAAAGTTGATGTTATATATAAAACAGCATCTCTTTTGATATTTGAAACTAAAAAGACTTATTTAATTGTATTTGAGTGTGTTGTTACTAAGCATAGAGGTTTAAAATAAAAATAAAGTATTCTGATCCTATTTTATATAACTATCTATCTATCTGTCTGTCTATCTACATTATATATATATATATATATATATATATATATATATATATATATATATAACATACACATTTGTCAAGCAAATCAGCTCTTCTGTTATAATAAACTTTTAATATGTTCTTTCAACAATAATTATTTTACTTGTATAACAGTTTAACATTAAATGATTTTATAACATGTATTTGTTTGTGTGTGTGAAAGTATTTGCCCCGTCTGATTTTCTGCGTATTTGCACATTTTTCACATTGTATTTAGTCAGATTTTTTTTTGTTGGTTGTAGTAGTATATTGGGGGACAAGGTAATCAAGCATGCAGTGCAACTCAACCCAATTAAAGGGATAATTAGGGTCAGCTGTTTGAGTACTTTGGTTAACAACCAGTATACCCAATATACACTACCGGTCAAAAATTTTAGAACACCCCCATTTTTCCAGTTTTTATTGAAATTTAAGCAGTTCAAGTCCAGTGAATAACCTGAAATGGTACAAAGGTAAGCGGTAAACTGCCAGAGGTTAAAAAAAAAGTTTAGGTTACCAAAAACTGAAAAATAATGTACATTTCAGAGTTATACAAAAGGCCTTTTTCAGGGAACAAGTAATGGGTTAACAACTTACAGCTGTTCTGCAGCAATGGAAGTAAATTAAGCCTTGAAAGTTGATACTAACAATTCCTACAGGTGTCCCAACTTTTGTTGATTACTTACAAACCCTCTGTCTGTATAAAAGCAGTGTTGGAACAGACTGTGTTACTACACCCTCTTAAGCATTATTTGGACAGTATTGTACTGCAGGAAGTAGTATATTGCTATCATAATGGCGAGAAAAAGGCAATTAACAAAGGAAGACAGACAGACCATTATAACCCTTAAAAGTGTAGGTCTTTCCTTTAGAGAAATTGCAAAGAAAGCCAAGGTGTCAGTGAGTACAGTTTCCTACACCATCAAAAGGCACTTGGAAACTGGAGGAAACTCTGACAGGAAGAGGTCTGGCAGACCCAAAGCCACAACAGAATCAGAAGACAAGTTTCTGAGAGTCAACAGCTTGCGTGATAGGCGGCTCACAGGACAACAGCTTCAAGCACAGCTTAACACTGGTCGAAGTAAGCAAGTCTCAGTTTCAACTGTGAAGAGAAGACTTCGAGCTGCAGGTTTGACAGGTCGAGTGGCAGTAAGAAAGCCATTGCTAAGATGGCAAAATAAGAAAAAGAGGCTTGCCTGGGCCATGAAGCACCGCCAGTGGACTACTGAAGACTGGAAGAAGGTCTTATGGACCGATGAATCAAAATTTGAAATCTTCGGTTCATCACGCAGGGTTTTGTACGCCGTCAGTAGGCGAAAGGATGGTTCCTCGGTGTGTGACACCAACTGTCAAACATGGAGGAGGAAGCGTGATGGTCTGGGGCTCTTTTGCTGGATCCAGAGTCGGCGACTTGCACAGAGTGAGTGGCACCCTGAACCAAAACGGCTACCACAGCATTTTGCAGCACCATGCAATACCCTCTGGTATACGCCTAGTTGGTCAGGGGTTCATCCTACAGCAAGATAATGACCCAAAACATACCTCCAGGCTATGTCAGAACTACCTTAGAAGAAAAGGACAAGACGCTAGGCTTCAAATCATGGAATGGCCAGCAGTGTCTCCAGACTTAAACCTCATCAAGCTGGTTTGGGATGAACTGGACAGAAGGGTGAAAGCAAAGCAACCTACAAGTGCAACACATTTGTGGGAACTTCTGCAACAGTGTTGGGAAGAACTTTCCGAACAATATTTGATTTCCGTTGTAGAAAGAATGCCACGAGTGTGTTCGGATGTTATACCTGCAAAAGGTGGCTACTTTGATGAGTCAAAAATTTTGATTAAATTTTGTTAAACAAAACGATTCCATGATTTCTTTTTTATCTCCAATTGTTTATTTGTTCTATGCTTTAATTTCAGAGTATATTGAGACATTAAACTGCGTAAATTTCAATAAAAACTGGAAAAATTGAGGTGTTCTAAAACTTTTGACCGGTAGTGTAAATCTGACTAACTTTGGCACTTACCATCAGAGTGAAATTGTCAGCACACAGGTTCTAGAGGCATCATGCCACGAACAACAGAAATTCCTGAAGACCTCCGGAAAAAAGTCGTTGATGCCTATCAGTCTGGAAAGGGTTACAAAGCCATTTCTAAGGCTCTGGGGCTCCACCGAACCACAGTCGGAGCCATATTGTCCAAATGGAGAAAGTTTGGGACAGTAGTGAATCTTCTCAGGAGTGGCCGTCCAGCCAAAATCTCTCCAAGAGCAAGGCGTAAAATCGTCCAGGAAGTCACAAAGAACCCTAGAACAACATCCAGGGATCTGCAGGCCTCTCTCACCTCGGCTAAGGTCAGTGTTCATGACACCACCATCAGAAAGATGCTGGGCAAAAATGGGATTCATGGCAGAGTAGCAAGGCGGAAATCATTGCTCACTAAGAAGAACATGAATGCTCGTCTCAGGTTTGCCAAAAAGCACCTGGATGATCCTCAAGAGTTCTGGAACAATGTTCTATGGACAGATGAGTCAAAAGTGGAACTTTTTGGCCCGACATGGGCCCCGTTATGTCTGGCGAAAACCAAACACTGCATTCCACAGTAAGAACCTTATACCAATGGTCAAGCATGGTGGTGGTAGTTTGGGGATGCTTTGCTGCATCAGGACCTGGACGCCTTGCCATCATTGAAGGAACCATGAATTCTGCTCTGTATCAGAGAATTCTACAGGAGAATATCAGGCCATCCGTCCGTGAGCTGAAGCTGAAGTGCAGCTGGGTCATGCAGCAAGACAATGATCCGAAACACACAAGCAAGTCTACATCAGAATGGTTGAAGAACAAGAAATTTAAAGTTTTGGAATGGCCTAGTCAAAGTCCAGACCTAAACCCCATTCAGATGTTGTGGCAGGACCTGAAATGAGGAGTTCATGATCTAAAACCCACAAATGTCACTGGGTTGAAGCAGTTCTGCATGGAGGAGTGGGCTAAAATTCCTCCATGGCGCTGTGAGAGACTAATCAATAACTACAGGAAGCGTTTGGTTGCAGTTATTGCTGCTAAAGGTGGCGTAACCAGTTATTGAGTCTAAGGGGTTGATTACTTTTTCACACAGGGGCATTAACTTTCTTTAATAAATAAATGAAATATGTATCGAATTTTTGTGTTATTTGTTCACTCAGGGTCCCTTTTATCTAATATTAGGTTTTGGTTGAAGACCTGATAACATTCAGCGTCAAAAATATGAAAAATGCAGAAAATCAGACAGGGGGCAAATACTTTTTCACGGCACTGTGTGTGTGTGTGTGTGTATATATATATATATATATATATATATATATATATATATATATATATATATATATATATATATATATATATATACAGTACTGTGCAAAAGTTTTAGGCAGGTGTGAAAAAATGCTGTAAAGTAAGAATGCTTTCAAAAATAGACATGTTAATAGTTTATATTTATCAATTAACAAAATGCAAAGTGAGTGAACAGAAGAAAAATCTACATCAAATCAATATTTGGTGTGACCACCCTTTGCCTCAATTCTTCTAGGTATACTTGCACACAGTTTTTGAAAGAACTCGGTAGGTAGGTTGGCCCAAACATCTTGGAGAACTAACCACAGTTCTTCTGTGGATTTAGGCAGCCTCAGTTGCTTCTCTCTCTTCATGTAATCCCAGACAGACTCGATGATGTTGAGATCAGGGCTCTGTGGGGGCCATACCATCACTTCCAGGACTCCTTGTTCTTCTTTACGCTGAAGATAGTTCTTAATGACTTTCGCTGTATGTATGCCACTGTAAAAAATAGACTTTTAGTGCAAGAGAGGCAAATACAGCCACAGAAGCATGGTCCTGGGGGAGCATCCCACTGAAAGATTTTATTACTTAAATCAAGATTCTGCCTAAAGAAAAAAGTACCGGAACGGCGTTCTGGCTCGACTACAGCAGTAGTCATCTCCACTAGTACCCAGCGGAAACGCCAATCAACTGAGCCCTCACAATCCGACACCCATGATAAAGAACTGTTTCGACCCCCCCCCCCCATAGATTAAGTACAGTAAAGGTTTACCGTATCACCTCCCACTGCATCAAACAGTCGATTAACTTCAAAAGCACATTTTCCACCCTCCAAACTTAAAAATATGATTTGAAGTTTATAGCCTCCTGTCAAAACCACAAACACTGATTTATTAGAACCCTTTCAAATAGCGTAGTCGTTTGTTCTGTTTACTGAGCAAACTCTGAAGTTGACAACCTGTACTACCATATCTTTCAATAAAAAATGCATCTTCTTTCTCATATCTATGTGTTGTGTTTTACATTTCCTCCAATGTAATTTTCCCCAATGCATACAGTCGTTTTGGTGATACAGTGATGGTTGAAAAAAAAAAAAGAAAACCCATCTCTGAGTAATTTTTTAGCCAATTACAATTAAAATAACTTTATTTATAAATTAAAAAATAACGTTAAAATCAGAATCTGTATTCCCACCCTTCTGCAGTGTGTTACCCATTGTTATTGTTGATGGGGGAGGGGAGCGATAGATCTTTAAGACACAGTTAATTCCAGCACATGAGTAAGACACACAATAACACATTTGTGTTATGCAAACGCCGTGTTTGAATTAATTTGCACTTCAAAAAATACAAAAATATATTTTTAAAAAAGGAACATTCTCTAATCATACTTTATTGGATTGCAATACTCAAAAGAATAAACTTCAATAAAAACTGTATACACATTTGTATTGTCTAATTACCAATACAACAGTTGTTATCGCAGTTTAATGAATATTAGTTTACCTGCACGCATTATGATATGTACTCAAGAAATAAAACAGTAAATTCAGCTCTTAGCAGGACAGAATTGTTTCAGCTACACATAAAAATCACTATGCGAATTCAGTTTCACTTTTTGCATGCTGTCATTTCGGTAGCCTCCAGTACCATGTCCTCCCCACCGCTGATCTGCTCAAGGCAATGGACACATTAAATGCATCCTAGCTAAAGTCAGAATAAAAAAAAATCGCTGACCTATTGTATTTTCATAGAACACAAGTTAGAGAGTTAGCCTTGAGAGAGATTTTCTTGTCACTAAAGAACTAGAATAAACTAGTAAAGAAAAAAAACTGTTAGATCAACATTAAAATATTGTTGGAACATTTCAAAATAGTTCATCTAGTCCTTAATGATTGTTTTATTAACTGAGTTGCCACTTCTTGTTTTCAATAGGGTTCTGTTTATTCTCAGTTTTTACAGCTGGGTGGGACTGAAGACTGAAGTAGATAAAATTACTTACTCCAGTTTCACACAGCGAGTCAGCAACTGAGCTGTAATGCAAAACCTGTCTCCTGGCCTCTATTGTTCAGCTCTAAGCACCAGGTTTTAATGCTGCCTTTGTTCAGCAACAGGTAGGGCAAATTCCTTTGAGTGAAAAGCACGGGGATCCATCTTGGTTTATCTGAATGTGTTGCTGTTGTTACAGTTTTCTATCCCTGGGATATATTTTACCATTATTAGACTTTATATTGTTTTATAATCCCCAGTTTTGTTCTTCACTGGGGTCTTTTCAATTGAACTAAATATTGAGGAAAAAACTGGTTTGTCCCGAAGAGATTTGAATTCTACCTTTGCCAAAATAGGTTGGGAAAAATTTGACCTAAATCAAGAATATTGAATGCATGCCCTCAAACTATCCCATGGAGCATTTAGCCCACGCCCCGGAAATATTGTTGACAAAGGACCCCTTTTCCATGAACATATTATTAAAAATCGCTTAATGGGGTGATTTCTATTTATTTAATTAAAATATTTTCCAAAGTTGTGGTTTTTGACCAGAAACAGTCCAGACAGTAGATCAAATCATTTTTAAGACACACAAAACAGCCAAGCAAGTTAAAACAAGCATATTATATACACAGTTGAAACAGCACACGTTATTTGGTTTTGCATTTACAATTGCAGTTGGTCATTTAATTTCCCATGTTTTAGGATTCAAGCATTTAGGAGTTTGAGTCTGTATTTCATAATTTATAGCAGCACTATGAGCTGAAGTAACATTTAGCCTAACTTTTAATATTACAAAAACATAGCCAATTCAGTAATATTGTTTCATTCAGATATCTGACACTGTTCAGATAAACCATAAGCAGCTTTGACAAGTAAAACAGTTATTTGTTCAATATTATTTGTTTTTTTTCTAATCTATGTGATTCTTTATGAAGATTTTGGGGACTAGTTTTCTAAAACCTTTCTTTGCATATGGGTACCTGTTGAATCATTACAAGTTCAAAGTAAATCTTGGTTTTAAAGTGTTTTTTTAAAGAAAATAATGAGATACATTGTGCCCTCTTGATGAAGGCTCTGCCATGTTGTAGTTGACCTCGCCTTCGGCTCGGGACGCATAACTCCAAACGCAGTCAACTAGCAGACAGTAGAGCAGTGGTGCACAACTCGGTCCTGGAGGGCCGGTGTCCCTGCAGGTTTTTATTCCATTTTATTCTATGGCTAGAACAAAAACCAGGAGGGACACCGGCCCTCCATGACCTGAGTTGTGCACCACTGCGGTAGAGCCTTCATTGACAAGCACTGTCACTTAATTGGAAGAGTTATAAGTTAGAACATCTTTTTAACATTGGTCGTTTTTAACACTAGAATCGCCAGTTATACTCGTACCTAAAACCGCCGCCGGCAGTCATTATGCTGGTTACATTTTAAACAACATCAATATTAAAATGAAAGAGAAACTATCAAAAGTTTTATTCAAGCACATCATAGCAAACATTTGCACAGCCAAAACGCCATATTTAATGAACAATTAAACATAAAAGGGTTTTCTAACTTACCACATATAAAGCACAAATTCAAAAAATGAAAAACTATAATAAAATAAACATTTCAAAAGAAACTAGTGTGTAAACAGGTATATATGTACATTCAAAAAACTGTAAAAACAAAAGTAGTTTTTAATTTTAAATGAAAGTAACATATGTTTTCTCTTGCGTGTGTCACATAATCCAGTTTGAGCTGCAGCAGCTTGCTGCTTTGCAATTTTCTGATCAAAATGTCTCCTACTGATATTTTTCTGGGTCCATTCCTTGTTCAAAACAAAGACATTGATGGCTGGTAGGTCCAGTAGAGATAACAACAGGCTTGTATATAAAAAAAATTAATATTGTAGGTTATGTTAAAATAAAAACATGTATTGTAAAAGGCAATCAAAACGATGGCTTTGGCAGTTCTAGGTGGACGGGATTCTAACTTCCTGTGACAAGCTGGCTTTAGTGGTGACGTCAGACCAGAAAGGAGTACACAGACAGACAGTAGTGGTGAGTGAAAACTGAGACGCGGCAGCGCTCAGTGAGTTTATTGTAAACAAACAAAAATAAAAGGTTGAACAAAACACAGGACACGGCAATTGAGGGCAAACAAAACAGATTAACACTAAACAAACAGTGGACGAACAGACAAACAAACACGGTGAGTCAAAGAAACTTATATTTACTTTTTCCTTAGTTTTAGTTTTTTAAATTCTCTCCTCTCCACACCCGTTCTCCACTCACCGAATACACAACCCTGAGTGAGTGCTTTGTGCATCTATATATACTGTTGTGCCGGGATTCAATTACTAATTAATTATTCATTTGAATCCCAGCACGTGAACTAATTCTGTGCAACCCCATGCTCACATATTACATACTTTAAATGCACATGAAGTGAAGTGCAATCCCCGTGCCTAAATACAATTATACATTTTAAACACTCGTGCTCATTACCCGCATTATATCCCGTGTACCAACTACAATACACCAACATTAACACACGCAACATACAACATATAACACACAAATGCACACAGGGGCGGGGCACATTGCCACACTTCCTTATTTTCGTGATCCTGCCTTTCAAACACCGTCGGGGTATTTAATACATGTATTTATGAAAAGTCATAAACGGACAACTGCATAACTTTCATACATGGAGAGTAATTAAAATTTGAAAACCTCAAACCGTCAAAATGACTGCCATGGTGGTTCTACTGTTAAAAAGCCCAACAATAACACTATTATTTTAAATTACATTTGTTGATAAATGTTCAACTTCTTGTACAAACTTCTTACTGTGAACGCACACTTTACCCACTTTATCTTTTTCTTCAACAATAGCAAGGCCTGTTTTCAATAACCTTAATGAAGAACATATTTCTGAATGGTTTATTTCTTTAATTGACTTATGACCATATTACAGATGTTCACTGCATATATATGTTACAGAGGATGAGCTGGTAGTGATGGAGGTTTTCTATATTGTGTTATCCAGATTTCAATGATTTTACGGGCGTTTGTCTAATTAGTTCCTTCATGTTCCTTGGCAGCAATGTCTTAAACTTGTCAATAATTAATTTTTTAAAACATAACCAAAAGTTTGGCTTGGCTCAATACTAATACTTCCTTTTATACAAGTGTTATGCAATTACTTTACAAAATGCTAAATTCTAATATTATGGATTATAAGAAAACAAAAGTACATGACATTATTACATTTATATTCCACCCTCAGGTTTTTTGTGCTGAGCATTGTAACTGGAAGATCTTACAAATAATCAGTGGCACACAAGAAGGCGTGGCTTGTACTGATACAACACATGCCTTTAAGCGTGTTTTTGCCATTATAAAATGTCTTAATTATTGTTTTACCAAAATAAAACAAAGAAAGCCACTAGATTTTAAACTTTAAGTTTTATTGAACGTATCCTACCGCCAGTGCAAAACAGTCCCTATACTGTCTGTAGAGTGCTTCTAATAGGCTTGAAGAACTTATTACCGTATTGATTAATTAATTGTTAATTGACTTTGTTGATATGCACATTATTTATCTATTTATTTATTTATCTATTTATTTATTTATTTATTTATGTATTTAAGTAAACTGCAGCTTAAATGCATTGTTCTCACCACGAGCGCTCCACTCTCTCAGGATCAGCAGTGGTAGGTAGGTAGGTAGGCAGGCTGGCTTGCTTGCTTGCTTGCTTGCTTGGAGCCACTCATGGTCTACACAAACGATTACATATTGCAAGGACAACATTAAAATCTGAACCTTATTTATTTTCTCATATGCAATCACTTTGTAGGTAAGGTCCAATGCAACCACACTAAACTTTTGATTGGCTGCATTTTGTACTTAAGCCTGGGGCCTCAAAGGTGTTCTCGCTGCCTTTAATTAATTGTCAGTCTCAATGCACAGCATTAAGTGGTTTAACAAAACCCATACGCTGGTTTATTGGTTCTAAACCAGCTCTATTTAAAGATGAATGCCGCAAATGAACCTTTCCTTGCAAATTCATCTACACAGTAATTACGTTGTATCTTGTACTATTGAATATGCCTGTATGAAACCTCAAATACAATGTTATTTCACATTTAAATGACTAAATTATAAACTGTTAAACGTCTGGAAAACGAGTGGGGAATTACAGCATTGAACAAAAAATGTTCCTGGTGGAGTGCTAACTTTTGACAAACAGTACCTAATTTGGAATTCATTATTGTGTATGTTGTGGAAGGGTTCCTGGTATTTCTATACAGTCTCCTTAGTATCTGTGATAATCTAACAATGTGCATCCTCTGGATTGGGTTGGAAATATAACAATATATTGAAATCAAATTTAGTTAAAGAAAAAAATAAGTTTTTCCATACGTTTTACATTATGTAACTATTTTATTCTTAGTATTTAATTTATTGAAATATACTATACATAAACTATCTATCTATCTATATAATGTGTGTGCAGTGCATTGCATAACATTGCAATACCACATTGTTGTGAATTTTGGCTTTTTTAATACATTTTTTTTATGATGGACTTTAACAGAAATATAATGAGTTCTGGTGATAAATCTTCCTCCCGACCTGTGAGGGCGCTAAAGAACGGGAGGAGAAGTATCTGGAAGGGCTGGCCTGACAGTTCGTTTCCGGGACCGGGAAGTGGGTCAGCCTGGAAAGAAGCGAGACTCTGTTGTAAGACCGTTTTGACTTGAAAGGTAAACGAGGGGCAGCTGCAAGTAATAAGGCAGCTGCAACCGTTTACCTAGATATCATCGGGATTACATATAGGGGCCAGGGTAACGCTGATCTTTTCCTTCGTTTGGGTAAAGCTCGGTGGAGAGGACTGAGAGACGAGCTCTCAGAGTAAATAAAAAGACGGGTTACGTGTTTTGTGTTGTGTTTGTCTGTGTTGTAATTGTTCGTGTTTTGCTTCACCAGAGAGTTAAAGCACACCTCCGGAGCTATCGCCGAGGGTCAGCACAAATCCGGAGCACCACTGCACTACCGTCACAACATACCTGTATTTGCACTCAGCACCAGCACGACTGCACTCACCCAGGACTGGTGACCGTGTGTTTGTTTTGTTGGGACTGTGCCCTGTTTTGTTATCCCCGCGCTTTACACATTGTTGTGTATAGCCGGGGATTTATTATTTTACGGTCGCCAGACCGGGATTAAAATAAAGCACCTTCCCCACTGGATACCGTTGTCAGTCTGCCACTCCTGCATCGCATCACTACTACACCTGTTCCCCTTCACTAGCCACTTTGCCACATGGACTTATTGAATTAAAATCTTAAAAAAATCTTCACTTAGTGAATATGATTATTATTATTGGTCAACATTATTATTTTACAGCAATATGAAACCAGTGTGTGGTGCTCCCTGTCACTTTGACTAAAATTAAGGTGAAATAAAGAGAGATAGACATACCATCAATTTCCAATTGTTCCGTTATTTCTCACCATATGGCGTCTTTCTTTTTATTGTCTTTATAACCACTGACACTGGCATCATAAAGAACATTATATTTTCTTACTTTAATAATTAAATTCTGATTGGTGTCCATTTCTCTTTTATTTCTGTGGTAATTTCTGCGTGAACGAGACTGACAGTCTCGTAATAATAAATATCTCAAGTAATAACGTGTTGTGTACAGAAACATAGAAGGCTCGCACAGACAAAATCAGTTTGAGACAAGGCAATTCTATCTTTGGAGTAAGAGGGGAGTTTGCGTAGCAGCTACAGGAATATAGAATGGTAATGTATACCTCTTCAAATTGAAATAATACGCTTGGAGTTGTATTGGATTTACCGTTGTATCATGTATAAAGGGTTTCACAGCCTTGCAAACAGTAACAAACGTGCACAAACGTGAGAATCCATTGCACGGCCATGAGACTCTCAACTTTGAGAAAAACCGTGAGTTTCACTGGTAAACTTTGAGACTTAACATCCGTGACAAAGTATTGGCTGCTGCCAAATCAGCCACTTACAGTACAATAAGAATCACAGGGGCCAAGAGAAAATGTGACTATGAAGCATGTCATGGTTGTTTTTCTGTTTTGATATCATTCTACCAAGTAATAAAGTGGAATTCAATGTCAATGTCATGACTGCATGTATGGGTATGGCGAGTGGTGATTATGGACTATTTAGCCGCTGGTCCTGCATGTTAATGGGAGAAGAAGCCACTGCTCTCTGAAAGGGGAACTTATCTCACAATGCCAGGTCAGCAGGGTGGACCGTGATCAAGCCACGCCCTGCCCCCCCAATAAGGGGACTGTCTGCAGAAAGGTGGAAGTTGGGGGGGGTGGAGGCTAGGATTAGAATAAGATTCTAATAGTTGTATGCCTTTGTTTTATGTAGGTATTCACTTCAATTCAGGCCATTAAGTTTTCAGTTTGCAAAAGCTCCCTTATTTTGAAAACTCAATGGTGACAGGTAGGTCATTGGCCCTTGCGTTATTTGTTTTAATGTTGTGCGATAGCATTTCTTAAGATGATATTTGCAACAGGATTACATAAAATCTAGAAGTTTATTGCTGTCTCAGTAAGATTGTTATTCTTATCCTTGTCCCGAGCCAAACTGGCACTGGCGTAATCCCGACAGTAACGTTAGGTTACTTACCATAACCCTGGTTCGTTGAAAGACGACCACCAACCAATACTTTTGGGATATGCCTGCCTTAGATAGGTATATGCTGAGCATTTTATGTCAGGGCTGCCCATAGACCACTCCGTGGAGTGACATCCTCGGTCCCGCCTACCAAGGGAATAAGTAGTCGCTCTGCAGAGCTCACATCCTCTTTTGCATCGAACCCGCCAATGCGACTGATGCTACCTCGCAAGGTTTGGTGGTCGTCTTCTCTTTCAGGGAACCAGGGTTACGGTAAGTAACCTAACGTTCCATTTCATTTCAAAGATGACCACCAACCAATACTTTTGGGAAAGTATACCGGAGCCATCGCGAGGAAGCGTGAGTGGACAGCATACAAGGGATGCTTCGCTACCGCCAACTAGTGTTGGTGTCACGTCGTGCACCCTCAAGGGGCGAAGGGGGATCTACCACATTGATTTGGTAGAACCTGGTAAACGTATGCGGAGTAGCGCAGCTAGCCTCAGTACAAATGTCAGTTAATGATGTGCCTCGAAAGAGTGCCCATGACGTGGCCACCTCTCTAGTAGAATGCGCAGCCACCCTCCCCAGTGGGGGTAGGCCGGCCTCATTATAAGCAGTCGATACTGTGTCCACAATCCAGTGGGCCAGTTGCTGTTTTGAGAGTGCTTGCCCTAGGGTCCCTTCACCACAGCAAATGAAGAGCTGGTCAGACTGACGCAGTGCCTTCATCATATCCATATATCCCTCACCAGGCAGAGGAAATTCATTTTCCTATCCTCCTCTGAATCAAAGGGAGGGGGATGGAAAGTCTCTAATGTCTCCACTGACTGGTTCAAGTGGAAAGCTGTAATCACCTTGGGTAGGGACGCTGGGTTCGTGCGTAACGATAGTCTGTTTCCATTATCCCAGACACGCATACAGGAACTGTGCACAGACAGAGCCGGCAGCTCACTGACCTGCTTAGCGGAGGTGATGGCCAATAAAAAGGTTGACTTCATAGAGAGATATGTGGAATGTATAGGCTCAAACAGGGCCTTAGTGAGAGCCTCCAGTACTATGTCTAGACTCCACTTGGGGAGGGCGTCCCTTCTAGGGGGACGCAGTCACCGAGCACCCTTTAGAAACCGGGTCGCCAGAATATGGGCTCCCGGGGAAACTAAGTCTATAGGGACATGACATGCTATAGCTGCCAAGTACACTTTCTAGCAGATCTTTCAGAAACTGTAAAATAATCACTAGGGGACAGTAAATAGGATCATAGCCTCTGGCCATGCACCACTTACGAAAATACCTCCATTTGTAGGCATATAATTCTCTTTGAGGAAGCCCTAGCATTCTGCAGTGTACTAACTACCGCATCTGAGAGCCCTAAGGCAGATTCTGTCCGGTTCTATGTGCCAGAGGGTGCCTTGCGTCTGACTAACAAGATCCATGCGCAATGGGATCTCCCAGGCCTGGCCCTGCAGCAGCTGGCAAAGATTTGAAAACCAGATTCTCCCAGGCCATCTGGGGGCCACCAGGAGAACTGTTGCTTTCTCTCTGACCTTTTCCAGAAAGTCAGGGAGCAGCAGTACCGACAGGAAAGCATATAAAAGTGCTCTGGGCCATTCGTTGGCTAGGGCGTCTATGCCTAGCGGACCTCCGCAACAGTGGAGGGAGAACCACAGGGGGCAATGGGTCATCTCTGCCAAGAGATCCACCTGGGTTTCCCCAAATCGATCCTAAATGCACTGCACCCCGGAGAGGTAAACAGCCCGGAGGGACAATAAATGCAGAAAGACTATGCAGTGTAACCCCGGGGACCGAAACCCACCCTGGTGGTTCACGTACGCCACTACTGACGTTGTCGGTGTGCACGAGGACATGTCTGTTCTGGAGCACAGGAAGGAAATGCTGGAGCGCAAGGTGCACTGCTCAGTGCTCCAGCGTATTTATGTGCAAGATCCAAATCCTTTTCCCAGAGGTCTTTTATAACAGACAAGGAAGGACTATTAATTGACATAATATGAATATATATTTTGGAAAATCCTAACTTTGCAATGAGAGTAAAGTCCCACACTTGTAAATAACAAAAAAAATGGGAATGAGGTAGATTGAACTTTTGAGAATTGTTCAAAGCTTGCAAATTTATTGCTGATATATAAATCACCTCATTTTTGTATACCATTATTGTGCCAGAGTTTGAATGCTGAGTCCACCAAAGATGGAGGGAACAAATGGTTATCAATAAGTGGGGATAAAATATAAATAGATTGCAATTCAAAATGTTTTCTGAACTGCATCCAGACCCTCAGAGTGATGGACTATTACATTGCAATTGGAAAAGTAATTAGCCAATGGGAGAGTGGAGCATAACAGAGCAGATAATGAAGAGGGCACGAAGCTGTCTCAATGTTTCTCCAAGCAGGGGTAGGAGTGTAACCAGAAGGACATATTATTGATATTAACTGACCAATAGTAAGCTTGGAAACTGGAAAGTTATAACCCTCCAAAAGATTTAAGTCTTTGGAGAAAGTCCTTGCGAATGCGAGCTGGCTTGTTATAACAAATAAATACAGAAATTAACTGATTTAGGGATTTGAAAAATGATTTGGTAATAAATGCGGGTATGCATTGGAAAAGGTACAGAAATTTAGGAGGAATGTTCTTTTTAACAGAATTAATTCAACCCACCAGAAAGAGAGGTAAAGTTGACCAACGCTTTAAGTCCTGCCTACAGCGCTCCAGTAGAGGGACAGTTAGCTTTAAAAAGTTTAGAGAAGGCCCAAGTGACTGAGATTCTCAGATAAGTAAAGGAGTTGGATGACATTTTGAAGGGTATGGTAGTGAATGAGTGTTGCAGTGCAGAGTGATGTCTGTCACCCAAAAGATGTCCAATGTTCTCTTCTAAGTAAGTAAAATCAATGAGATTTAATAATCACATTTATTTAACAGCTTCACTGTTTTATATATCGGATATGTTTTATATACCAATGTTATAATTAATATGTTGTCCTATTATGAACAATGTAAGATGTAGTTATGAAAAGATGAAATGTTGTAATCATTTGAGATAAGTGCCTGTGATCAAATACCGTTCAGATAACTTATTTGGATTGTTATTTATTTTGTTTAAAGGTAGAAAAGTGGTTGTTTCTCTTTAAACTGAGATAATTTATAAATGTTTTACCTTACTATCTCAAACACTAGACACAATGTGTTTGGTTACTGTGTAGATGAGATGATTATGGTAGTGGTACACAGTGTATTACAATTACTAAGTAACTGCCCTTTTTTGTACCTCTGAAAGTAGTAGCCTAGTAGTGATATTAATAATAATACGTACGAGATTCTAGATAATTGCACACATTGGAATTTCTAAAAATCCACGAGTTGTGGCAAGATCCTGGCCATTTTGCCACGATGTTAGAGATCCTGTAATTTGCATCACAGATTATCTAGTAATAAAAAGATATATAAAAAAGAAATATTAGTAGGCTAATATTGTGCAGGCTATTATGCAAAGCAAAGTCTAATTAGATACCAACGTTCTAACTTTGATATATATATATATATATATATATATATATATATATATATATATATATATATATATATATATATATATATATATATATATGCAGTTAGAATTCACCTGAACATTTACTGAATGAACTTGCTTTCTGTTTACGTAAACTGGCTCATCCCTTACAGGTGCAATAATACGGATATGGGTGCCGTCAACAGCTCAGATGACACCCGGAAAGCCTAATGAAAGAGTGAATAATAAACCTTTTTGAAATCTGTACTGTCCTGTATTGCTTATCAGTATATTATTTAAACAATCTTTTGTGCACTCCATTTCTCAATTGCATACTGTATTATTATTATTATTATTATTAAAACCACAAATATATACGGATAACATACTAAGGGCTGGTTTCACAGACCCCCGATAGCACTACTCCTAGACTAGCCTATGTAATTTAACATTAGATAGTCCACGATTAGTGCTAATCAGGGTCTGTGAAACCAGTGATTTATGTTTAAGTGTTAATTGCTGAACAGTCTACACTCGTATTTGTCTGTCATGACTGTTCATTCCACCCTGGTTTTAAAGTTACCCTGCCCGCATGCTATCACCATGGTTACCGGACAGGTCCAACCCGGAGCCAAATATGGCTCTGGTCCAACCCCACACCCCTGGTTACAACCTCTCACCAGCACTCATCTTAAATGATAGGTCTGCAACAGCTCAATGAGAAGTTAGCACAAGCAGACGACAAAGAGCAGGGAAGTACTATACTTATACCAATACACAGTACTATGTTGCATGTTTACGAGTGTTCACATTACGTTATATTGAGTGGTCAAGCTATTAAATGGCTATATTATTTAGTTGATCATTTATTTAAATAAAGTTTCTCATACCAGCTATTTTGAAAAAATCCTCTTTCGTATGGTTCAAGTTTGATGAAGGAAAGTGGACGAATTGATTCATCTTTGATATAATGGCAGCGGAGACGGAGTGTATTGCTCAGCTGGTGGTTGATTTATCAACCCCAATTATGTCTCCAACTACTTGTTGATAGCTGCCCGTTACGAAAAATCTCAACGTTAAACAGACTTTTAACAGTGTTGGTAAGGCATGGCTGCGCTCTGTCGTTGGCCCAACTATCGGATCAACCATGTTTGTTAACTTAATGATGGTACCCGGTGTTAATCTGTACCGTCTTCTTACTTCTTCCTCGCCGAAAAACTCAAGAGGGTTTTGCCTATCTTTAAAAACCCGACCTATATGTGTCTGACGGTTTTGAATAAAACGAATTACGTTTAGTTCCTCCATTTTTCAAAAGTGGGATCAAGTTCTGATCCTGCTCAAAAGCAAGATCAGGTTTGAGCTCAGATTGAGCACTGATCTGTTTAGTACAACACAACTAGGATCAAGATCAACATCTGAGCCCGGATCCGGGATCGGATCCCTTTAGTACAACCGGCCCCAGGGGTCAGTGAAATTGTATGTATCGAGAAATGATTAATAACATGAGCTGATTTAGTTAGAGTATATGGTTTCTGAGATGAGCAGTCTAAGGTGGGATTCATAACCAGGTTTAAATCACCACCAAAAATTTAGAGATGAGTGTCTAGGTTAGGTAGAGAACTAACAATGTTAATAAAGAATTTTTCGTCATCCCAGTTAGGAGCGTAGACAAGAATCAATGGGATGTTACATAACTTACCTGTGACTATAATATAGTGACCATTTGGGTCTGTATTCACCTGTGATGCAATGAATGGAGTATGTTTATGTATCAGAATAGCTGCACTTCTGGCTTTACTATGGAAGTTAGAATGAAACACCTGCCCCACCCGGTCCCTTCGAATACGAAAATGGTCAGAGGTACAAAGATGTGTTTCCTGAAGAAAGCCAATGCCTACATTAAAGTGCTGGAGATGAGAAACTACCTAATTTCTTTTAAAGGGGTGGTTGAGACCCTTTACATTCCAGCTGATAAAGTTAACACAGCAGTTCCCTGAAGTATGTGTTGCATCAACCAGAGTCATGATTGCGTGTTACAGAAAAGTTAGGAGCTGCCTGAAGGCCAAAGCAAAAAAAATGTCATGGAAAAATGCACCTTGTTTCACCCTCTTCAGCAACAATAAGTAGTAGTAAAGTCACAAGTGCCAACACAAGTACAACATCATAGAAAAGAAAAGAAACCCAAGCTCCCACCCCCCTCCCCACCACACAACACATCACCTCCCCAAACGAGGTGAAAGCTCCCCTGAAAAACTTACACACAGCATACATTGTACCCTCTATCACTGAGTGTACTATCATTGTACACTCTATAATAATATTAATATTAATAATAATAATGACACTAGATAATCAACAAGTAAACATATATATATATATATATATATATATATATATATATATATATATATATATATATATATATATATATATATATACAGTACCAAACAATTAGGGACATAACATGGATCAAAAACATACAATAAAACAGGAGACCTTTAGGCCCGCAAATGGCCACAAAATATCAAAAAGTAACGGACAAACTTTGAACAGTTAGAATACACGAAAAGGAACATATATGGCTCATATCTTAGGAAGAAAAACACGAGCCATACAATGCAGAAAAAAATTAATACATTTTTTTTAAAATGTAAAAGAGAAAGGGACTCCCTCTACATGATTAGGATAGGCATACAAGAACATAGACATAATTTGGATTATACTGCTACAGTAGTACACACTAAAAGAAAGAAATAAAAAAGAGGGAGTTGGAAGCACGAATTTTGATAGAAATAAACAAGGAAAGAGCCCCCTCTTGTGCTTTCTGAGTAAGTGCTCGCAAGGCACTGCTGCATAAATTAAATGTAAGAACCAGGTCTCAACATAAAATCAAGTAAATCTGTGCAAAAAAAAAGAACATTGTATACGTTTCACATTACAAAGTTTAGTTAGTGTACCAGCATCAGGGAAAACAAACACCATAGGACTGCAACCACCCTATCCATAGTAATAAGTTGAGTAGAGGGGGAATTAAATAAAAATAGCAACAACAGAAGTAGAGAATGTATAGGTTACCTGCTAAGGACCATATTTAAAATGTTCACTCTGTAGAGGCAGAGGACAGTGATGGGGTGATCTGATCAATATAGAAAGTGTTCGCCTCATCAGGAGAGTTGAAGATCTTTCGCTGCCCGTTTATGAATGATCTGCAGTCAGGCTGGGTGAAGTAATCCAAATCTCGAGTTTCAGTGTGAAATGATTCAATGGAAGCTTGGAAGTTTGTATGTTTGTCAACCGCAGTGATGAGCGTGGCAAGGTTATGAGTGCTGCCATTATCTCCACAGGCCCCAGCGTTGTCTTCAGAAGGAGACGGTTCAGATTGCAAAGTGTCTTTTTTGTCTTCAACATTTTTCACAAGTATTAGATCTACTAAACGATAATTTTGGACAAAATAAACGAGAAAAATAGGGTTTGCCTCTAGTAAAATAAAACAATATTGCAGGAGCTGCAGCTAAGTCTGGAAATTCAATGGCCGCTTGTCTTAAAAATAAAATCCACTTAGAAAAATATGTTTGTATTTTGTGCCGAATGTAATCTAGGTGAATTGTACAATCCAAAGAATTATATTTTGTGAGACTTTCACATCAACCTTTAGGGTCAGGGGAAGCTCACGTAGTTGATTTTTTTTGTTACATGGAATCAAGGGCTATAAAAACGTACAATTACTTCTAATTATCCAACGGAGCTGAAAGCTCTTAAGACATGGCTGTGAATTTCTATATGGTATGCAGGTCCTCCTGACCAAAAAGCTGTCCATGACAGCCAGAAAGATCCCTCACCCTTTCAAGCTCATCTGCCTCTCCAGGGGACTGAGCTCACAGATTGACAAATGAAAAGCACAAGGTCTAAAAGCTTCCATGGAAAGAACGAATACTTCTGTGTAATAAATAATGTTGAGGTCAACAGGACGGGGTGAATTAACAATACATAATTATATAGTCACACAATATCTAGTCTGAATGGACATCAATTTGCAGTGTTAAGAACTTTTATTATATCCATAATTGCTGTTTTACGCCATTAGACATATCTTCAATATAGCGGCTCACTGTATCATTTGAAACTGAAACTGCTGGTTGGCAGCACTTTTACCAAGCATAATTTCATACATTTCTTTCACTGCCAGAAGAATAAAAGACTCATTGTATGAGGGTTCATGATCCTGACATTTCAATTGGCAGCGTACGAGTCATCCAGTGCCTGGACTGACAGGGTCGCATGTGTATGAAGGGCAGTTTTGCTCTTGATGTTCTTAAAGTTATCTTTCAAAAAACTCCTTATCTACATAAAGTGTCCCTGTATTTTAATGTACATTAGGCCAAGACTTTGCACATGTATAGCACACTGAGGAAATGTATGAACTGTTGTAATTACGCCTGCATGCTGCTCTTCACAAACCAAGACTTCTTTTGCTACCATGGACAACAAAGCGATCCATTTATATGCTTTTCATACAAATATCTGTAGTATAGTAGTGTTGTTGGGAGAGAGCTTGTGAGTTGATCAATAAAAGAGTTTTGTTTACCAATTAGCAACTTATTAATTAAATGTCTGGACCCCCTCCTCCCTCTCCCATTATAGAGTCATACCTTTTTTTGTGGGTCAAGCCAGACAGTTTGGGAACCACTTCACTAGAACATTCAAACAACAATTATAGTATCAAATTATTATTATTATTATTTATTTCTTAGCAGATTGTTACAAGATATCACATTATACAGATATCACATTATTTTTACATACAATTACCCATTTATACAGTTGGGTTTTTACTGGAGCAATCTAGGTAAAAGTACCTTGCTGAAGTCTAGGCCCTTCAAAAAAAAACAAAATATAGTGTTCTAGATTACAGTTTTTCATCAATCCCAAGGTTTTTCACTGGAATGAACACTTAGGGGTTGACATGTCTGCTTTGTAAACATGTCCAATGTAGTTGATTTTGCACAACAGTAAAGCATATACAGTTGGCATTGTTACTGTCATTATTATTAGGCTTTCAAGCCATAGGCTGGGGAAGCCTATTGTTTTTGTTAGGATTATTATTATTAGGCTCCAAGCCAAAGGCCGAGGAAGCCTATTGTTATTGTTATGTTTATTATTATTATTATTATTATTATTATTATTATTATTATTATTATTATTGTTATTTTTCTTCCCAAACATCATCGCAGAGTTATGAAAACGCATACGTAAGTAGATGCCTATGGCTGGACAACCAGACTGGTGTCCCCGAATGAAAAAGTCACATGGTTCGACCGCCATATTGGATCTCGTGGAAATTTGGGGAATTTTTCAAAACTCTTGCCGTTAAAAACAACTTAAGGTGGAACTATGACAATGGCAGCAGATAGTGCAGCAATGGCCTATAAAAAACATATGTTCAATCGACGTCGACAATTACTTTGCCCGCTACGCTGGATTGGCGCCAAATATTCAACAATCTTCTTGTCTTAAACCGCAACGTCAATCAACACCTAAATTGGTACGCATGTTCATGACCAGGTCCTTTCTACCGTTTGTAAAATCCACGCTTTTTCGTTACAAAATATGGCCGCCGCGCACAAATAACCGTTTCACGACTGCGCTATTTTCATACATTTGTGCATAAATCCAAGGTGCAATACACTATAGTCATGAAACTTTATATGACCATAGAGACTCACGTGAAGTACTGGAGATATGAAAATGATACATTTTGGTCACATGGTTTGGCAGCCATATTGATAATTGTAAAACAACTTTTGCAACCCATAACAAGAACATCATTGCACTTATGATCTTCAGTGTCAACACAATTGCACAGACCATTGGAAAGTAATAACTGCTGAAGATTGAAACAGATTGCTCACACGGCGTGGCGGCCATATTGGAATTTACGTTGAAATTTTAACTCCTAGGGCGTGCCGATAGGGTCATAGTTATAATGCAACACGTATAGAAAGTCATATGTGCTCTATGAAAAAATGTCATCTCCCGTGACCTCTGACCTCTCCTAAAGGTCAAACGGTGATGCATGACATCATCAACATACTCAACTGGCTATAAAACTGCCTATAATTTCTTATTGGCTGCATCAAAATGCACGAAATTTGACACGTTAGTAGAGGACTGTGGGATGTTGTGCCAGCCATCTTGGATTTAATGAAAATTGAGCAATTTCCAAAAGTCTTCTTCTCATGAACAGTAAATACCACAGCTGTGAAAAATGTTGTACATACTGCGCTAACCAATGCATTTAAATTTCACGATAACCGCTTGGAAGCCTTTATAGTTGCTAGCAACTCTAGTTATTATTTTTTTTTCTGCCAAAACATGCTCAAAAACTCATGAAATTTGGTACACTGGTAGATGCCTATGGATGATAGTCGGTGATATTCAGCAAATTTGCGCAAGTCACATGGTTCGGCAGCCATATTGGATTTTGTGGAATTTGTTAAAACGCCTATGTATCGGAAACCGCTTACTGCAGAGTTCTGAAAATTGCTATACATGTTGAGGGACAGTCCATGATTAACTGTTGTTAATATGAAGCTGATTGGTTCTGTGGTTTGGCAACCACATTGATTAATGACATAAAATTAGCATAAAAATATAAAATCAAAATTCAAACATCTTCTTCACTAAAACCGCTTATCCGACTGAAACAAAATTTGGAATATAACATCTCAGTATGGTCATCTATTACGCTTGTTCAAGGGAAGTTGCTACTGTGAAAATCATGGCGTCTACGCTGCATGACATCATCAACATACACAACTAGCTATAAAACTGTGTGTAACTTCTTATTGGCTGCACCAAAATACACAAAATTTGACACGGATGTAGAGGACTATGGGATGTTGTGTTGTGGTGGCCTTTGGTCACATGGTGTGGCAGCCATCTTGGATTTAATGAAAATTTTGGACAATATTCAAAAGTCTTCTTATGAACGGTAAATAGTACAGCTGTGAAAAATTTTGTACATAGTGCGCTCATGTCCATGATTGATTCTACTTAAGGAAAAATGGATCAGTCACATGGTGTGGCAGCTATGTTGGATTTTGCGTAAAACATTTAAACAACAACTGCTCATGAGCCCTTTGGCTGATTGACATGAATCTTGGGTATACGTTATCTTTGTACTGTCCTCTAAAAAAGTTAGTCAGGAAAAGTTCCTACATCAACAACCATGACCGCCATGAGCCAATCAATATGGGTGACCTGCCAGTTTTGCAATTTTTCACCCTGAAATGACACATTCCCACCACTGGGGACAGCTGTTAACATGGACAAGTCTGCAAGGTATGAAAAAAATATAGCAAGGTATAGCAACGTATAGAACAAAGTATGTTAGTAATTTATTAGATGTGACTTGTTGTTTTAGAAAACTGGTGTGTTTATATGAGCACTATAGGTAATGCAAGTAGTGTAATGTGTAATGCATAAATAGTTTTATATAGTATGGTTAAGTTCTGCTAATGGTCAAATTTAAAGCTGGCTGTAAAACTTCTCATAATTTCTTATTGACTGCAGATGGTTGTTATATAACATGCAGAGTTCTGATTGAAGCCAAAATGAGCATAAATGATCTAAGTATGATTATCTTTTACGGTTGTTCAAGGGAAGTTGCTACAGTACAAAACATGGCTGCTGTGGGCCAATGAGATTTCAGCATTGATCATCTAACCAGTGATTCCAATATTTTGGCCAAAATTGACACAGTCAGCTGTGTCCAAAATGATTTGTGATAACGTTTCATCTATAACAACCAATGCGCTTAAATTTCACACAAACTGCTTGGAAGCCGTAAAGTTGCTCGCAACTCTAGTTATTATTTATTTCTTAGCAGATGCCCTTATCCAGGGTGACTTACAATTGTTACAAGACATCACATTTTTACATACAATTACATTGTTTTTTTGTTACACATTTTACATACAATTACCCATTTATGCAGTTGGGTTTTTACTGGAACAATCTAGGTAAAGTACCTTGCTCAAGGGTACAGCAGCAGTGTCCCCCACCTGGGATTGAACCCACGACCCTCCGGTCAAGAGTCCAGAGCCCTAAACACTACTCCACACTGCTGCCACTGCAAATTAGATGGCCTGTATCTGAGTACCTGTTGTTAAAGCTAGTTGGACAAATTAGGGTTTACCCATTCAACCCTTTAAATTGTGTTACATAAAATAACTAGTTTTCTATATGATGTCCAGCTATTCTGCACACGACAGTTAGCAATTTTCTGTCAAAGACAGACAAAACAACATATGCCTCAATTTTATATAATTAGTGAAAAACAATGGAATTGATTATATACAATATATAATTCTCTTGAAATTGGGTATATTATGGTTTAAAAGGTAAACTGCATCAAAAGGAAATAAACTTGGAATGGCAAGATTTTTCCCCTTCATTTAGCTGTATCCAAAATAATTTAATTTGTTTTAATTAAAAAACATTAATTGTTAGGCAGATGGGAACTTCCTTTCGAAGAAACCATGCGCCTTGTGAAAAAAGGTGGTTTTACAAAATAGTTTGTATAGGAAAAAAACAACACACATTGCAAAACCACCACAGTTTCTGGAAAGGGGCAGAAACATCAGGGATAAATTTTGTGGGTTAGTTCAACTTGACAGGCTCTGCTGACTATTGTTACAAGTGCCATATGTGACCAGGCATGCAATAGGAAGCAGATATAACAATTAATTTAGCAGGAAACTTTCTTCCTGAACCAATAATTAGTCAAAGGTGAATAAAAGGTCAGATTCAAAGTCCAGGCGAACTTTAGGATCCCAGTAATATATTGTCACTTAGTTGTTATTACTATAAAAAATAATAATAAAAAAGTGGCAAACAACCAAATAAGAAAAAAAGCAAAGTAGTTAAAAAAATCAAGTGTATTATAGATTTCAGCTGAAATTAGGGGAGGGAACATTTGTCCCGATTTTCAATGTGACAAGCTGGTTATGTATTTGGTGAATTAATTTGACCCAATCCTTGGTCGATCCTTCAAGCCAGGGTGGTTGAATGTCAGCTGCTAAGATGCAAGCATTAAATAGTTGTAAACAATGAATTATAAGTGTAAGTGCAAGTTCTTTTGTGTTCTTGAGGAAAAAATAGGTTGTTTAAATCCTTTAATTTGATTTTTTAGTAGATGCATGCTATTGCTCGAACTGTACATATATCTGGCACTTGCCAGCATGACTGATTACAAGCACGGTGGAAAACCTGGTTTGACCAAGCATCAATTTAGACAAATGTATATGGGCCAAGAGTCTGCACACTAGTTCCCATTATAAAGAGAAGTTTGGCATACCAGCTTTTTGGCACATCAAAAATGCAGAGATTGTAATCAATTACTCTTATGCTCAGTCAATCTCCTTCTATAAATCATTATTATTATTATTGCTAATATGGTTGGCCTTGCTTAGCTCTCAATTCATGCAGATCCATGGCCATTATCTGTCAAAAAGCCAGATAAAACCGAAAGTCATGCATGAACATGTACACTATATTGAGACTTAAAAATGGTTTATTACAGTCAATTGATTTTATTTATTTATTTATTTATTTTAATTTTGTAGTCAATTCGTTTTGTTTATGTGTTTTCTCCCCAATTTAATAGTGTCCAATTATTTTTTGTTTAGCTCAGCTCTCCGCTACCACCCCCGCGCTGACTCGGGAGCAGCGAAGACGAGCACACGCTGTCCTCCAAAGCGTGTGCCATCAGCCAACCGCTTTTTTTCACACTGCAGACACCATGCAGCCACCCCGAGCTAAAGCATCGGAGGACAACGCAGCTTACAGGCAAGCCCACAGGCGCCCGGCCAGACTACAGGGGTCGCTGGTGTGCGGTGAGCCGAGAACACACTGGCCGACCTAACCCTCCCTCCCCCCGGGCGGCGCTCGGCCAGTTGTGCACCGCCCCCTGGGAGCTCCCGTCCTCGGTCGGCAAAGGAATAGCCTGGACTCGAACCGACAACGTCCAGACTACAGGGTGCATCCTGCATTCTAAGCGAGTGCTTTTACTGGATGCGCCACTCGGGAGCCAGTCAATTGATTTTGCAGTTAAAGTATTAATGTTGTGTTGCTGTGCCAGTTGTTCATTTTAATAGAATCTTTCTTAAAAACATCAATTAGAATTGTCCTTCAAAATCCTGTTGTCATGAAAAACAACCTACACTGTAATTTGAGAGGTATTATTGCTTTCAAATTCTCAAAATATCTATTCTTTATCTTTATCTGATATGACATTGCATACTATAGAAATTTCTTTTAAAATATTGGTGAATTATGTTTAGTACCTCTTCCTGAAAATAAATGTATGTTTATTTTTCAATTTCATATATTTTACCAGCAACACAGATAAGTATAATGTGATTTTCATTCTCACTGTGATTCACAATTACATTTTAAAACATAATGATCTCACTGTATTTATGTAGTGTAGTGTGAATAGGATAAAAGCTTTAAACAGTCCGTCTATTAAGATCTGTATGCACTGTCCTACAATAACCTACCCTTAGGCAGTTAGTCAAGTTATCTCAGCACAAATCAGTGATCTTATTCTGTGGTTTAAATACAGTCCCTGACGACTATGCACCATTGCCAGAACTGTATGTGGTTAATAAGCATTTATTATATCTGTCCATATCTCCTGTTTCAGATAAAGCATTTTATAGAAATCTCCAACAATTCAGCAGACATGCTGGCAGCCAGGGTAAGCTCCCGTGAGGCAAAATAGTTTGGTAATTAGTAATCACTGAATAGACTTTATCACATAAACCTACTTAAAATAGTTATTTTTTTATATATAATGGTTATTTGAAGCACCTATTCTTTACCTGTGAATACAGAGCTGAGTGCTGACAAAGCAGTTAAGTCATACCTTGCTGATGCTTGCCAAAATCAGATATAAAAAGAAACCCTGTGTTAAATCCAAAAGGTAATTGGATAATTACACTGAACAGAAGCTACAAATAAAAATGCTAACCAATTAGGCTCCACAACAGAGACACCAGTGTGTAGTGAATTATTCTATTGAATGTACTGTAAATTGACAATGAATAGGGCAGCTTATGTGTAGGCAGGACATTTGGGGACAGCAGGCAATTTGATCTAGACAAAACAAAAAATGTTGGCAAAGACAACAAGCTTTTTATTCTTCTTTTCCATCATGACACCCGATTAAAACCTCTATTGTTTCTTTGGATTGGACAGAAAATAGGAAATGGATAGGGAAATATTGTAACGAACAGTAAAACTCTACACTGGTGGCTAAGCGAACTGCTTCCCCAACCAGTGGTACAAATACAGTTGAGTAGCTTGGGGCTACTCAGTCTGTGAAAAATGATAAAATTGAAGAAAAGGGAGTTTTCCTCTCTTTAGACGTTGTCCCCTTTTCTCTCTGTCTTGCTTCTATCATTGTCCCCTCTTGGGGCAGCAGCAGCAGCACGTTACTTATCTCCGTGTCCAGGGCACACCCCCGGTGCACCAGCCATCAATCCCAAGTAGACACGGCTTCCTGCACACGATCCCCTGAAGTTGCAACATAATCCCTTGATCTGCCAACAATGTTGCAACTGGGGACACTCGCACGGCAAGATGAGCCCGATTGGCGGTGGTTCTCCCGTCTCTGACGTCCCTGAACACCTCTGTTGCACTGGACTGTTGACACTGGGCCAGAACCTTCCCGAACGCGGTTACAGCAGACCCAGGGTCGTTACAGTATGCTTGCAGAGACCAAAGATAACCACAACTTGTCTGGTATGTATCTACAGTGCCCTCCATAAGTATTGGGACAGTGAAGTCAAAATTGCTATTTTTGCTGTACACTCAAGCAATATGAAAATACGAATAAAAGATTAATATGAAGCAAAAGTACAGAATGTCACCTTTTATTTCTGGTGGATTCAAGACATACATGTTTTTCCAACTAAGAATAACAGCACTTTTAGAGTTCCATCCCCCCATTTTATGTGAGCATAAGTATTGGGACATTTTAACTTAAAGCAAATATAAGAAGTATAAAAGCTAGTATTTAGTCGCAAATCCCTTGCATGCAATAACAGCAGTGAGTCTGAGACCCATTGACATCACCAAACTCGTCTTGGTATGCTTTGCCAAGCCTTTACTGCAGCCATTTTCAGCTGTTGCTTGTTTTGGTGACTTTTTGACTTCAGTCTCCTCTTCAGCAAGTGAAATGCATATTCAATCGGATTTAAATCAGGAGATTGACTTGGCCAGTCTAAAACTTACCACTTTTTTCCCCTGATGAACTCCTTGTGAAGCGCCGCCAAATGAGTCTGGTGGCATTTTCTTGTACATTGGTAGCCATGATGCTTCTGTACACTTCTGAAGTTATTCTGCTGCTGCCATCATTCGTTATATCATCAATAAAGATGAGTGAGCCCATTCCAGAGGCAGCCATGCATGCCCATGCCATGACACTACCACCACTATGCTTCACAGATGAGGTGGTATGCTTTGGATCATCTGCAGTTCCTTTTTTTCTCCACACTTTTGCCTTCCCATCACTTTGATAAAGGTTAATCTTCATTTCATCTGTTCCAAAACTCTACTGACTCATCTCTGTACTTTTTAGCAAATTCTAATCTGGTCTTTATGTTTTTGGTGCAGATCAGAGGTTTGCATCTTGCAGTGTAGCCTTTGTAATTCTGCTGCCAAGGTCTTCTGCGAACAGTAGATTGTGACACTTTCACCCCAGCATTCTGGAGGTTGTTAGTGATTTCACTGACACTTACTTATTTTTGGGGTTTTTTCACATTTTTCTGTCATCAACTGCTGTTGTCTTCCTTGGCCGACCTGGTCATTGCCGATTGCTGAAGACACCAGTGGTTTCTTTCTTTTTCAGGACATTACAAACTGTTGATTTGGCTATGCCCAACTTTTGTGCTATGGTTCTAATTGAGTTCCTCTTTTCTTTTAGCATCCAAATCACTTGCTTTTCTTTCATAGACAGCTCCCTAGTCTTCATGTTGGATTATGCCTACTGACACCAAATGCAGACTCCAAAGGCAAAAGCAAAGGATTTAACTGAGACTACATATTCATGGCTCTTTTACATGTGAACAATCAATGCAACAGAAAACACCTGATCAATTAGAAACACCTGTGAGCCAAATGTCCCAATACTTATGCTCACATAAAATGGGGGTATGATACTCTGAAAGTGCTGTTATTCTTAGTTGGTAAAACATATATGTGTTGAAACAGCCAGAAATAAAAGGTGACATTCTGTACTTTTGCCTCATATTAATCTTTTACTCGCATTTTCATATTGCTTGAGTGTACAGCATAAATAGCAAATTTGACTTCATTGTCCCAATACTTATGGAGGGCAGTGTATTTTAGTTTAAGTAGCAGTGCATTTTCCAGTTATGGGCTTAATCTGCAGAGCTGTCGTCACAGAGAGCGAATGATTCCTAATCAACAATTTCCCTCCCGACCTGTGAGTGAATGGTATAACAGGAACAGTGTGCCCCGGACTGGATGGTTTGACAGTTCATTCCAGGGTCAGTTCGAAGTCGGCCAGCCAGAAAGGGGACGGAGCCACAATACCAGACAATACCATACCGATCATTGATGCCACCATCAGAACTTGCAGTCAGCAAATAAATAAATAAATACATAAAGGGTTCAATATCTTTGTAAATGTCCAATGGAATGCACCAATAAAAACGAAACCTAGAGCCTACAAATGTACTTTTCTTGCCTTCAGTGGTGCAATGTCATTGATGCCATGGTCATAGTTCAAAGAGTTGGCCAATGCAAATTCAATGGATATAATGGCTAGATTAGACCAGCGTTCAATTTCAGCTTTCTGAAACTATGTTGGATTGTTAGTGAACTTGCAAATAAATTACCTACCTGCTTGAAAAAGGTTACTGGGCCATCCAGGGCAGATGTTATTCTGACCCCTCTCTATATACTGGACATGTGGGACAAAAGTGCAGACCTAGTGTGGGGCCAAAGCAACAAACCCACACTGGTGCATGCTTGGGGACAGGTCTGGTCTATGATGTTGAAGGCGCTGGGGTGCTAGTATATCCACACTTCATTATCAAGGGGCAATTATTATATAGGGTGAACCCTGCTATGGGCACAGGACAGCCTGTAATACAACTGATGGTTCCCTCGGCTTGTCGGCCCGAGATCATGAGATGATATCCCTTTTGCAGGGCACCTCGGCGCTGATAAAACGAGGGAACGCATATTGGCTCGATTTTATTGGGTAGGGCTTCATAATGAAGTGTCGAAATATGTAGCCACATGCCCAGACTGCCAGCGAGTAGCGTCGGGTCGAGTGCGCCCCGCCCCTTTGTTCCCACTGCCCATCATTTCCACTCCCTTTGAAGGCATTGCAATGGACATTGTAGGCCCTTTGCTACCTTCTGACTCCGGGTATACGCATATATTACTTGTGGTAGATTATGCAACGCGATACCCGGAGGCAGTTCCATTGAGGTCTACTAGTACAGCTGCAATAGCCAAGGAATTAATGCAGATTATGTTTACAGTAGATAAGTTTCATATTAGACACATAAGTTGTTATCCTACCTGTCATTTCAGTTTGCTGTATGCATCTGAGTGCAGCTTGCCGTATTCCAATCAAAATGACTCCTTTCAAGATTAAATATTTCCTTCTGATATATTCCCAGTTGTATTTCTGGAACAAAATGAAGGATTGTTGTCTCCAGGTACATTGAAAAATAAGCAACTAGGCTTTCACTGAGTTTGCATCTTGACAAATCCACAATCATAGCAATCTCTGTCTCGTAGTCAGTCTACAAACAAAGAAAGGCTTGACATAAAAATAAAAAAACACTAAGCAGAACTGTTTATAAGTTTTGCGATTCTGGCTATCAAACACCATCTGGATATTTAATTAATATATTTAGGAAAAGTCAAAAACAGACACACACATACGATTTACAACGGAATATAATTAACATTTAAAATCCAAAATGGGCCAAATTGACTCGCATGGCGGTTCTAGTGTTAAGTTGCATTTTGCTTAATGAGTTGCCCTTATTTAGATGTTGACAGGAAGTGATGTACGTGACCTGCGACAATTAAGCTTTTTAACGAGAAATACGTTCATTAACGACCTCATCGGCTCAATTACAAAGCATTAATGGATTGATTAGCACATTTGGTTTGGAAATCACGTGCTACTAAAGCTCTTGTCACTATACCACGAGTTCAATACAATAATACTGTTTTTTTGAAAATCCTGCCCCCTGCATGTCGTCAGTCCAACTACATGCAACCCTTCCCTTATTACAAAGTTAATTTTTGTACTGGTGCCTACAGGCTTACCCACTAGCACATGTATATTAAATTAAAATGTAATAAATTATGCACTGGTCTTACTTTATTTCATCATATGTAGGCTAATCAACAAATCCATACATTGTTTGGTCATTGATTCATTGATTGCCCTGTCAACAGTTTTAAAAAATATTTAAATATTTACAGGTGCCAAAACATTTTACCTTCACCCCCTTAAAAAAAGAGTTACAAAAGCCTTTGACTTTAAACAACAATGACCAAGTGGCTAATCATGCACTGTGACAGGAATGGCTGGGCGGTGACGTCACGACAGAAGCAGGAACGTAAACAAACTGACACCAAATACTGCAGTTTCAAAAGAAAGACGCGGCTGGGCGTCGTTTTATTTAAATACAAAAATAAATAAAATATTTAAACACAAAAACACTGGCTCACAGAGCGAAATAAAAAGGTAAGCAATACAAAATCACAAACACACAATACTACGAAAACAACACAGGTCAGGCTGGGCAGATTGCCTTCACTGTTCCTATGTCTTAAGTTTCGTTTTTTTCTCTCTCCTCGCTCTCTACGCTCCTCTCGTACACCCACCCAGAGTGCCGAGAACTGCAGGCTCAAAATTAATCACTTAATTAATTCGGGAGATGGCCACCTTCTGCACAAGCTTTCTAATTACTGTGTGGATGGGGCTTCCCATCCACGCTACTCAATACAAAAACAAACAAACATTCGGCTACGCCGTCATCTATAAATACAATAATAAACAATAACAAAAACCGCTGAGCGTCGCCGTCTTCTATACATAATAATAATAATAATAATAATAATAATAATAATAATAATAATAACAAAACAAATACAAAATAATACAGGGGCGGAGGGGGACCCCGTTCTAAAAATAAATACATTCATTTAAATCAGCAGGGCTTACTACCGCCCTGCTACATGCACATTGAGTTATTCACACAGGCCACAAGAGAGCATCTTTTTGGCATAGTTTTCAGCATTATTTTGTGGTAAGCACTACATTTTTATGCCAGATCAAGTAAGTAAAATTATCTCTGAACTGCATGGCTGCAAGCACACTTAAATCATGACCTGAAAATCCTGCCATTCAGTCCAAGGACAGACTGCTTTTCCAATGTGATTTGAGAACACCAAACTAATCTTACTTTATACCAAGGCATTAATGTATTTTGCTACACTACCTATAATATATCACCCTCTCCATTTCTCTCTTTTTTTCCTCTGTATCAAGGTTGCAAGGTCATATATTGTAATGTTTAAAATAAACTACCTGGCAACACCCTAGACTAATGCATGGTATATGCAATGCTGTTTGAGGTGCTGTCCTTTCAGCAACATGTACAACTGTCAGCTGTTTGGATTTAAAAGAATCCTGGCACTCATAAAATAAGGGCAAAGGGGTCAACCCTGGTGTCCCGGCTGTGCTTTTAAGCATTTAAGTAAGGATTACTGCACATTATACATTAATGTTTAATGTCAGGCCTCTATATTGCAGTTCTTTGATCTTTTAAAAATCTGGAATCCACTTGTATTGAAACCCTGGAATCTTTCGTTGTGCACCCCCAAAACAAACATTTAAATCATTTGCATTCAAATAATCTCTTTACTTGTGGCTTGTCTTTCCCATAGAAACTGCTCTATTATGGTACAAGCGATTTGGAATTCAAGGACAATGAACCATTGAAAGGGTCTGATGAATTTCTAGGATTAAGGAGCATTAATGAACAGAAAAAGAAAAGTCTTTGCATTAATCAACTACAGCAAATTCAGTGTCTGGTGGCAAGATGATGAATTACGTGTATAGGTTTGTAAAGCTTTGCAAACTTCATAATTACCATTTAGAGAACCATAGTACATTTTTCCGTTGTACCATTTTTATATATATTTAAAAAAATGCAACCCTATTATTAGTAATATCCACCTGACAAATGAGGAAAATTTAAATACAAATAAGCATTTTTTATCCCTAAATGTAATCACTGGACAAAAGTAAAGCAGCATACCTTCCTTGGCTCGATTAACAAGATCCCACCTTCCTTGGCTCGATTAACAAGATCCCAGACTATGCAGGTGAATAGACTTAGCCACAGACTTCTTCAGGTGAGGGAGTAGCCGTGTATTAACAAAAAAGGGAAAAGTAGTGGGAGTACATAGAGGGTGTCATCCAGGAAACCCACAAAGGATAGTCAGGTCATATAGTGGAATGTATTTCTGGGAAGTCATTAAGTACCTCTTAGTTGTAATGATAGAAACATTTAAAATGATTAACATTTTAATTAATGGGTATACACCATATTATTTTTTAAACCAGCATTGTAAGCTTTTTTTAGAATATATTTTCTGCAAATATTTTCAGTTTAACTAGCAACAACTATTTTTGTTGACAAATGAACTATGGGTCACATCCGCATTGTCAAGCTGAAAAGGTTTCTGCGTTTTGATGATAAAGCCACATTTAAGAAAGGCGATCCAAAGATAAGGTGGCACCATTCCAAGAAATGTGGAATCTTTTTCTTCAGAACTGTCAGACCAAAGGCCCAATGAGTTTGTGACAACTGACAAACAACTTGTCGCATTTAAGGGAAGATGCCCTTTTCGAGTTTATATGCCAACTAAACCAGGCAAGTATGGCATAAAGATCTGGGTTCTTGCTGATGTGAAGATGTTCTACTTATACAAGTTCGATGTGTACCTTGGAAAACAAGGTAGACAGCCAGAGGTTGGTCAAAGAGAAAGAGTTGTTCTGCAGCACGTGGAGCCATTATCTAGATAAGGAAGGAATTTTTACGACAGATAACATTTTCCCTGGTCAAGCAACTTCTTGCAAAGCAGCTCATGCTTGTAGGCCCGCTCCATAAGAATAAACCACAGATTCCAAATGAAATGCAGACTTCAAGAGGGCGACCAGGGAATTCCTCCTTGTTTGCATTCCAGGACCATATTACATTGGTTTCTGTTATTTGTTATTCTGTTATTAATGCTGCACCATGACAATGCTGTTGATGACCAGAATGAAGCAAGGAAGCCTGAAATAATTATTGATTACAACTCAACTAAAGGAGGTGTCGATGCATTGGACAAACTTGTCCGGAAATATTTAATCAACCGTGCAACTCACTGATGGCCTATGGCTCTCTTATACAATCTATTCGACATTACTGCGTACAATGCTGTTGTCATTTGGATCCACTTACACCTGGATTGGAATGGAAGAAAATCACATCAGCATTGCATATTCCTGATAGAACTCTGCAACCAGCTACTTGAACCTGCAATTATGAGGAGGGCTCAGAATCCACATCCAGCAATTCGAGCAACCATTGTGGCTCTCTGGAAATCAGGAGGTCCCACAAAATGCAACAAGGGGACGCTGCCATATCTGCCCAAGAAACAGTAGTGGATTTATTCTCCTCTATCCAAACAGACTCCAAAGAGAGGTTGATTATCAGCTCCAGGTAATTTAATCGATGTATACAAAGGATGAGTCGGTAAAGACTGTTAACGTACACAAGGGTTACAGTAGATTTTATACAGTGTTTTACAGGGTAGGGTGTATCTCTGGGTGGGATGTCACAGAAGTTTGTGATAAAGCCTTTCATTCATTACATGTGGTTCCAGCTATGCTGGAGCTTACCAGGACCAGTTTGCCCTGGGCAGTTCTTTCCTGGGGACAGGGTATAAATCCTTTGGTCTGATGGGGGTGTTGACAGTGGTGTAACTTCTCTCCTGTCTCAGGCAATTCTCCGTTATTACAGCACAAGATAAAATCAAAACAGAGACAGTCCCATAGTTATCAGAGGTGGTGGTCCGGGGATGAGGAGTGCTGTTGTTCACAAGCCCGAGGGCCAACTGCAGCTGATGCAATCACTGTCTGCTACAATCTGAAAGGCATTTCGTGTTCAATTATTATTATTATTTATTTATTAGCCGACACCCTCATCCAGGGCGACTTACCATTGTTACAAGATATCACATTGTTTCACATTATACAGATATCACATTATATTTACATAACATTACCCATTTATACATTTGGGTTTTTACTGGAGCAATCTAGGTAAAGTACCTTGCTCAAAGGTACAACAGCAGTGTCCCCCACCTGGGATTGAACCAACGACCCTCCGGTCAAGAGTCCAGAGCCCTAAGCACTACTCCACACTGCTGCACTTATACGTATATAGAAATACAAGGTACACACATAACACCCAAGATATAAAGTTAATCAGAATTAAACAATTTTCCTCTTCAAAACCGAGACAAGAAATCACGACCGAGGTGTGGCCAGTACAGAAATGTTGTGTGTGCAGAACATGCAACAATGATTTACACCTGCAGCACCTGCTGTGAGAAAACTGTCAATAGAACAAGACGCAAGCCGATCAGAATGATTTATGTGGTTTAATGCGTAAGATTTGAGAAATTTGTTGTTACTATTTTACTTCACATACAAACACGCACACACACACACACACACACACTGCAAATTTGTAGTTAAGTTCCAATTTTTTTCAGAAATACATTTTGAGTAATACAATGTTGTAATAAAATGTTGGCTAGGAGCATTGTCTTTCCAACATTAAATCTTATAATGGGGTTCAGGTGGACCTCACGGTAGAGCATGTGTAAAATGGTTAGGTTAAAATACTATTGCAGTTTCAATAAAGTATATTTAAGGACTCACTGTTCACTGTCATTAGAAGGAAAAGGCTTACATTAAAAACTCAGTTTGCAGACTTTTTTTCATGAAATCTATAATAGTAATTATGCACTGATCTACTGTTAGTTTAGGCTATTACTAGTGTAACCTTGAGTGTGATTTGGGGGCAGGGGGAGGGGCAGGGGGGGGGCAGGAGGCAGGGCACCCACCCCCATCCCCCATTCCTTTCTGTCAGTAATATCTGTTAAACACCTATTTAAACCCCAAGTCAGTCACGTGCTCTATGTCTTGCGTTTTTTGTTTGCGTACACACTTGACAAAACGCAGCTGACCATTCTACCATCGACACTGCTGGACAAGCTTTCTCGCTCCAAATTTTCGAATGCTGAATTCCTAAACGTGCTGTCTGTTTTCGTTCATGTATCGCTACATAGCCCTACAGACTCTGATGTAATCATTTAAATCTGATTAAAAACTATATATTTTCTAAAACTAGATAAATACAAAATCCAAACTGTATGACATTATTTTGCTTGGAATAAAAGTACAGCACGTGACTGCATTACGTATATTAATTTTCTATTTTTTTTTGCCTTTGTTCTTTATTTTCTGACCCCTCTGCACATACTGTATCAAAGGAAGCTGGAAAACTATATACATTCTGAAACTGTAGGTTGTGAACATTACAGTGGTACTAGACTCATAAACATGAGGTGAACATTAACCACTCTTGCAATGCATAGAGTATAACATGCCCAATTTTCATTTTCAAAATTAAGGATTACCACCTCAACTGTCAAATGTTGTGCTCGTTTCAAAAAGTGCTTTACAAAACTAGAGCATTTTATACCTGTTCAAAACTTTTCTTGCTCTAAAGGGCCGAATATTGATGTTAACCATACAAAAAACAATATGCAAAAATTACAAAACTTCATATTTACTCCCAATGTTGTGCCACAAAAGCTAGATACATGAACTGCAAATGTAGATTTCCATGTTCTGCAGGTTGTAAGGATTGCAGGGATACCAAACATGTTTACATGAGGTTCCTGGCTGCAATAAGCGTCAAAACAGGACGTACCCTGGCATGCATTTTCCATGATAATTTTGCCGATGTTGGCATGTGGCACTGTGGAAGGGTGATGGGCAATTCACTGACACACAGGAGACAAAACTTTATTTGTAGCACTACTCAGGCGCACTGATTTATTTTTACCCGCAGAGGGCGCTGTTGTCTGTGGCCTGAATACTGCCAACAGTAATCAGGTCCACAGGGTTACCAATACGGTATACAGTCCAGTGCACATACAAGTGCTCAAAATAATAATGAAAACAAAAGGCACAAAGAAAAAGGGAAAACAAAACACTACTAACAAAACTACAAAATAAAGGTGCTGCACTCTGCAGCGTTTCCCCGACCATCTCTACCCACACAGCCTGGGTCTCCACCGTTCTCTCAGACTACCGTCTATACTTTTAGGCCTGTCCACGGTTTCTCCGCTACCACTGTATTTATTTTATATTGTTTTACTTTATTTTGTTTTGTTTTCGTTCTCCAGCCGTTCTCGGTCCGGCAATATTGCTTCCGCTCGCTCGTTTATCGTCCTATTGGGGCCGACCTGAGGGAACAACAGAGCTTTATTTTATAGGCCCAGCAATCCACCAAGGCCTGCCTCCCAACCATTCAGAGAGAGGGAGAGACACACACCCTCATCCCACCTCTCCGTGTCATTGCCATGACTGACAGGCTGATCTTACGGGTTGCTGCCCTCTTCCTGCAGAACCATGCATGCGCCAAACAGTCAGCACAGATCTCCCGTATTACAGGCACCTCCCCACATTGAACATGGCAAAACTCCCAGTGGGCAGCAAGGTAACCAGGGACAACCATAGATTTTCTTAATCCCCACAAATTATAGAATTCAGTGATTGGTAACACAACCCCCACCCCTGAAGTCTGTTACCCATCACCCCCGCCGATATTAGGCAAAACTACTTAAAAGTGGTAAAAAAAAGATTATATTTAGTTCCACAATTGTGCCCCAAAGGATGCATACATGAAATGCAAATGTAGATTTCCACGTTCTGCAGGTTTAAGGTTTGCAGGGACACCAAACATACCTATTTAGTATATTGGGTTCTTGCCTGTCACACCCCTGGAAGGATATTTCCATGCAGTACTAGATGCTATTCAAGCTATTCATGCTATATAGAGCCTTTCACAGCAAGTATCCCAAGGCACTTTACAAGATTTAAACAAACAAAAAGAAAAGGTACAGTTAGGTACAGTTAAAAGGCAATTTTAAATAGTAAGTCTTTAAATAAGTTTTAAAAAACACCAGAGAGTCTGAACTTTTAATATAATTTGGCAGAGTTCCAAAGTCTAGGTGCAAAAACAGAAAAAGCCCCGTCACCCTGAGTGCGTAGCCTGGAGTTGGGGACAACCAACAGACCAGCCTCAAAGGAACACAGATTGTGAGCAGGGATATTGCAAGCAGGTCAGCAATATATGAAGCAGCAATGCCATTTAGAGCTTTATAGGTTAGCATTGCAATTTTAAAATCAATCCTAAAGTTAACAGGCAACCAATGGAGTTTACATAGTACAGGTGAAATATGATCACACGCTTTTGATCTTGTTAGGATATGAGCAGCAGCATTCGGACATATCGGAGCCTTCTAAGAGTATTATTAGGAAGGCCACAGAACAAAGAGTTGTAGTAATCCAATCTCAAACTGATGAGTGCATGAACTAACATTTCTGCACCTACTGATGATAGAAAAGGATGTAAACGGGCAATATTGCGGAGGTGATAAAAGGCTGTCCTAACAACACTGTGTACATGAGGTTCAAAGGTTAAGGAGGAATCCAAAATAACACCCAGGTTCCTAATACTAGAACTGACTTTAATATCAGAACCATCTAATGACAGTGAGGAGAAAATAACTCTGTGCAAATGATTCACAGATCCCAGTAGCAAAATTTCAGATTTGTCAAAATTTAACTGAAGGAAATGATCATGCATCCATCTTTTTATATCAGCAATACAGTCCGACAGAAGAGAAACTGCTATGTCAAAATGTGTTTTAAAAGTAAAATAAACCTGAGTGTCATTGGCATAAAAATGAAAAATTACACAAAAACATTTGAAAACCTGACCTAAAGGCAACATATAAATATTAAATAGTAGAGGGCCCAACACAGAGCCCTGTGCGACGCCAGAAATAATTCATTCAGAATCAGATGTGAAAATGCCAAGAGAAACTGAGTGACATCTATTGGACAGATATGATCTAAACCAATCGAGAGCAATGCCTGAAATTCCATCAGTCTCCTCTAACCTTTTAAGTAAAATATTGTGGTCAACCGTGTCAAATACTGCACGAAGATCAAGTAAAACTAGAATAGAATAACATCCAGAATCAGCAGCCATTAGTAGATCATTTACAACTCTGACAAGAGCTGTTTCTGTACTATGCTGTTTACAGAAACCAGACTGAAAGGGCTTAAAGAGGTTATATCAAGCTAGATGTTGTTGTAATTGAGAAACAACCACATGTTCTAAAACTTTGGCCAGAAAAGACAAATTAGAAATGGGCCTGTAATTGCTCAGCTGACTAGACTCCAGAGTGGGCTTCCTGAGTAATGGTTTAAGTACTGCTTGTTTTAAAAGTGCAAGGACCACCCCAGTATTTAGAGAGGAGTTAATAACAGTACTAATAACTGGTCCAATTACAGAGATACTTGAACAAATTAACGAAGAAGGGACAAAAGATGCGGTGGGCTTCAATTTTGAAATAAGGATAGTGACCTCTGACACAGAAACCTCCTGGAAACCGATCATAGGAGCTGCCAAGAAGGCCTGGTCAGATTTTAATGAGGTATCATCTGATGGGGATGCGGAAAACTGATTCTAATATTTGTTACCTTATTTTGAAAGAAATTCAAAAACGTGCTAGAGTGTTCAAAAGATGGCTCAAAGTGGGGAAGAGAATTACATTGAGGCTGAAGCAGCCTATCCACTACAAAGAAAATATATTTAGGGTTTAAATAATTATTTCCACTCTGTTTAGAATAGTACTGAGATTGTGCTGATGAAAGTGCGTCTCTGTATGCTGGTGATCCTTCCATATTTGATAGTGAACTGACAGTCCAGTGGCTCTCCACCTACGCCCCAAACCTACAGCCTTCATGGACCGTAACTCACCGGTAAACCACAGGGAGGAGCGCACAAAAAATACTAAACGTGTTTTGACAGGGGCAAGAGCATTTAAAATACCAGACAATACTGCATTATATTGATTAAGCATATCAACCAAGGTTAAAGAAATTGGGTCCTTTAAGGTGGAGCAACAAAGAGCCTGTGTAAACTTGGATTCAGCTTTCACATTCTGAAAAGTTACAGAACGTTTAGATTTCACACATTGTCCAGGAAGCTGCACTTCAAAAAACACATTACTGAGATCTGAAATAGCTAGATCAGTCACCTCCACATTGCAAACAGTCAACCCAAAAGAAAAAACAAGGTCCAGCATATGTCCACGCGAGTTGATGTGTTAACATGTTGCACAAACCTCAAACTGTCCAATAATGCCAAAAAGTCAGTGGATAAACCAGTTCCAGTATCGACGTAGATATTAAAATCACCCAGTAGCACAAGAATGAAAGTTGCAATGCCAACTTGGTTAAAAATAAAGCGCTGTACTTAGGTGGTCTATAAACCATAGCAATACAGACAGGTAGATCAGCCACACATTTAAGAAAAATTGGCCAGATTTACGCTGACTTGCCAGGGGCCCGGCGGTCTCCCTCGGGTCCAGGTTATCCCAATGTTAGTATCCAAACAGATTAAATCCACGACCTGAGCCCCTGTGTACATACCGGGGTCTGCGCAGAATCCCACGGTCACGGCATCCAGAGATAACAAATTTACTAGGTTGTAAACAGGATATAGCTGATTGCACAAACAGTAAAAAAGCGGCAGAGTACTTTAAAGACATTGTTTCTCGTTATGAGTAAACAAATAAAAACCTTGGTGATACAACAGCAGTCTGAAAGTAAAAATCAACAGCCAACAACTCAACAGCCAACAACTCAACTCCCAATCAGTCAATCTAAACCAGCCCAGTGGAGAGCCAAAAAATCAGAAAAGATCAAAAACCCAGAGGTGAGAATATCCATTAATTAATAATTTAAAAATGTAATAACAAACAAAAAACAAAAAATAATAGTACAGAACAGCGGCGATAAACACGCCAGTGTCCACTCCGCCTATTGCCTCCTGTATGTGTATAAAGCATGGTATGTTCAGCTGTACATTATTGGGGGGTCCAATTGTACTCTAGTACATATTCTCTTGGCCTCCTGGGGCATGCAGGCTGTTCCTCAGACTCGCTTTCTGGATTTCTAACAAGCTCTTCCATGGAAGAGGAGGAATCCTCGTCCTCAGTGACATCACTGGGGGTGTCAGTGGGGTAAAAGTCACTTCCAGAGTCAGATGGAATCAGACCAGGGTCTGACTCTGAGTCACTGTCAGTTTCCATCATCATCCTTGCCACCTCCTCTGTGCACAACCATTTCGCGTGAAATTTAATTTACAGTAGTTACTGCAATATACAGCAATCAATGAAATAAACTTCACACAATAGTAAAAATATATATAATAATAATAATAAAAAAAATATGGGAATGAAATGTACACATTTATCTGGCAGCTATAAAAATTCTGAAAATTACTAGGATAGTTTTGGGAAATATTTAACAATTATTTCACCAAAAAAAAGATATAAATGTATTAGCCCTAGTTGGGAATTAAATGTAGTTATAAATGTATCTAACAGGTCATAGGAGGCTGTGTGGTCCAGTGGTTAAAGAAACAGGCCTTGTAACCAGGAGGTCCCTGGTTCAAATCCCAGCTCAGCCACTGTGGACCTGTGCAAGTCATTTAACCTTGTACTCCATCTTTCTGGTGAGACATTGTTGTAAGTGACTCTGCAGCTGATGCATAGTTAACACACACTAGTCTCGTAACTTGTGATGGTGGACCAGTATGAAAGTTATATAAAGATTATTATTATTATAATGAGTTTGAAATTAACTGTGACAGTGTTGGCAAATATATAACAATTGTTTCACAAATAACATTGTTTTAAAAATTAGATTAAAATGTATTAGAACTAGTAGTGGGAATTAAATGTAATTACACATTTATCTGCCAGCTACACAAATTCTGAAATGAACTGTGACAGTGTTGGCAAATATATAAGAAATAATATTATAGCACAAGTATTTCACACCAAAAAAAAATGATGTATTAGAATTCTGAAAAGAACTCTGACCACTCAAAAAGAGCTGTACAAAATACAGAAATGTATTCAAGTAGTTTGATTCCTTCAGTGTTATAGCGTAGTGGTTAGGGCTCTGGACTCTTGACCAGAGGGTAGTGGGTTCAATCGCCAGTGGGGTACACTGCTGCTGTACCCTTGAGTAAAAATAATGTGATATCGTGTAACAATTGTAAGTCGCTCTGGATAAGGGCGACTGCTAAGAAATAAATAATAACAATAATAATTAGCTACAGTTTCCAGACAGTAATTGAATTTCAAACAAAAAGGAGAAATCTTACAGGCCAGGTTTTTATTGATGGAATGTTTGGTACACCATTCACATACTGTAAATATTTGCGAGCCTTTTATTGTGTGTTTTTTGTATATGAAAAAAAAACTGCAAAAATTTTTGGCATGAATATATGATTCCACTAACAAAACATACTTTGTATATTGCAACAGGTCGCCAACATTTTTGGAGCAAACTAGGTTTTACGGGTGTGATTCGCCAAATATTTTGGTCGCAAATATTTATGGATTTACCGTATTTCGAAAGACACTAAACACACCCACATACATCCTAACATTTTGGAAGGGACTCACTCACAGCCTGCAGGGCAATGCCTTTGATATTTATCCTGTTCGGTACAATGTAGAGCATCCTGTAATCAATAGCGATCGATTAGTTCAGAAAATAAGTGTTGAAAATAAGATCAAGTTTGCCAAAAATAGCGCTTCGGGTCTAATAAATGTTGTAGCTATCACGATTTGCTTAGATCAAAGCACGATCCGCAATATAATACAGACTTTAGTTTGCTGACTCGACTTCCTGGATTCTAGACTGAACAACACAGATAACCCCTATAGGCTAATTTAGACGTCAATCATCCACTGTTTAAATGACGTGATTGATACACCATTCACAGATTAAACCCTCCCACACACACGGTTGCTCACAGCCTGTGGGACAGTGTGATATATGGGAGGACGTATGCCATACGCCCCTAGCACTTGAGTATATTTTTAGGATGTATGCTGTATGGCCCCTAGCACTGAAGAGGTTAAGTTTTGAGAATTTTTAGGGGCAGTTTGTCCTAGTTTGTTTTATATGAGATTGTTTGAAAGAAAAGCTTCTCCAGCTCTTCATTCTTTAAAGACTGGCCCAATGACAAGATTGTGAAAGCTCTTTTTGACAGAGAAATTGCAATCCAAACAAGAAGAGATCATTTTTCTCCATTTACCACGTAGAATCGAATTCTCAGATGGCGCAGCATTTACCATGTAGAAGTGAATTCTCGAATGGGGACTGCATTTACCACGTAGAATCGAATTCTCCAATGGTGACTGCATTTACCATGTAGAATCGAATTCTCCAATGGTGACTGCATTTACCATGTAGAAGCGAATTCTCGAATGGGGACTGCATTTACCATGTACAATCGAATTCTCCAATGGTGACTGCATTTACCATGTAGAATTGAATTCTTGAATGGGGACTGCATTTCTCTTCCATTATTTCAGGACACGGATACATACAGTCATAGATACTGTATATGTCTTCATGTTATTAAGGCATTGCAGCCACCAGAAGTCCCGCCCTCGAAGTACAAACACGCTCCATCCAGCATTCATCTGTGCAAGCTGCCTGTTACTCACTCTTGTAGCTGCCCAGGACATAAAGAAAAGGCTTTTAAGAGATTATTTTCAATTTTGGTCTTCACTTAAAGTATAGGGGAATCTGCCCCCTTGACCCAGCGCCTATGCTATTAAGCCTTTACAATCCATTCAGCAACAATGCTAGAACAGCAGAAGGTTGTCTTTCGGCTTGGCCGCCTATATGGTTACATTATATTATACAGTGTAAAATATTGTACAGTACAAAAGAAAATAATTTTTAAGAAGAAAAGTAATTTTAAACAAAATCTAATGCCTGACAATATCACACTGCACTCAAATTATGTTATCATCAGTAGGCTATGCCACAGTATGTACATGTAACATTGTTGCATGTGTGATGCAAGTCCAGTCTATATTGGATGCTACAAATTGCAGTTTAGCCCCAATATATTCTGTACTACAAAATCAATGTCACCAGAACGCATTCGGCTGGTGTGACTTCACAGCCTGCTTTGCGGAGGTTATAGCCACAAGAAATGCTGTCTTCATGGACAGGTACTTCAACTCTAAGGAGCATATGGGCTCGAATGGAGCCTTCTTGAGAGCCTCCAATACAATATCAAGGCTCCATTTGGGGAGAACAGTCCTCCTGGGAGGACGTAATCGCTGAGCACCTTTAAGAAATCGGATAGCCAAAAATGCGCACCCGGAAATGGCATGCACAAATAGCCACTAAATACACCTTCAAAGTGGAAGGTGACCTACCAGCATCAAGCAGTTCTTGCAGAAACCGTAAGATAACTGGCATAGGGCAAGAGATTGGGTCATGGCTTCTAGCCAGACACCAACCTTGAAAATACTTCCACTTGTAGGTGTACAACCACCTTGTGGAATCTGCCCAAGCGTTCTGCAAGTTATCCACAACCGAATCTGATAGCCCTAGGGCTAACCAGCAGTCCCTTTCAGGGGGCAGACCCATAGAACCTGCCTGGTTCTGCGTGCCAAAGAGTGCCTCTTGCCTGACTGAGGAAATCCATGTGAAGCGGGATCTCCCAGGGCTGGCCTTGTAACAACTGGCACAGGGTCGAGAACCAGATTCTCCTGGGCCACCTGGGGGCCACTAGGAGAACTGAAGCCTCCTCTAACCGGACCTCAAGAAAGGCCATGAGCAGCGGTTTAGGCGGGAAACTGTACAAAAACATGTTGGGCCATTCGTGCGCTAGGGCGTCAACGCCGAGTAGACCGCCTAAGTGGTGGAGGGAGAACCAAGGGGGCAGTGTGTCATCTCTGCCGAGGCGAAGAGTTTGACCTGTGGCCTCCCGAATTTTTCCCAAATGTGCTCCACTACCTAAGGGTGGAGTCACCACTCTGACGGAAGGGACCCTCCCTCAAGAGGAGGTATGCTGCCCAGTTCAACGCACCGGGAATGTGTGTCGCCCGCAGGGACAGCAAGTTCCTCTGAGCACACATCAAAAGCCTGAAGGCAATGCGATGCAACCCTGGGGACCATATGACATACGCCATGACTGTTGTGTTGTCCATCCAGACCAACACATGTGCACTGGGAGGAAATGGCAGAGAGCAAGGGAGACTGCCTGCAGCTCCAGCATATTTATATGCAGGGACGTCCAGCGGTCCGACCAGGATCCGCGGACTCCTCTGCCTTCACAGACTGCCCACCAACCCAAGTTGGGGGCATCTGTCGTCACCACTGGGCAGTTAAAAACCACTCCCATATGTACACCCTCGCACAGGTGAGAGGTCCTCCACCAGAGTAGGGCTGCCAAGCACACATAAGACACCGTCAGCCAACAGTGTCTGTCACGCTTGGGATGTAGGTGGAACGGATTGAGCCACACTTGTAGCAGGCGCATGAGAAGTAGACCCAGCTGAATGGCCGCTATTGCTGCGGCCATCAGACCCAACAGTTTCTGGCACAATAGTAGTGTGACCTGCAATCTCTGTCGAAACAGGTAGAGGCAACCCTGTATAGCTGCTACTCTGTCGTCCGACAGGTATGCGCGCATTGTACTGCAGTCCAGCCGGAGCCCCAAGTACGTCGTGCACTCCACCGATGTAAGCCGACTCGTTGCATCGTTGATGGTGAGGCCCACCCTGCCAGATGCTCTGTCATGATCACCGTGTGGGCCACTGCTCCCTCTCACGACTGGGAACAGATCAACCAGTTGTTGAGTTTATTACTCTGATCTCCTGCAGCCGCAAGAGGGCCAGGATAGCATCTATGCACTTTGAAAACGTACAAGGAACTAGGGAGAGGCCGAATGGCAGCACAGTGTACTCGTAAACGCTTCCCTGAAAGGCGAAGCGGAGATACTGCCTGTGCTCTGGACGAATGGGAATGTGAAAGTCCACAGTGGTGAACCAGTCACCCGGCAGGACTGACTGGAGAATGTGACGGTGAGTCAGCATCTGGAACCTTGTTTTAAGATCCCATTGAGAAGCCTCCATCTTTTTTGGACACCAGAAAATACCTTGAGTAGTACCCCTCTCCGCGGGAGGGTTTACCGAGGCCTGGAGAGAGTCGGTTATGAAAGTATTCATGATTCCTTGAAAGGGAGGAGGTCCGAAGCGGAACTGAAGTGAGTAACCATTGTGCACGGTGGCAAGCACCCAGATGTCTGAGGTGCAAGCGTGCCAGTACTGCAGCTGTTGTGCCGAAAAGGGGGTCTGAGGCTGCAAGCCTTCAGAGGCCCTGCCGGGGCTGCTGAGGTTGCGGCAGGGCAGGTTGGGGTGGCTGTCCAGGGTGTTGGCCCTGGAAACGCCTTCTGGGATGCTGGTGTGTGGGCTGGCCACGTCCTGCGTTCCCTCTGCCTGCTGGGAGGGGCCGGTTGTTCTCTGCTGTTGTGCCGTGTAGGCGATGCCTTAGGTCAACCAGCGGAGCCGTGGGGACTGGGGACTGGGGGCTCGCCAGCGGTTCGACCTGCCCCACTTGGAAGCGCAGGGAGGGAGCAATGCGGCCACCTGCCGGGACACCTCGCGTTCCTGGTGGGATATCTGCAGGATCTCCTCCACGGCTGGCTCAAAGGTATGTCCCGGGGATATAGGCGCGTCTAGCAGCACAGCCTTATCCGCATCAGGTCCGGCCAAGAGCTTGCCCTTGGAGACCAGAGATTTGCAGCAGCGTGCTGGACAGGAGATGCAGTTCAGTGGTCACACGCTCAGGGAGCAGGGCCTCACGCAGTACACCATCCATATTGGCTGTCAGTACACTTGCCGTGTTTGCCAGGCGAGTTACCTGTGCCTCCGCTGCATACACCCGCTTGAGGTACGTTTCCGTCACCCTGCACTGTGGGTTCAGGCACTCTGGCCAATCCACCCACTGGCGTGGCCTTAACCAGGGCCGTGAAGGTAGAGTCTACTGGAGGGAACCATGCTAGGCCCAGCTTTTCCACGCCTTCCACAGAGGCAAGCTGTGCGGCCTGCTTCAGCATGCTTGGAGCTGGGGCGGGACGATCCCAGGAGGAGCGTACCTCCTCCATGAAGTCCAGGTTCTGCCGCTGGCATCCAGGGGACCTGCAGGAACGCTGCAGTGCATCCTCTCCATGCTGACACTGAGTTTGACAGTGGAGGAGCGCTGGCTTCCGAGGCTACCTCGAAGCTAGGTTCTTCCTCGGCAGGGGGTTCAGGCTCCCCTCCTACCTGCATGTCATCCCTGGAGGCCGCTATGGAAAGCGTGTTCTCTTGTGCCAACTGGGACGCCTCTTCCCATTCACCCTGATTCCCGTGGGGTTGGGAGGGTATGGTAATTGGGGCTGTATAGGAGCTGGGACTACAGCAGGAGTCGTAGGTGCCTGTTTCGACAAAAGCTCCAGGATTTGGGCCATCTGGGCTTTCAGACCCATAATGTCCCTCCCCTGCTTCGAATGCTTCACCCTTCTCGCCTGTGGGGATGGGGAGCGACTACGGGGGGCCTGCACATCCGGGATGTCCAACAGGGTGTCCTGGGACAGTTCATGGAGGAGGGGCTCTGGAGCGCTGACAGCCGCTGACGGTCCGGCCACCGAGGACGCGGAACTCGCCCTTGTGGCCCTCTCCAACCTGTTCTCCCTTACCCAGGGCTGAAAAGCTGCACAGATACTGCAGGCCACCTCTCTCTCGAGAGCCAAGGTGGCATGTTGGACGCCCCAGCACCGCGCACAGAGGGTATGCTTATCCTCATGCGGGACCTTAGCTTTGCAGGCTGTACAGGGTTGGAACCCCGACTTGACAGACATCAGTTCAGTGTTCTGCATCGGCTGTGCACCAAACACCGCTTGCACTGGTTGCAACGTGCACTCAAGTACCGTGTACCGTGTGGGACCGTTTGTGCAGTAGCGCTGTAGCAATCGGCACAGAGCACCATGTGCACACCCAGCGAGGTCTACTCTACAGTGGGATGAAGTAACAGAGCCCGGTGGAGGAATACATGGCTGGATGACCGCGCTGCAGCTAATCCACAGCACGACCTTGAAAACAGGGCTGTACAGTCTAGCACATAGACAATGGATGCACAGCGGCAGCCATCAACAAGGCCCACTTCAGCTGCCAGACGGCGGCTCGGGGAATCACTCGACAGCGGGGATGCGGCAAGGCCTAGCCCCGTGGGTGAACTGTATTCTCCCAAGAAAGAAATAGACAATCAATCACGGGTTGACTGCACAGGCAGTCGCTCACACACGACAGACAGTAAAAAACAGAGCAGCCTACAATGCAAGTGAGGAGGCTGCTGAAAGACAGAAGAGACTCGAATTAGAGAGTCGGTGATTCCAGGAAAGTGGCAAGCTGGCTCTAAGCAGGAATGCAAGGGAAATACAACTCAACTCAGAAGCTCTCTCTATCAACAAGCTCAGCTAGACATAGAGGTCTTGCCATACCATCTTGAGAAGGAAAATGAGAAATGTCTTCCTCAGGATGACGGTTTTAATCCCTACTTTGAAAATAGCGGGTTAAGGTGTAGGTAAGCTTTTGCTATAGGTATACGATGACAGATACTAGTTTGATTTGAAAATGGGGCGCAAGAAGAACACTCTTAATGAATATTATGCACAATACCCTGAACGAAGCCCATCTGCCTTGCTTTCCAGTGAGCCCAGCTGTGCTGAAACAGGACAGGGGGGAGCTCAGAATAATAATAAGTGCAAGTTAGTTCTGTTCAACTATCTAATGTTTGTTCTGTGTATGTTATTTTTGCTTGTAAATGTATGCTATAGAACTCTGTGTAATACACTTTTATATGTTATGTTTTCTACGGTTTATTTATTACTATTTTTAAATTTGTTCAGGATCTTTATCTTTACAAGGTATGACTCCGCTGTGACCAAACGTTATTTCAATTAGAATGTTGGAATGGTTGGTTTTGTTGCATGTTGAATATGGATAAAGGAGTTGAGCTAAATGAGACATTTCTCAATGGCATTAAAAGTCTTTAAGCTTAAAAGTCAATTTCATCCATTCTCTGCTTGAATTGAAAAATAAAGATAAAAAATGGTAAATTCTTTCTAAAATAAACGTTGATATTAATTGTCGATTTTGCAAAGAATTAAAATCGAATAGTAGCAAGCCTACTTATAATAAATATTTGCTTATTTTTGCCTGTTTCAATGAAATCAATTTATTCAGTTAGTGTTCAAATTTATAAATGGGACTACTTTTGTGGTCTCTATTGGCATAAGGATATTTAATAAACAACATTTTTTTGCCCTAAATATTACTTTTTTCTTTTTTTTTCAAATCCACTGTTTGACCTGGATTATAAATGCAATAAGGGCCTTCAGGGTGTCTGTATAGGTTGAATATACACACTCTGTCAGGCCTTTTATATAGCGCCTTTCATAGTGGACCACCATCCCAAAGCGCTTTTCAGAGGTAGGCTGTGAACTGTGCTTTATATGCAGAATCACTTATAATTAACCTCTATGCATTGGTGGCGCAGTTGTGGGGAGCCAGGGGTCCTCTTTTGAGGGTAAGTGAAGCTCAATCCCCAACCATAGAGGCTCAGTCGCACTGGAATCGTCCTCCGCTAGCCCAAGGGGACCCCCGGCAAAATCATAGCTATCTATTGTTTTCCCATTCTCTCACCTCTAAGTTCCCCTTGGGTGAAGTATCAGTTCCTTCCCTGCCTTGGAGGCCAATCAGTTCGGTCTCACCTCCATGAAAAACCATGTACTCCATGGAAAACCATGTACTCTCCAAGCAATAAGTCACAAAGCAATCCTCTCCAACTATCAATTCCCAAGGTTCTCCTCCACGCAGCCCTTGCTCCTGTCCTGTGAATGACCATTTAAATGCATAAAAGATATACCAGCATGGTGTTGTTAGATATTTCATTTTTGCTTTCTTTCATGGAACTCTTTCACACTTATGAGCAAAAATCAACCAGCGTTGTTTGATAACACAGTGTCAAAATCAATCAAACTTGACCTTACTAGTTGCAAAACATAGAGTCGTTTTCTGAGCTGCGGTTGTCTGCCTTCTTGCTAAATTGGGCTGATGCAGGCCTTGCAAACATTAAAGCTTATTTTCAAGAACTAATTTGCCCAATATACTGTACCAGTTCCCAACCTGGTGGTGCACATGTTTTTCTGAGTGCAATGTGAGTCATAACTGTGGTTCACACGGAAGCTGCATTGGCCTTTGTGAGCCTGTGTCACGGGTGGGGTGACCAGGGGTAACCGTAGTAAACCTGCTTGTAGAATTGTAATGACTACGCCACCTTGGGTTTGGCAAGGACAAGGAGCTTGATGAATGAGTAGATAGTAATTTCCCCTATGCAGGTTCCTTTTATCTGTGTGGAGTAGTGGTTAGGGCTCTGGACTCTTGACCGGAGGGTTGTGGGTTCAATCCCAGGTAGGGGACACTGCTGTTGTACCCTTGAGCAAGGTACTTTACCTAGATTACTCCAGTAAAAAAACCCAACTGTACAAATGGGTAATTGTATATAAAAAAATAAAATAATGTGATATCTTGCAACAATTGTCAGTTGCCCTGGATAAGGGCATCTGCTAAGAAGAAATTAAAAAAAAAAAAAAAAAAAAAAACCACAACAGGCAGTCCCCTCCTGTTGGTAGTTCTCTAAAAAGTTTACTGTCCTCCCAAGAGACCCCTATCCCTGATGTCCGCTTACCTCGCAGCCCGAACCCGCCGCAGACCTCACCACGCCCACCGCCCGGACCTCCAACTGCCGACCAGCCAACACCTTCGATGAACCTGGAAAGGAGCGGGGCAAAGAAAATGGCCATCAGGAAACGTACACTCAGGTAAGTAGAACTACCACCTCTACCCATGGCTTCTGGTTACTTCTCCTTAGCCTTTTAACCCCGCGTGTCTCCTTACTCTCTCGCTGCTGTTCCTAGAACCCCGACGTGGCAACGCTGGAGACTAGCCCTGGACCTCGACCCTCCGCGCTGACTGGCAAGTATCTCCGAACCTCGAACCTTGGGACAACAGTAAGTAAAACACTGGCAGACCTTGAGCGTGTCCTGGCAGGACTACAAAGAGATCGCTCAGCGTAGGTAAATGCAAAATACAAAAATATTTAAAAAGTTATTGCAGTTCTGGAAATGATTAAAGTGCAAATAAAATAATGTTATCTCTTCTCGCCCTCAGACCCTTGGCCGTCTCTCGGGACCACAACCTTGAGTCTACTGGGGAATGGATTGTCCAAGGAGTGCCAACCAGACAGCAAGACAGTTACCCAAAATAAAAATCTATTTGTTTATAAACCAAAAAAAATGTCTTTAGTGTCAATAATCCTCTACACCAACCTGTTAACAGAAAAAAGTAGCTTGAAAACAGTCCAACAGTGGCAGGTGATAATGAAACAAAATCTCCCCCAAAAAACACCAAATCTAAGAAATAAAAATCCATACAAAAATCCTAGCCAAGTCCTGCTGCAACAAAGTCCCAAATAGAAAAAAAAACTCCAAACCCATTCCTTTGTTCCTGTAGTCCACCTTAGACTGCTCCCAATAGTGTTCTCTGTGCTGCTGTTCCTTTCCAATACTGCTGTCTCCTCGCTATTCTTCCCAAAGCACTCCTCCTCTTCTCTGGTCCCTGTTCCTCCCTTTTTATAGTCAGCCCATGACTATCATTGGATGGACTGGCAGGTAAGGCAGGACTTCCTATTAACTGTGGGGAATGTGCTTAACCCAAACGTCAGGTCACAGTGCTCAGGAGAACTAGCAGCAGTTTAAAAACAATAGATTCACTAATAAACACACAGCAAAAATACAGACATTAAAAACTGTCACTTGTGACACTCCCATTGTTCAGGAGAAAAATCAGCTGGGGAGGCAGTTTACCTCATGTTGCTTCTTTGACCACAGCTGGTAAGGCAATGGATGACTCGCTTCCAGAGTTCAGTAGTTTTGAAGAATCGGTTTCTTATGTTGAAAAGAGGGTTGAAGAAGCAAAAAATAGATGACTTTGATTGATTTGACAAAATTCAAGTACACAATTATATAGTAGTTCTTACAACAGAACAGCAACTACACATCACAAGTGGAAAACTTCAGGATCCCAGCCAACTGAGGTCATAGTTTGTATGCAGACAGTTTCAAAGTTTCTATCAAAAGAGGAATGTTAAAAGACCACAGTTTATGAACGTATCTAGCGCTTTATTATATGCGTTTATATTTGAAAAACATTATAAGTAACGTGTAGTGAGACTGGATCTTAATTTAGTAATGTACTTGCTTACATACACATTGATTATGAATAATGTTTCACTGAGGTGTAAAACATGCAAGATAAAATAGGAGAGACACGCTAAGCTTTCCATGCATGTCTCACAACTAAAATGTAGCCTTAAGTGATTGATTTCATGTATTGGTATAGACATGCATCTTGCCTGTCCAGTTTTAAATGATCACAGAAATGCTACTACATACCTTTTATTTATACTTATCTGTCACTTTTTGATAGCACAGTTTGCTTGTGCCTTACATTAAAAGTTTTCTTTAAGTGTTGGCCAAGCCTGGATTTTGGAGGAAAATGTTTACATTTCAGAAGACAAACTAAAAAGAGATGCCGTATTCTGCAACCATACCAAACATAAATGTTTTATAATACATGTTGTATTAAGCATCACACTACATTTTCTACCTGTGAAAAGCATATAAGTAATTTCCATTGTCAAAAAGTTGTTATGGAACAAAACAGATCACCAAAATAAGTCAAAATTACTGTTTCTATAATCTATGCAGGGGCAATAAAGTCCACATTTTGCCCCAGGGGTCTCCCCTGTCCTAGATAGGAGCGCCCTCAGAGTGCTTGCCTGATGTTGGTCTAGCCTCCAGGGTGGGTTAGTGAGAGTCACTGACTCCTGAGTGGAAGTGGAGGAGCAAAGTATCACAGACAAAAGGTAGGGCAGATGATTCATTTTGACAAGGGAAAGAGCCATTACTTCAAGCCCCCAATAATAACAAAATAGATTAAACAAAAGATATGTGCAGGCTCACGTCCTAATGAAACTCAATATGATGCATCTCTTACCTCTTTAATTTCAAGATGTTTGCAAAATGATAGCCCGCAAGCACTCTCATGTTCCTCTCATTATTTATTTATTTTGGATGATTATTAGTTACTGTATAGTGCCTAGGATGTATATACAAAAAAGACACTTAATACTATAAATTTCAATGTTTGTTCCTCCTTGTTTTCCAAGTCAATTGTTTGATTTCAAAGCCTACAGAGGGCCATGGTTTGTTGGAGAAACTGCCAATTAGGAAACAGGATCCTGCGTCCATACATATTCTGTTGCTGCCTGGCTACAGACAACATTCCACCACGCAAAGAGCAACTGAGTAACTGCAAGGGCAAAGGAAGCCACGCTCCATGTGTTCTAGTAATTTTGAAAACACTCCTAAGAACAAAATAACAATACCATTATTTTTTCAAAGTGCCAGCAAAAATCCTTGAACTGCAACTGACATTTAGTTGTCATAATATGCTAAGAACATACCAGTAATCACTAAATAGCCAATATGAATGCAATTGTCTAAACATTTGAAATTCAAGTTGTGTAAGTTTATTGCAGAAAATAGTGTATACTACACAACCTTCACATTTCACTAACCAGCAGCACATTTGTGTATCAAAATATTGTCTAGTATCAGTATACTACTACGTTGATGATTCTCATTTATTTCAGGCTAGTTTTACAGCATTGCTATTCAGATAAAAAGACAACAAAAAGTAAAATATTTATCTAGATTACCTTAATTTCTATAAGATAGAAACATTCACTGCCTGGGTTTCAAATATTTATTAAGCATGTAGATTTTTTGGCAATGCATTTCATTTTAAAGCTCCTTACTGGCATGCTTAAAGCCATCCATAGTATGAAACAGTTCACCGACTAGAGACCACTTATTTGTGTCAGAATGTATTTGTAATAACAAGTAAAAGTAACATCCATCGATTGATGCTGTTATTTTCTTAATAATTGCGTAAAAGATGGACAGCTTTTTTTTAGTTAAAAACAAACAAACTATAGCTCAAGAAGGACTGTGGATTTAAGCTGTAGGGGGGAGAAACTGGATTTCCGGAGGCCAAGCACTGGACAACCATTGATTAAGAAAGAGACAGTTGAAACCAATGGAGGAAGCAGCAGTATGTAGTGAGAGGTCATGGAGGAGAAAAATTAAGTTATTGTAGTGAAAGTAAAGGCTGTTCCAGTGCTACAGGAGGGGGGACCGAACTTACGAAGATATATTAATGTGGTAGTTGAGATTTTTTGACTGTAGTAGAGAGAGAGAGAGGAGATGAGAGATGAAAGTCCTGCCTTGAGGAATGATACAAATGGCGTAATTGACGGTCAAGTTTTGAAATGGTGCGGCTGATCTGGAAGGATTGAATGAGGGAGCGGATGTGTTCCAGTTTATTGGAGGGAACCGCGCTTCAAAGTGGAGAGTGTCCAAGGTTATTCCGAGAAATTTGAAGGAGTGGACGGGACCACTTCTGAGAGGGGAACGCAGACTGCAGAGGGCGATGCTTCTGCTGGGAGAGTCAGGGGGAGGAGAAATAATGAGAAAGATGTCCAGTAAGTGCAGCAGGAAGGAGACGTGATATGTTGAGCAGAATCCATCAGAGGGCTTCAGAGAAGGAATTGAAGATTTTAGGGCTGCTGCGATAGCCAAAAGTTAGCTAGGTGGCGGAATAGAATTGTCCCCGCCAACAGATACCGAAGAAATGGTGGAGGGAAGGGTATATTGGCATGACTTTAAATGTGTATGAAATGTCTGCTTTAACTAATCAGGATTTAATAGAGTGAATAGCATCAGAAATGGTGATATAGTGGAGAGAAAACTGGCCCAAGGCAATAAGGGAATTGATTCTGCAGGGAAGAACCACAGGGGGCAGAGATTCAATGATACAGTTCTTCTTGCCTGAAATCTTCCTAGTGGAAATGCTGATTGGGTTGACTCAGAATTAAGAGAAGGGGGGTTTGGAAAGGTGGCATCTGAAGCCCTTGGACATCTAAAAGATGAGTCGATAGCTTCTGGTTCCTTTAGTGTGGATTGTAGGTTTTTGCAACATAGGGAGGATGCTTTTTATCATTTGAAAAATGTTGCCAAATTAAAGTCTGTGCTGGATGCAGATATGTTGATACAGGCTTTAGCTTCTCCAGAATGCAGCTGCCCGACTACTTTCTCTTACTTGTCGTTCTCAACATGTTACTCCAGTGCTTAGGTCTTTACATTGGTTACCAGTGAGCTACCAAAAGGTAATCTCAAATCAACTGGACAGAGCTCTGTTGTTGTTGTGCGCCTCAGTTGTGGAACCCCATTCTGGTTACCATCAGGCAGGTTGAAACATTGGGCAAGATTTTCAAAAGGTCGTAAATAATAACTCCAGTGTTAATCAACAAATCGGTATGTAGCATTGATTTTGGCTTTTCCAAGCGGTTCTTATGCCTATTTCATTATTAAATAATTGTGCCAGTGTGATTTCCGAAATGATGTTGATTTACGAAATAATATTAATATCTTAACTTGTGACTATTTATTTTGTTTGTGTGGGAATTTAAAAGCAAATCCGTGTTAATTGTCATAATTTATCAGGAGTTAATTTGCACTTGGAAAAGGAGGATTTTAATTAACGAAAGAGTATATAACACACCTTGAAACAGAAATTTAACAGACCATGGCTGTGATGCTGACGATACAGAGAGTGTACAGGCCCAGACTACCTAGATAATTAAATATATGTAGTTTTGAAAATATTTTAGCCTTTTCTATACTTGTGATTATGAATGAGATGTATTCACTTGCTTTAACCATTTGTAACCTTATGGAACATTTGTTGTATTGTTACAATGATTTACACCCAGTGTACTGTTACTACCAAGAAATTCATTAATGTGTTCATTAATGACCTTATCGACTCAATTTCAAAGCATTAACAGATTGATTTATTAACCCATTCCATTTGAAAATCACGTGCTACTAAAGCTCTCATTACTATACCACGAGTCTGATACAATAACACTGCTTTTTGAAAATTCTGCCCATTGGATTATTTTAAGTCTAATTTGAAAACATACTTTTTTTAACCCTTAGCGGTCCATTTATTCAGCGCGTATCAGGCTGCGTCAGGTCCAATTTATTTTCAAACGCGCAGTTTATTTTAGACGCGCTGTTTAAAAGTATTTTTTTCACAGTAAAACAGGTTTAAAAGGCACTGCATATCAACAGGACACTCAGTACTGCATCTCCAGCCCCGCCCCACACCTTGTTCGCTATATTTTTCAAATGCCTCTTAATAATAGTACATACCGATAAATCATCTCTTGATCACTCGATTTATTACCAAACTCCTTAATAATGCGATCCAAGTCGTTATTTTATTACTATAACATTTAAAAAAGCTCTGCAAATGTCTGTGATGTTCTTTGAGCGCTGGATGCAGAAGCAGCTATCTTGTTTGTTTATGTCCGTGTTATCTATGTGGTGTCGGGTCTATCAGTATTCATGAGATACGCCCCTTTTTTTCGGCTTCTCTCGACTCCAATCGGTCACACTCGGCCATTGAATGGTTTTCTCGGATTTTTCCGGAGAAAAAACGACTAGAGACCTGTTTTTTGCGTCTTTTTGATGATGTCAGACAGGGTCCGACATTGGACCGAAAAGGGAAAATTGCGATGTCGGACCAGGTCGACATAGGACCACAAAGGGTTAAATGTTATTGTATTGTATTCTAGTCCAGTACAAAATCCAGAAATAAGGTAGGAAATTAAATTATGATCAGTGTGGTTTGGTAGAGCCTCAGACAAGACAGGGATGGGAGTAGAAACAATGAGGAGGGTAGACTGACATTTAGACGAAAGTGGGCTTATGGAACAGGAATGGGTGTCGCTGCAAAAACTGAGCTGAGAAGAGCAGAAGGAAGAATTTAAATTATTGCACAGTTGTTTAACACTGGTTGATCCGTGTACAGTGCCTTGCATAAGTATTCACCCCCCTTGGACTTTTCCACATTTTGTAGTGTTACAACCTGGAATTAAAATGGATTTAATTGGGATTTTTACCATTTGATTTACACAACATACTTAACACTTTGAAGGTGCAAAATATTTTTTATTGTGACACAAATGTTAATTAAACAAAAAAAAAGACATTTGTTGGTTGCATAAGTATTCACCCCCCTGAGTCAATACTTGGTAGAAGCACCTTTGGCAGCAATTACAGCTGTGAGTCTTTCTGGGTAAGTCTCTACCAGCTTTGCACATCTGGATCCTGCAATTTTTGCCCATTCTTCTTGGCAAAATTGCTCAAGCTCTGTCAAGTTGGATGGGGACCGTTGGTGCCACAGATTCTCAATCGGATTGAGGTCTGGGCTTTGACTGGGCCATTCTAAGACATTCAGGTTCTTGTTTTTAAACCACTCCAGTGTAGCTTTGGCTGTGTGTTTAGGGTCATTGTCCTGCTGGAAGGTGAACCTCCGCCCCAGTCCCAGGTCTCTTGCAGACTGAAACAGGTTTTCCTCTAGAATTTCCCTGTATTTGGCTACATCCATCTTGCCCTATCCTGACCAGTTTCCCAGTCCCTGCCGATGAAAAGCATCCCCATAACATGATGCTGCCACCACCATGCTTCACCGTGGGGATGGTGTTCTCAGGGTGATGAGCAGTGTTGGCTTTGCGCCACACATAGCGTTTTGCCTAAGGCCAAAAGTTCAATTTTGGTCTCATCAGACCAGAGAACCTTTTTCCACATGTTTGCTGTGTCTCCCACATGCCTTTTGGCAAAATCCAAACAGGATTTGATATGGGTTTTTTTCAGCAATGGCTTTCTTCTCGCCACTCTTCCATAAAGCCCAGCTTTGTGGAGCGTCCGGGTTATAGTTGTCCCATGGACGGTTTCTCCCATCTCAGCTGTGGATCTTTCCAGCTCCTTCAGAGTTACCATTGGCCTCTTGGTTGCTTCTCTGACTAATGCCCTCCTTACCTGGTCACTGAGTTTTGGTGGACGGCCGTCTCTAGGCAGAGTCGCGGTTGTGCCATATTCTTTCCATTTTTAATAATGGATTTAACGGTGCTCCGGGGGATGTTCAAAGTTTGGGATATTTTTTTTATAAACCAACCCTGATTGGTGCTTCTCCAGAACTTTATCCCAGACTTGTTTTGATAGCTCCTTGGTCTTCATGATGTTGTTTGTTTAGACATGCTCTCTAACAAACTCTGGGGCCTTCCAGAAACAGGTGCATTTAATCTGAGATCATGTGACACTTTAATTGCACACAGGTGGACTCCATTCAACTAATTATGTGACTTCTAAACACAATTGGTTGCACCAGAGCTTATTTAGGGGTGTCACAGCAAAGGGGGTGAATACTTATGCAATCAAGACTTTTCAGTTTTTTATTTGTAAATAATTTTGAAAAAGTATGTAGATTTTTCTCCCCACTGCGACATTATGGACTATTTTGTGTAGATCAGTGACAAAAAATCCTAATTAAATCCATTTTAATTCCAGGTTGTAACACTACAAAATGTGGAAAAGTCCAAGCGGATGAATACTTATGCAAGGCACTATATCTTTAAGAACTGAAGTAGCAGGAGGGGCTGAAGAGTGGATAGGAATAGCGGGGGCAAGGTGCCTCTTGAAGCTGGGAGGAATATTGAGAACGGGTGAGCAGTAAGTTGAAACCGATGTGGAGGTGGCTTCAGGGCAAAGAGATTAGAGTTGGCGGTGGAAGTGCATATGCCATAATCATTTGCTTGAAGGCTGCTGAAAAACCTGCTGAAGAGACACTTTGACATTTCTTTGCTTGGATTTTGAGTTGAAGCACGTCCAGAAAGATAAATGCAGTCACCATCTGATAATTCAGATTCTGAAGTAAAACAATTAAATTAAAGTATGGATTAAATACAGTAAATATATGTAGACATTGATGACACCCACATCTCTGCATTTGTAAAACTCAATATACATCCAATGAAAGTTCACAATTAATAAGAGTTTACACAAAATTTAAAAAAAATAACAGCACTAAAGTAGAGAAGGTAGCTTAGACAATATAATTACCATAAAACGAGTATACTTTGGACATCGTTGAACATTGGACGAAATTGGAAAAAAGTATTTTTTTTGCGTAAAACACAAAGTTTAACTTTTTAAATGTAAACAATTTATACACTGTTTATATTCAAGAGTTGCAACTTTTCTGATTTCCATTACATGAGAGTAGATGTTAAAACTTCATGCTGATTTGAACTTGGCTCTCGCCAAGATAAGCACCAACTAAGACGTAGCTTCACAGTAAACTAATGTGATCCATATGTGTCTCCATCCATTTGCGCTTCCTTCCATATGATGATGTAGATATCCTTCTGTCTGGTGTTGATGGCTGAAGTGTAATGCTGGCTCCAGGGATCAGCTTATTTTGCCTCCCTAGCGCATCAGCACACACAACGGCTGCGATGCTGGCTCCGGGATCAACCATAGTGCGGTCTCCCCAGCGCATCAGCATGACAACCGCCTGGATTGAGCTAAGTAGGGTACATCTCTGGGGTCTTCAAGTGGGCACCTTCCATCCTCGGTGTTTCGTCGACCAGCCCACGACACCTCAAGAGGGCTCGACGGTGATTCTGGCGCCCCAGCATCACCCCTCCGTCCCCCACTCAACTCAGCCCAGCTTACTTACCTGTACATCAGCCTTTCTTTCTTTCTATTGTGCTTGAGATCCCCAGCCAGAATCTTTCCGTCTCAACCACAGCCAGTTGCTGCTCCTCTCTGCTGCTTCAGATAAGTTCTTCACTGTGCGACGCAACTCTTGGCCATTGAATCCGACATCTCTGAGAAACCGGGTTGTAGAGTGTGCCACAAATCCTCGACATCCCACTTCCACTGGGTAAACCCAGACTCTCCATCCTCGCTGTTCCGCTTCAGTGGCTAGTTGAGCATACCGCAGTTTCTTCCTCTCATACGCCTCATCTACAGCATCCTCCCATGGCACTGTTAACTCTACCAGGTGAACAAGGCGTGCTGATCCAGACCACAGGACAATATCTGGTCGAAGGTTTGTGGTGGCAATTTCAGGTGGAAAAATAAGCCGCTGACCAACATCTGCCAGCATTTTCCAGTCTCTAGCAGCTTCCAGTTGTCCTGGGCGAGGATTGGTTTTAACACCTTTTCTTGGTGGTTGCTCTCCTGGGCGGAGAAATGTTGTCTTTGTGTGTAATGTTTTGATGGAACAGGTGGCAACTTATTGGTCATGTTACGCTTGTCTTCCAATGCTAAGGCCAAACATCGCAGCACCTGGTCATGACGCCAAGTAAACCGTCCTTGGCTAAGAGCCACCTTACATCCTGTCAAAATGTGCCTTAATGTTGCAGGTGATGAACACAAAGGACATGAGGGATCCTCTCCTACCCAGAGGTTTAGGTTCTGTGGTGATGGGAGAACATCATATGTTGACCTTATAAGGAAACTGATCCTGCTCTGTTCCATTGACCATAGGTCTTGCCAGCCAATCTTGCGTTGTTCCACACTCTCCCATCTCATCCATTCTCCCTGCTTGCCCTGGGAAATGGCCTTTATACACCTCATCCTCTCCTCCTGCTTTTGCACCTCGTTGACTACAAGCTTCCTCCGTTGCGCTGGGGCTGCCTTGTGCCATGTAGGAGGAGCTGAACTGAGACCAAGACCCCCTCTTCCATGCTGAACTTGCCCCATGATATCACCAATTCAAAGGGCAGCCTTTGCATCCTCCACAGCTTTCTTTGCCACCCACTTTCTTCCAGTTTTCAACACAGGTGCTGCCTCCCTTACGCATTTGTCGCGTGACTCTACTAATGTCATTTCCAGTCGGACCTTGGAGCACTTAAACTCCTCGGTTAGAGCGGAGACAGGTAGCTGCAGTCTTCCTTTACCATAAAGTCCCACTCTGCTGAGGCAGCGTGGAACTCCCAACCATTTCCTGATGTTTGAACTGATTAAAGCTTCCAGCTTCTCTACTGTTGTCAAAGAAACCTTGTACACAGTCAGTGGCCACAGCAACCTTGGCAGTAGGCCAAACTGAAAGCACCAGAGTTTTAGTTTGCCTGGTAAAGCGCTGCTGTCTATGCTCTTCAACCCTTCCACAGCTTGTTGTCTAACTTCTCCCACACGAACTGTATCCTTTAGATCCCCGTCGTACCATCTCCCAAGGCTCTTCACTGGCTTCTCAGACACTGTTGGTATTGCCTCACCATTAATGAAGAACGTTTTATCTACTACTTTACCTTTAATTATAGAGATGCTCCTTGATTTAGTGGGCTTGAATTGCATTCGTGCCCATTCAATGTTATTGGTTAATTTGCCCAATAACCGATTAGTGCAGGCTACTGTTGTAGTCATGGTTGTCATGTCATCCATGTATGCTCGAATTGGTGGTAGTCGATTCCAGAAGCCAAGCTCTCCTCCCACTACCCATTTTGATGCCCTAATGATTACTTCCATTGCCATGGTAAAAGCCAGTGGAGAAATGGTGCATCCTGCCATTATTCCAACTTCTAGGCATTGCCATGTAGTGCTGAATTCTGAAGTTGAAAACTAAATTGCAAATCTCCAAAGTAGGCTTTCACTAGATTTGTTATTGTCATTGGTACACTGAAAAAATCAAATGCTGCCCAAAGAAGTTCATGTGGCACTGAACCATATGCATTAGCCAAATCCAGGAATGTCACATGGAGCTCCTTCCTCTCCTTTTTAGCTGATTGAATTTGTTGCCAGATCACATTGATGTGTTCTAAGCATCCTGGGAAACCTGGAATGCCCGCTTTTTGTATTGAAGTGTCAATGAAGCAGTTCTTTAATAGGTAAGTTGACAATCTCTGAGCAATAATGCTGAAGAAAATCTTGCCTTCTACGTTGAATAGGGAAATAGGGCGAAACTGACTGATGCTGCTAGAATCTTTTTCTTTAGGTATAAAGACTCCACCTGCTCGGCGCCATGCTCTTGGTACAACCTGTTTTTTCCATGCTACTTTCATCAGTTTCCACAGGATTCAGTAGAACTCCTGAAGCACTCTTGTACACTCTGTACGGAACTCCATTAGGCCCTGGAGATGATGAAGCCCTTGCTTTTTCACAGCTTGCTCTACTTCTTTCCACTTAGGTGCACAGTCCTCCATTTGGTATTCTGGTGGATTGATAGGTGGGATGTCTGAAGGAATTGACATAGGCTCCTGCCTTTTTGAATCTGTATGCGTTTCCTCCAAATATCTCTCCAACTCAAACTTAGATGCTTTTAGTGTGCCATTCTTCTCACTGGTGAATAACTTCTTTACAAATTTGAATGGGTCTTTATAAAAGTTAGTTCTCGCACGCTCCTTTTTGTAGCGTTTACGTAGGCGCTCAGCTCTGCGCAATGTTGCAAGCTTATGTTTTATGACCCTTTGTAAGAGATTGAGTCCCTCCTTCTGACTTTCTTCTGCTCTTCTCCATTGCTTCCTCAGCTGTCTCCTTTCTCTAACTAAGCGTTCAATCTCCTGCTGCCGTCTAGACTTTCCAGGAATAGTTTGTACTTTTTCCTTCCTTTTTTCAACTCCAAACCTCTCGCTTCCATATGCGTAGATGATGTCGCCAAATTTATCCAGTTTCTTTTCAACTGTTCCACTTAACCTTTCCAATGCAAAGCAGAGATCTGTGTTTACTGTGTCCCATGCAGTTTTCTCACAAGCTCTTGGCCATTTAACTCCAGGCTTGTGCCCGTTGAGGTTCTTTTCTCTCTTACGCTGGTTTGTCTGCCGGGTTCACAAGGATCATTAGGTTCATCACTAACTGTGTCCATGCAAGTCCTCCTCACATCTATGACAGGGGTGCTGATATCCTGCGAACTGTGGTTTGCTTCCTGTCGCTGGATTTCATTCGACTGACTTGACTGACTTCGTAAGAAGTACTGATCAATGCGAGGCCCTTGTCCCTTCTCCCTCAAGCATTTCATTCTCCCTTGATGAATCTTCAAACCCCTGACCGTTGTCGCCTTGCTCCAGCCGCAGACACAAACCTGGAGTTCCATGTCTTTGCTAACTGCAGATCTTGAACTAGTCTTTTGTGAAGTACTCTCCATACTCATATCCGTTTCCGTTCCTAAGTCCTTAACCGTGTTGTCCAACGTTGAGTCATCTTCGCCCCTGCTCTCGCAGACTCTAGGGTATTTTTCTGTTTAATTTCTTTGAAGCCTTGGGCGGTGTCTCCAGCATCCTGTAAACACAGAGTTGGATACTGCCGACAAGGGTAGCTAACCTTGCCAGCCACAATGGGGTCTCTTTCCTCCAGTCAGCTGTCTCTCCAGGCTGTCACGAGGTCTTTCCCTTGTTGCCAGCTGCACTATTCACAGCAGTCACTGGACGTATCCAGATCTTCATGATTTCCATTACATGAGAGTAGATGTTAAAACTTCATGCTGATTTGAACTTGGCTCTCGCCAAGATAAGCACCAACTAAGACGTAGCTTCACAGTAAACTAATGTGATCCATATGTGTCTCCATCCATTTGCGCTTCCTTCCATATGATGATGTAGATATCCTTCTGTCTGGTGTTGATGGCTGAAGTGTAATGCTGGCTCCAGGGATCAGCTTATTTTGCCTCCCTAGCGCATCAGCACACACAACGGCTGCGATGCTGGCTCCGGGATCAACCATAGTGCGGTCTCCCAGCGCATCAGCATGACAACCGCCTGGATTGAGCTAAGTAGGGTACATCTCTGGGGTCTTCAAGTGGGCACCTTCCATCCTCGGTGTTTCGCCGACTAGCCCACGACACCTCAAGAGGGCTCGACGGTGATTCTGGCGTCCCAGCATCACCCCCTCCGTCCCCCACTCAACTCAGCCCAGCTTACTTACCTGTACATCAGCCTTTCTTTCTTTCTATTGTGCTTGAGATCCCCAGCCAGAATCTTTCCGTCTCAACCACAGCCAGTTGCTGCTCCTCTCTGCTGCTTCAGATAAGTTCTTCACTGTGCGACGCAACTCTTGGCCATTGAATCCGACATCTCTGAGAAACCGGGTTGTAGAGTGTGCCACAAATCCTCGACATCCCACTTCCACTGGGTAAACCCAGACTCTCCATCCTCGCTGTTCCGCTTCAGTGGCTAGTTGAGCATACCGCAGTTTCTTCCTCTCATCGCCTCATCTACAGCATCCTCCCATGGCACTGTTAACTCTACCAGGTGAACAAGGCGTGCTGATCCAGACCACAGGACAATATCTGGTCGAAGGTTTGTGGTGGCAATTTCAGGTGGAAAAATAAGCCGCTGACCAACATCTGCCAGCATTTTCCAGTCTCTAGCAGCTTCCAGTTGTCCTGGGCGAGGATTGGTTTTAACACCTTTTCTGGAGTAACTTTAGACATAAATAATATAACAAATCATGCAATTTTGATCTTATCACTCCGATCAAGGGTGTGTAAACATTAACCCTTTGCAGTCCATTTATTAAGTGCGTGTCAGGCGCGTCAGGTCCAATTCATTTTCACACGCGCAGTTAATTTTAGATGCGCTGTTTAAAAGTATTTTTTTCCCCACAAACGGGTTTAAAAGGCCCTGCATATCAACAAAGCACTCACTAGGCATCTCCAGCCCTGCCCCACCCTTTCGTTCACTATCACTTTCACATATGCTAAGAAATAAATAATAATAATAATAATAGTCATACATACCGATCAATCATCTCCTGATCACTCGTTTTATCACCAAACTCCTCAATAATGCGATCCAAGTCATTATTTTATTACTATAACATCTCAAAAAAGCTCTGCAAATGTCCGTGATATTCCCTGTGCGCTAATTCAGTAACAGCCAGCTGGTTTCTTTATGACCGCCCCTATCTGATGCCAGGGGCAAGTATGACTATTCATGAGATACACCCTTTTTTTTCGGCTTGTCTCGGTACATTGAATGGTTTTCTCAGCTTTTTCCGGAGAAAAAACAACTAGAAACCCGTCTTTTGGTTTTTTTTGACGATGTCGGACAGGGTCCGACATTGGACCGGATAGGAATAATTGCAATGTCGGACCAGGTCCGACATAGGACCGCAAAGGGTTAAAACTCGCGTTAAGATTTTTAGACAGGAAATCTGTATTATATGTGATTATCATGTTACAACTCATATGAGTGTGTAAAATCAAAGAGAACGTAAACAAAATTAAGTATAAACTCAGAGTCCTACACCATGTATTCTGCAGTCCCAAAACAAGCTTCAGTATTCTATATATGGAGTCCCTAGTCACTTTCTAAAGAATTTGGCAGTGCACAAATATACATTGTGTCCTTCATTAACATTATGACACATGTTCTACCCAAATCTAATAGTGAAACCGCAATCTCTTGATCCGTATCTTCCACTTCACAAAAAATGTGCATTTTAAGGAAAAATGTTGCCATTTCACACAAAATTTCCTAACAACCTGTAATAGCTTTAGAATAGCAACAGTATCTGTTCTTTCTGGGAAGTGTACTTGAGCAACCGCAATAATGAAAGCAAACCGGTCATGAGATTGTACTGCATAATTTGCTCTCCTACTCTGTCTTGTGTACCCAATTGATGAAAAAGGTACATTATGTATTTTAAATCTATGATATTCTTCTAAAGTACAACCTGATACAGTTACAGTTATAAAATGCTTCAAGTACTATCCAGTGGGAAATGGGGATGGCATTATATGAACCAAGACATTTGATTGCCAAAACACTCCTAGGAATGAAACACTTTAATTTCTCGCTAGCATTTTTAAAATAAAAGTGACTATTATACTGTAAATCTCATCAGGCACATGTTTTTTAAATATCTGCACTGGTACACCCCTGGAACCATGACATGATAGTAACCGAGTATCCGATGATTATACGACTCAAAAGGAAAAGTTGACCAAGCCCAAAGAGGTCCCCAATTTCGGACACTTTGACAAATCTGCATCAAAAGGTGAACATTGAACGAATGGTGCTCCTTTCCATAAAGGGTCTGAAGCAATTCTACAAATAAATTTTGATTTTTTTGCACTGCATCTAGTTCTATAAGGGACATTTCTCTTTGAAGTAGTATGTAAATTGAATAAACAAGCAATGACCAATGAAAATAATACTTCCATTCCAAATTTTCTCGCAAAGAAGGCAGGGAATAAAAAAGCAAGACATTTCTCCATTCATTCGCTTTCCAGTATTTCCAGACCTTAAGAGTTTTTGGGTACCTCGACAGTTCTTCTGGAAGTGTAAAGCTCTGTAGCAGAACATCTATTGCTGTAATCGTACAACCAATAAACCAAGGTTTCTCATGATAACAGGAGTTGAACCATAATGATGCCATTTGTTTAACAACACCTAGTAACACTGCATGCATATAATCTGGAACATAGCCATCAATCACATCAAAACAGGGAAAAAGCATCAAAGGAGAGGGACCTTTAATTCCCTTAACTGACTGTGGCAGGATAGCTTGCAGTGATGAGGTGTGGTGACGTCACGGACCAGGAAGTACAGAAACCAAAACAGTGGACGGGCGGGTGAAGCTGAATGCTACGGCACTCAGCGCATTTATTAACCAAATAAACTAAACAAAAGATTTAAACAATCAACAAAACAAAAAGGCACAAGGGCCAAACGAATAAACAAATACTGTTTAGCAGTCGTTTTTTTTAAATCTAGTTTTTTTCTCCTCGCTCTCTCCGCTCCCCGTACTCTCCTCTACACTCAACCCCCCACAGCACTGACAGCTGCAGGTTCTTATACTCTGGCCGAGGGGTTAACTAGCTGTTAATTATCTTATTACCCCTCGGCCACAGTCTGCACGAGTTTAATAAAGGATGCGTGACTGTCAGCTAGTTAAATAATCAGTAGCTGATCAGCCACGCATCCTCACAGGGTTTTTAAATATAAAAAAACAATAACAAAAAAGACACAGCACTTTTATCCGCGCCGCAAACAAAAATACAAATAATAATAAATAAATACATAGGGGCGGGACACTCCGCCACACTGACCGATCGCAATGCAATGCATCTATGGAACACTGAACAACAGAATCATGAGTTCGCACTATAGAAAAAACACCAGGATAGGCAAGACAAAACCCCTGCCCTTTGGATACATTTTCCCCAATTTGCTCACACCAGCTACATCCATATTGTCCATTAAACTAGGTCATATTCTGTAAAATAGGCCTTGCAACAGGGTCACATGTAAAAATTAAAGGAAAAACTCTGCTCACAAAAGTATTGTGAGTACAAGGGTTTTCCCACATAACCCCCTCATTCCCTAACTTGATACTTTCATCCTCAAATGGTTTTAGGAAAGTATCTATGCGTGGCTTAGAATTACCAAACCACAAAGATACTAAAAAGGTATGTTTCCTACATAAATCGGGGAATATTTCATTTACATGAAATTGAAGAGGCCAAATAGAATATGATGAGGATATAAAAACTGGTACTGAATCAAAATTCCATGTCAGTGAGAAGTCATTCTTGTTCAAATTAAATTTGTTAACCAACTTTTCATAACATAATCCATCGTAAACATCGCAAATAACATTACTTCGAACAGCATTTTCCCAGTCAATAATGTGTGCAGCTGCATCAGTAAAACGTAGGAAATCCTGAAGTTGTTTTTCAATTGGTAAATACATGATGAAAAAACTACCCTCTTCTATATTGTCATGAAGTTGTAAGTCTTCATTACAATCTGGGCAGCTGGTACAAGATGGATCTGTTCCACAATATGCAAGACAGATTTTGCAATAAAAGTGAATTACACTAATGTCTTTATAATTAGTAAAATGCCTTGATAACTGGACAACACTAGGAGGAAATACACCTGGGAATAGGACATCAAATAACTTTAATAGATAAGATGTTGCTTCTTTAGTTAAACTATGTCGCAATATGAAAGAATATATCAACATAAGAGATTGAGCCTTAGTGACGGTGCTGCCTTGGAAAAGAGGAACATCTCCATTTTCAAAATGAAAGTAAGATGGGACATCAAACCTTCTTCGCTTTCGTCAATATTTATATCTGGCACATCTCGTCTTTGGCTACAATTAGAATCACTTGATGAGAAGGATATATCAGATGCTGATTCGTCGCTTGCATCCATGTTTGTGTTCCACACATCATTCAGAAACACAGACTTATTCTGGATGACCTGCTGATATGCTTTGTCAGAACTATGAGTAAAAAGAGAGAACAAGACTACGACTGCCACTACTAAAAAATAATATAAAAACAGAGTATGGTTTACACAAAATAAAGCAGTAACATATTAAAGAATTCTAAGGTATACCCCATCCATTACAATGCATTTTGCTTACTTTTAGTTAGAGACACATACCACGTTAAAATGTGCTGGACAAAGAACGATGACTCTACAACATATCTTACACATAATCATTATTACATAATCTACATCCTCTAAGTAAAGAATAATTATTCTACTGTATTATTTGTCAAGATGTGGACTCTAAAAACAAAACACAATAGGGCTGGTTTTAAAAAACAAAATTAGGAATAACCCTAGTTATTTGACTTAAATTGGATAAAGGACTCTGCTTAATGTATTTAATAATAATAATAATAATAATAATAATAATAATAATAATAATAATAATAATAATAATAACTAGAAGTTGCAGGCAACTTTAAGGCTTCCAGGCCTTTACAGCAGAAAAAGATACGGTCAGAGACTCGTGAAAATGGAAATCGTACGAACATGTTGTTAATTGGAAAGCATCATTTTATCGTGTGTGTTTTTTTGCAGGACAACGGTTAGTATTTTATAAATGTCGATTTAGTATTCCTTTTGATAACAACTTGCGATTCGTTGTGGGAGTGCAATTCGCGCTGTGGAACTTTCAGTTGCATATTTGAAATACCCCGGCTGTCAATTTTCTGTACACCCCGAGATTATAGTAACTTTATGAAAAATAAAATTCAAATAATAATATAAAAAATGTCAACTTTACACTGTTAAAAAATAAACTGGGCACAGTATTTTTTTTAACCATTATATAATTTACTGTTAGATGCAATAATAGTATTAAGCAGTATATACTTTTCATGGTCATAAGCAGCCTCCTGTGGTGAGATTTTCCAAAGCAGTCTTTGTCTCCAGAGACTGTTGTACAGTTCGCCACAAGAGGGCAACCTTGTACAACCCCATAGTTAAAGGCCAAACTTTGTTTTTTTTTCTGCTTCTTAATGTAAAACACAGTGATATTTCATTTTTTGTTCTAATAGTGGGATACTACAGGTAACAAGATAAGGTTAAATAGGTATAAGATTATGGCTGAAGCAGTGAGCTGTGGAAAAGGTGGTAAGTACTGCATAGAAGCTGGTCAGCTACAATTATAAAATAACAAGGTTATAGAGCAAGCGATTCTTAACCGTTCTGTATATACTTTTATTTAAATGAAATAACCAGTTAATTAAAGATAGTGCCCACCCCCAAACTATCAGATACAACTCAAAAGTTTTATTTATAAACATCATATCTAACATTTGCATAGCAGAAACATTGTATTTTAAATGAAAAAATAAATATAAAAGGCTTTATTTTCAAAATTAGCGCATATAGGGCCATACCGATCGATCATCTCCTAATCACTCATTTTATCACCAAACTCCTCAATAATGAGATCCAAGTCATTACTTTATTACTATAACATCTCAAAAAAGCTCTGCAAATGTCCGTGTTATTCTCTGTGCGCTGATTCAGTCACAGGCAGCTTGTTTCCTTTTGACCGCTCCTATCTAATCACGGGGGCACGTATGACTATTCATGAGCTACGCCCCTTTTTTTCGGCTTCTCTCGGCTCCTGTCGCTCCCACTCGGCCATTGAATGGTTTTCTTGGCTTTTTCAGTTCTAAAGGGACAGCCAAAGCGTGATGCGCTTTTGAAGTTCTGCTCGTTGTAGTTTTATTTATTATTATTTTTATTTATTTACTAGCTCGACATAACTACAACACGCACGTTTCCCTGTGGTTGCCTGGCTACACGTGGTTATTTTAAGTAAAGAAATAACATTACAGCAGAACAAGCTGATCCGCTCCTATTATACTAAAATGTCCGCTGTTTTGGGGAGGGATTCTCTGTGAATAACCACGCGAGCTTAGTCCTTACAATTGTATTTAATAGAGGAAGCGATTTTGAACAGTTCTGTCTATGGCACTCATAACCTGAATGATACGTTTGCAAAGTCGACCCCCGCCGCTCCAAAGCGTCTTTTCAATGGCTTACACGCGGCTTTTTTGCAGCAGATTCAGGATTTGTGACTGTGTTGTAAAAATAATTATATGACGATTTTTAAACAAACTGTATTCGTGTGATTTGTAAAGCGCCGCCGCAGATTCAGGATTTGTGACTGTGTTGTAAAAATAATTATATGACGATTTTTAAGCAAACTGTATTCGTGTGATTTGTAAAGCGCATGTATTAAACATATTAGTATTACGATTGTGTTGTGGTTTAAAAATACGTGCGGTTTTTTTGTTGCTTGTTCAGTTACAACTGCGTTTAAAAAAATGATTACAACACATTTCTATACAGCACGAGATCACGGTATTTTTTCAAATAATTAGTGTGTTTCAGTATGTCTACAGTTCTGTATATGCCTGCATGTCCACAAGGTTATTTTAAATAAATAAACAACATTAGGGCAGAGATTACAGTCATTTTCTCGTACTTAGTGAGCGTGTGTGTGTGTGTGTGTGTGTGCGTGCTGCATTTCTTTTCCCAGCGTTGAAGCAGCTGCAACAGTTCCTAAAAAAAAGTTCTTAGTTACACTATGAGGCATTGTACACTGTACAGTGTGTATGTGTAATATAATACTAGCCATTCCAGTGTAATTACTGTGTTTAATGTTATACGAGTTCAGTAAAACAGTTTTTTCCAGACACCAGCAAAAAATGGCTGCCTTTTCTTCCCTAGACCTTGCTCACGTTTCCATGGCAACAGGTCCCTAGTGGTGGGAATGTATCATTGCAGGGTATGTTTTGGGCAAAAATGCCATATCACCCACATTGATTGGCTCATAGCAGCCATGTTTGTTCATGTAGGAACTTTTCCTGAATAACTTTTTAGAGGACACTACAAAGATAACATATACCCAAGATTCACGTCAATCGGCCAAAGGGTTCATGAGGAGATGTCGTTTAAGCGTTTTACGCAAAATGGCACATAGTTTCCACACCATGTTACCGATCAACTTTTTCTTACGTAAAATCAATCTTGGACAGGAGCGCACTATGTACAAAAATTTTCACAGCTGTACTATGTACCGTTCTTGAGAAGAAGACATTTGAAAATTTCCCAAAATTTCATTAAATCCAAGATGGCTGCCACACCATGTGACCAAAAGCCGCCATATTGACCATGGCACAACATCCCATAGTCCTCTACGTCCGTGCCAAATTTCGTGAGTTTTCGTGCAGCCGTTTAAAAGTTATAGGCTTTTGTAATTTGGGAGGAAGGAAAAAAAATAATAATAATAATAATAACTAGAAGTTGCAGGCAACTTGAAGGCTTCCAGGCCTTTACAGCAGAACAAGATACGGTCAGAGACTCGTGAAAATGGAAATCGTACGAACATGTTGTTAACTGGAAAGCATCATTTTATCGTGTGTGTTTTTGCAGGACAACGGTTAGTATTTTATAAATGTCGATTTAGTATTCCTTTTGATAACTACCTGCGATTCGTTGTGGGAGTGCAATTCGCTGTGGAACTTTCAGTTGCATATTTGAAATACCCCGGCTGTCAATTTTCTGTACACCCGAGATTATAGTAATTTTATGAAAAAAATTCAAATAATAATATAAAAATGTCAATTTTACACTGTTAAAAAATAAACTGGGCACAGTATTTTTTAACCATTATATAATTTACTGTTAGATGCGATAATAGTATTAAGCAGTATATGCTTTTCATGGTCATAAGCGGCCTCCTGTGGTGAGATTTTCCAAAGCAGTCTTTGTCTCCAGAGACTGTTGTACAGTTCGCCACAAGAGGGCAACCTTGTACCACCCATAGTTAAAGGCCAAACTTTGTTTTTTCTGCTTGTTAATGTAAAACACAGTGATATTTCGTTTTTGTTCTAATAGTGGGATACTACAGGTAACAAGATAAGGTTAAATAGGTATAAGATTATGGCTGAAGCAGTGAGCTGTGGCAAAGGTGGTGAGTACTGCATAGAAGCTGGTCAGCTACAATTATAAAATAACACGGTTATAGAGCAAGCGATTCTTAACCGTTCTGTATATACTTTTATTTAAATGAAATAACCAGTTAATTAAAGATACGCTTGCAAAGTGCCCCCCAAACTATCAGATACAACTCAAAAGTTTTATTTATAAACATCATATCTAACATTTGCATAGCAGAAACATCGTATTTAAATGAAAAAATAAATATAAAAGGCTTTATTTTCAAAATTAGGCATATAGGGCCATATAGCGCATTGTAGGTTATATTAATAATAAAAGCATGTGTTGTAACAAGCCGTCAAAATGACTACTTTTGGCGGTTCTAGGTAGAAGTGCTCATAACTTTTTTATTTTTGCAATTGTGACTTTCAAACGTCGTCAGTATATTCAATACATGTATTTAGGAAAAGTCAAGAACAGACAACCGTGGATCTTTAACACACGCATAGTAATTTCAATTTTAAAAGTGAAAACCGTCAAAAATGACTACTGTGGCGGTTCTAGTGTTAAAAAGAATAGTGCAGGTGTTTTGTTTTTATTGGCTTCTGCCTGCATGTCCACGAGGTTACTTTTAACATTATAGCAGAGAAGCTGGTCAGCTGGTATTTAATTAACTGAAATAACCAGTTAATGAAAGATACACTTCAAAGTCCCCCCCGATTTTTAAACAAACTGTATTGGTGTGACTTGTAAAGCTCATGTATTAAACATATTAGTATTACTATTGTGTTCTGGTTTGAAAATAAGTGCGTTTTTTATTTTTCCTGTTATACAATTACAACAGCGTTTTAAAAAAAATGATTACAGCACGAGATCACGGTATTTTTTCAAATAATTAGTGTGTTTCAGTATGTCTACAGTTCTACATATGCTTGCATGTCTACAAGGTTGTTTCAAATAAACAAACAACATTAGTGCAGAGATTACAGTCATTTTTCTCATACAGTGAGTGTGTGTGTGTGCGCTGCTTTTTTCCCAGCGTTGATGCAATTGCAAACAGTAAAAATAATTATATGACGATTTTTAAGCAAACTGTATTCGTGTGACTTGTAAAGCTCATGTATTAAATATATTAGTATTACGATTGTGTTGTGGTTTAAAAATACGTGTGTTGTTTTATTTTTCCTGCTATACAGTTACAACAGCGTTTTAAAAATAAAAAAAATGATTACTAGACATTTCCATACAGCACGAGATCACGGTATTTTTTTTCAAATAATTAGTGTGTTTCAGTATGTCTACAGTTCTGTATATGCTTGCATGTCTACAAGGTTGTTTCAAATAAACAAACAACATTAGTGCAGAGATTAGAGTCATTTTTCTCATAGTGAGTGTGTGTGTGTGTGCGCGCGCTTTTTTCCCAGCGTTGATGCAATTGCAAACAGTACAAATAATTATATGACGATTTTTAAGCAAACTGTATTCGTGTGATTTGTTAAGCGCATGTATTAAACATATTAGTATTACGATTGTGTTGTGGTTTAAAAATACGTGCTTTTTTTTGCCTGCCTTTCAGTTACAACTGCGTCTGCAGTACATTTATTAAGTGCATCAGGCGCGTCAGGTCCAATTTATTTTCACACGCGCATTTAATTTTAGATGCGCTGTTTAAAAGTATTTTTCCCCACAATCAAACTGGTTTAAATGGCCCTGCATATCAACAAAGCACTCACTGGCAACTCCAGCCCTGCCCCACCCTTTCGTTCGCTACAGCTTTCACATATGCTTGAAATAAATAATAATAATACTAATAGTCGTACATACCGATCGATCATCTCCTAATCACTCATTTTATCACCAAACTCCTCAATAATGAGATCCAAGTCATTATTTTATTACTATAACATCTCAAAAAGCTCTGCAAATGTCCGTGTTATTCTCTGTGCGCTGATTCAGTCACAGGCAGCTTGTTTCCTTTTGACCGCTCCTATCTAATCACGGGGCACGTATGACTATTCATGAGCTACGCCCTTTTTTCGGCTTCTCTCGGCTCCTGTCGCTCCCACTCGGCCATTGAATGGTTTTCTTGGCTTTTCAGTTCTAAAGGGACAGCCAGAACGTGATGCGCTTTTGAAGTTCTGCTCGTTGTAGTTTTATTTATTATTATTTTTTATTTATTTACTAGCTCGACATAACTACAACACGCATGTTTCCCTGTGGTTGCCTGGCTACACGTGGTTATTTTAAGTAAAGAAATAACATTACAGCAGAACAAGCTGATCCGCTCCTATTATACTAAAATGTCTGCTGTTTTGGGGAGGGATTCTTTGTGAATAACCACGCGAGCTTAGTCCTTACAATTGTATTTAATAGAGCAAGCGATTTTGAACAGTTCTGTCTATGGCACTCATTACTTGAAAGATACGCTTGCAAAGTCGACCCCCCCCCCCCCACCGCGCCACTTCCCTCCCTCCAAAGCATCTTTTCAATGGCTTACACGCGCGGCTTTTTTGCAGCAGATTCAGGATTTGTGACTGTGTTGTAAAAATAATTATATGACGATTTTTAAGCAAACTGTATTCGTGTGACTTGTAAAGCTCATGTATTAAATATATTAGTATTACGATTGTGTTGTGGTTTAAAAATACGTGTCTTGTTTTATTTTTCCTGCTATACAGTTACAACAGCGTTTTAAAAATAAAAAAATGATTACTAGACATTTCCATACAGCACGAGATCACGGTATTTTTTCAAATAATTAGTGTGTTTCAGTATGTCTACAGTTCTGTATATGCTTGCATGTCTACAAGGTTGTTTCAAATAAACAAACAACATTAGTGCAGAGATTATAGTCATTTTTCTCATAGTGAGTGTGTGTGCTGCGGTGCTTTTTCCCAGCGTTGATGCAATTGCAAACAGTAAAAATAATTATATGACGATTTTTAAGCAAACTGTATTCGTGTGACTTGTAAAGCTCATGTATTAAATATATTAGTATTTCCATTGCGTGCTGGTTTATAAATAAGTGCGTTTTTGTGTGTGTCTTTTTATACTGGTGTGAGGCACATACCTGTTATATTTAAAAGACAAAAGCATAAATACACAAGTACACGGCAGGCTTAGTACATCACTGCTGCCTGCTTCACGTCTTTACGTTGTCTGACAGCACGAGTGTCAGAGAGCACTGCAGTTCTAAAGGGACAGCCAGGACGTGATGCGCTTTTGAAGTTCTGCTCGTTGTAGTTTTATTTATTATTATTATTTATTTATTTACTAGCTCGACATAACTACAACACTCATGTTTCCGTGTGGTTGCCTGGCTACACTCGTATGTCGACGTGTTTATTTTAAGTAAAGAAATAACATTACAGCAGAACAAGCTGATCCTCTCCTATTATACTAAAATGTCCGCTGTTTTGGGGAGGGATTCTCTGTGAATAACCACGCGAGCTTAGTCCTTACAATTGTATTTAATAGAGTAAGCGATTTTGAACAGTTCTGTCTATGGCACTCATTACTTGAATGATACGCTTGCAAAGTCGACCCCCGCCCCTCCCTCCCTCCAAAGCGTCTTTTCAATGGCTTACACGCGGCTTTTTGCAGCAGATTCAGGATTTGTGACTGTGTTGTAAAAATAATTATATGACGATTTTTAAACAAACTGTATTCGTGTGATTTGTAAAGCGCCGCGCAGATTCAGGATTTGTGACTGTGTTGTAAAAATAATTATATGACGATTTTAAGCAAACTGTATTCGTGTGATTTGTAAAGCGCATGTATTAAACATATTAGTATTACGATTGTGTTGTGGTTTAAAAATACGTGCGTTTTTTTTTCTTGCCTGCTGTTCAGATTACAACACATTTCTATACAGCACGAGATCACGGTATTTTTTCAAATAATTAGTGTGTTTCAGTATGTCTACAGTTCTGTATATGCCTGCATGTCCACAAGGTTATTTTAAATAAATAAACAACATTAGGGCAGAGATTACAGTCATTTTTCTCGTACTTAGTGAGCGTGTGTGTGTGTGTGTGTGTGTGTGTGCGTGCTGCATTTCTTTTCCCAGCGTTGAAGCAGCTGCAACAGTTCCTAAAAAAAAAGTTCTTAGTTACACTATGAGGCATTGTACACTGTACAGTGTGTATGTGTAATATAATACTAGCCATTCCAGTGTAATTACTGTGTTTAATGTTATACGAGTTCAGTAAAACAGTTTTTTCCAGACACCAGCAAAAAATGGCTGCCTTTTCTTCCCTAGACCTTGCTCACGTTTCCATGGCAACAGGTCCCTAGTGGTGGGAATGTATCATTGCAGGGTATGTTTTGGGCAAAATGCCATATCACCCACATTGATTGGCTCATAGCAGCCATGTTTGTTCATGTAGGAACTTTTCCTGAATAACTTTTTAGAGGACACTACAAAGATAACATATACCCAAGATTCACGTCAATCGGCCAAAGGGTTCATGAGGAGATGTCGTTTAAGCGTTTTACGCAAAATGGCACATAGTTTCCACACCATGTTACCGATCAACTTTTTCTTACGTAAAATCAATCTTGGACAGGAGCGCACTATGTACAAAAATTTTCACAGCTGTACTATGTACCGTTCTTGAGAAGAAGACATTTGAAAATTTCCCAAAATTTCATTAAATCCAAGATGGCTGCCACACCATGTGACCAAAAGCCGCCATATTGACCATGGCACAACATCCCATAGTCCTCTACGTCCGTGCCAAATTTCGTGAGTTTTCGTGCAGCCGTTTAAAAGTTATAGGCTTTTGTAATTTGGGAGGAAGGAAAAAAAAAATAATAATAATAATACAACAACAATAGGCTTCCGCCATTCTGGCCTGGAAGCCTAATAATACTTTACAACAATAGGCTTCCCGGCCATTCTGGCCTGGAAGCCTAACTAGAAGTTGCAGGCAACTTGAAGGCTTCCAGGCCTTTACAGCAGAACAAGATACGGTCAGAGACTCGTGAAAATGGAAATCGTACGAACATGTTGTTAATTGGAAAGCATCATTTTATCGTGTGTGCTTTTTGCAGGACAACGGTTAGTATTTTATAAATGTCGATTTAGTATTCATTTTGATAACTACCTGCGATTCGTTGTGGGAGTGCAATTCGCGCTGTGGAACTTTCAGTTGCATATTTGAAATACCCCGGCTGTCAATTTTCTGTACACCCCGAGATTATAGTAATTTTATGAAAAAAATTCAAATAATAATATAAAAATGTCAATTTTACACTGTTAAAAAATAAACTGGGCACAGTATTTTTTTAACCATTATATAATTTACTGTTAGATGCGATAATAGTATTAAGCAGTATATGCTTTTCATGGTCATAAACGGCCTCCTGTGGTGAGATTTTCCAAAGCAGTCTTTGTCTCCAGAGACTGTTGTACAGTTCGCCACAAGAGGGCAACCTTGTACCACCCGTAGTTCAAGGCCAAACTTTGTTTTTTCTGCTTGTTAATGTAAAACACAGTGATATTTTGTTTTTGTTCTAATAGTGGGATACTACAGGTAACAAGATAAGGTTAAATAGGTATAAGATTATGGCTGAAGCAGTGAGCTGTGGAAAAGGTGGTGAGTACTGCAAAGAAGCTGGTCAGCTACAATTATAAAATAACACGGTTATAGAGCAAGCGATTCTTAACCGTTCTGTATATACTTTTATTTAAATGAAATAACCAGTTAATTAAAGATACGCTTGCAATGTGCCCCCAACTATCAGATACAACTCAAAAGTTTTATTTATAAACATCATATCTAACATTTGCTTAGCAGAAACATTGTATTATAAATGAAAAAATAAATATAAAAGGCTTTATTTTCAAAATTAAGCATATAGGGCCATATAGCGCATTGTAGGTTATATTAATAATAAAAGCATGTGTTGTAACAAGCCGTCAAAATGATTACTTTGGGCGGTTCTAGGTAGAAGTGCTCATAACTTTTTTATTTTTGCAATTCTGACTTTCAAACGTTGTCAGTATATTCAATACATGTATTTAGGAAAAGTCAAGAACAGACAACCGTGGATCTTTAACACACGCATAGTAATTTCAATTTTAAAAGTGAAAACCGTCAAAAATGACTACCGTGGCAGTTCTAGTGTTAAAAAGAATAGTGCAGGTGTTTTGTTTTTGTGGCTTCTGCCTGCATGTCCACGAGGTTACTTTTAACATTATAGCAGAGAAGCTGGTCAGCTGGTATTTAATTAACTGAAATAACCAGTTAATGAAAGATACACTTCAAAGTCGTCCCCCCGATTTTTAAACAAACTGTATTCGTGTGACTTGTAAAGCTCATGTATTAAACATATTAGTATTACTATTGTGTTCTGGTTTAAACATAAGTGCGTTTTTTATTTTTCCTCCTATACAGTTACAACAGCGTTTAAAAAAAAATGATTACAAAACATTTGTATACAGCACGAGATCACGGTATTTTTTCAAATAATTAGTGTGTTTCAGTATGTCTACAGTTCTACATATGCTTGCATGTCTACAAGGTTGTTTCAAATAAACAAACAACATTAGTGCAGAGATTACAGTCATTTTTCTCATACAGTGAGTGTGTGTGCTGCGCTGCTTTTTTCCCAGCGTTGATGCAATTGCAAACAGTAAAAATAATTATATGACGATTTATTGTGTCTTTTTATAGTGTAGTGTGAGGCACATACCTGTTATATTTAAAAGACAAAAACATAAATACACAAGTACACGGCAGGCTTAGTACATCACTGCTGCCTGCTTCACGCTTACGTTGTCTGACAGCACGAGTGTCAGAGAGCACTGCAATTCTAAAGGGACAGCCAGAAGCGTGATGCGCTTTTGAAGTTCTGCTCGTTGTAGTTTTATTTATTATTATTTTTATTTATTTACTAGCTCGACATAACTACAACACGCATGTTTGCCTGTGGTTGCCTGGCTACACTCGTATGTCCACGTGGTTATTTTAAGTAAAGAAATAACATTACAGCAGAACAAGCTGATCCGCTCCTATTATACTAAAATGCCCGCTGTTTTGGGGAGGGATTCTCTGTGAATAACCATGCGAGCTTAGTCCTTACAATTGTATTTAATAGAGCAAGCGATTTTGAACAGTTGTGTCTATGGCACTCATAACCTGAATGATACGTTTGCAAAGTCGACCCCCCGCCTCCCTCCAAAGCGTCTTTTCAATAGCTTACACGCGGCTTTTTGCAGCAGATTCAGGATTTGTGCCTGTGTTGTAAAAATAATTATATGACGATTCTTAAGCAAACTGTATTCGTGTGATTTGTTAAGCGCATGTATTAAACATATTAGTATTACGATTGTGTTGTGGTTTAAAAATACGTGCTTTTTTTTTGCCTGCCTTTCAGTTACAACTGCGTCTGCAGTACATTTATTAAGTGCATCAGGCGCTCAGGTCCAATTTATTTTCACACGCGCATTTAATTTTAGATGCGCTGTTTAAAAGTATTTTTCCCCACAATCAAACTGGTTTAAATGGCCCTGCATATCAACAAAGCACTCACTGGCAACTCCGGCCCCGCCCCACCCTTTCGTTCGCTACAGCTTTCACATATGCTTGAAATAAATAATAATAATACTAATAGTCGTACATACCGATCGATCATCTCCTAATCACTCATTTTATCACCAAACTCCTCAATAATGAGATCCAAGTCATTATTTTATTACTATAACATCTCAAAAAGCTCTGCAAATGTCCGTGTTATTCTCTGTGCGCTGATTCAGTCACAGGCAGCTTGTTTCCTTTTGACCGCTCCTATCTAATCACGGGGCACGTATGACTATTCATGAGCTACGCCCCTTTTTTTCGGCTTCTCTCGGCTCCTGTCGCTCCCACTCGGCCATTGAATGGTTTTCTTGGCTTTTTCAGTTCTAAAGGGACAGCCAGAACGTGATGCGCTTTTGAAGTTCTGCTCGTTGTAGTTTTATTTATTATTATTTTTTATTTATTTACTAGCTCGACATAACTACAACACGCACGTTTCCCTGTGGTTGCCTGGCTACACGTGGTTATTTTAAGTAAAGAAATAACATTACAGCAGAACAAGCTGATCCGCTCCTATTATACTAAAATGTCCGCTGTTTTGGGGAGGGATTCTCTGTGAATAACCACGCGAGCTTAGTCCTTACAATTGTATTTAATAGAGGAAGCGATTTTGAACAGTTCTGTCTATGGCACTCATAACCTGAATGATACGTTTGCAAAGTCGACCCCCCCCCCCCCGCCGCTCCAAAGCGTCTTTTCAATGGCTTACACGCGCGGCTTTCTTTTGCAGCAGATTCAGGATTTGTGACTGTGTTGTAAAAATAATTATATGACGATTTTTAAGCAAACTGTATTCGTGTGACTTGTAAAGCTCATGTATTACATATATTAGTATTGCGATTGTGTGCTGGTTTAAAAAAAGTGTGTTTTTTTGTGTCTTTTTATAGTGTAGTGTGAGGCACATACCTGTTATATTTAAAAGACAAAAGCATAAATACACAAGTACACGGCAGGCTTAGTACATCACTGCTGCCTGCTTCACGTCTTTACGTTGTCTGACAGCACGAGTGTCAGAGAGCACTGCAGTTCTAAAGGGACAGCCAGGACGTGATGCGCTTTTGAAGTTCTGCTCGTTGTAGTTTTATTTATTATTATTATTTATTTATTTACTAGCTCGACATAACTACAACACGCACGTTTCCTGTGGTTGCCTGGCTACACGTGGTTATTTTAAGTAAAGAAATAACATTACAGCAGAACAAGCTGATCCGCTCCTATTATACTAAAATGTCCGCTGTTTTGGGGAGGGATTCTCTGTGAATAACCACGCGAGCTTAGTCCTTACAATTGTATTTAATAGAGGAAGCGATTTTGAACAGTTCTGTCTATGGCACTCATAACCTGAATGATACGCTTGCAAAGTCGACCCCCCCCCTCCCTCCAAAGCGTCTTTTCAATGGCTTACACGCGGCTTTTTGCAGCAGATTCAGGATTTGTGACTGTGTTGTAAAAATAATTATATGACGATTTTTAAACAAACTGTATTCGTGTGATTTGTAAAGCGCGCCGCAGATTCAGGATTTGTGACTGTGTTGTAAAAATAATTATATGACGATTTTTAAGCAAACTGTATTCGTGTGATTTGTAAAGCGCATGTATTAAACATATTAGTATTACGATTGTGTTGTGGTTTAAAAATACGTGCGTTTTTTTTCTTGCCTGCTGTTAAAAATGATTACAACACATTTCTATACAGCACGAGATCACGGTATTTTTTCAAATAATTAGTGTGTTTCAGTATGTCTACAGTTCTGTATATGCCTGCATGTCCACAAGGTTATTTTAAATAAATAAACAACATTAGGGCAGAGATTACAGTCATTTTTCTCGTACTTAGTGAGCTGTGTGTGTGTGTGTGTGTGTGTGTGCGTGCTGCATTTCTTTTCCCAGCGTTGAAGCAGCTGCAACAGTTCCTAAAAAAAAGTTCTTAGTTACACTATGAGGCATTGTACACTGTACAGTGTGTATGTGTAATATAATACTAGCCATTCCAGTGTAATTACTGTGTTTAATGTTATACGAGTTCAGTAAAACAGTTTTTTCCAGACACCAGCAAAAAATGGCTGCCTTTTCTTCCCTAGACCTTGCTCACGTTTCCATGGCAACAGGTCCCTAGTGGTGGGAATGTATCATTGCAGGGTATGTTTTGGGCAAAATGCCATATCACCCACATTGATTGGCTCATAGCAGCCATGTTTGTTCATGTAGGAACTTTTCCTGAATAACTTTTTAGAGGACACTACAAAGATAACATATACCCAAGATTCACGTCAATCGGCCAAAGGGTTCATGAGGAGATGTCGTTTAAGCGTTTTACGCAAAATGGCACATAGTTTCCACACCATGTTACCGATCAACTTTTTCTTACGTAAAATCAATCTTGGACAGGAGCGCACTATGTACAAAAATTTTCACAGCTGTACTATGTACCGTTCTTGAGAAGAAGACATTTGAAAATTTCCCAAAATTTCATTAAATCCAAGATGGCTGCCACACCATGTGACCAAAAGCCGCCATATTGACCATGGCACAACATCCCATAGTCCTCTACGTCCGTGCCAAATTTCGTGAGTTTTCGTGCAGCCGTTTAAAAGTTATAGGCTTTTGTAATTTGGGAGGAAGGAAAAAAAATAATAATAATAATAATAATA
>CM060250.1:52919329-53217057 GCA_030684275.1 Acipenser oxyrinchus oxyrinchus
CTAGTGGTGGGAATGTATCATTGCAGGGTATGTTTTGGGCAAAATGCCATATCACCCACATTGATTGGCTCATAGCAGCCATGTTTGTTCATGTAGGAACTTTTCCTGAATAACTTTTTAGAGGACACTACAAAGATAACATATACCCAAGATTCACGTCAATCGGCCAAAGGGTTCATGAGGAGATGTCGTTTAAGCGTTTTACGCAAAATGGCACATAGTTTCCACACCATGTTACCGATCAACTTTTTCTTACGTAAAATCAATCTTGGACAGGAGCGCACTATGTACAAAAATTTTCACAGCTGTACTATGTACCGTTCTTGAGAAGAAGACATTTGAAAATTTCCCAAAAATTTCATTAAATCCAAGATGGCTGCCACACCATGTGACCAAAAGCCGCCATATTGACCATGGCACAACATCCCATAGTCCTCTACGTCCGTGCCAAATTTCGTGAGTTTTGGTGCAGCCGTTTAAAAGTTATAGGCTTTTGTAATTTGGGAGGAAGGAAAAAAAAAAATAATAATAATAATAAAAATCTTTACAACAATAATAGGCTTCCCGGCCATTCTGGCCTGGAAGCCTAACTAGAAGTTGCAGGCAACTTGAAGGCTTCCAGGCCTTTACAGCAGAACAAGATACGGTCAGAGACTCGTGAAAATGGAAATCGTACGAACATGTTGTTAATTGGAAAGCATCATTTTATCGTGTGTGCTTTTTGCAGGACAACGGTTAGTATTTTATAAATGTCGATTTAGTATTCATTTTGATAACTACCTGCGATTCGTTGTGGGAGTGCAATTCGCTGTGGAACTTTCAGTTGCATATTTGAAATACCCGGCTGTCAATTTTCTGTACACCCCGAGATTATAGTAATTTTATGAAAAAAATTCAAATAATAATATAAAAATGTCAATTTTACACTGTTAAAAAATAAACTGGGCACAGTATTTTTTTAACCATTATATAATTTACTGTTAGATGCGATAATAGTATTAAGCAGTATATGCTTTTCATGGTCATAAACGGCCTCCTGTTGTGAGATTTTCCAAAGCAGTCTTTGTCTCCAGAGACTGTTGTACAGTTCGCCACAAGAGGGCAACCTTGTACCACCCGTAGTTCAAGGCCAAACTTTGTTTTTTCTGCTTGTTAATGTAAAACACAGTGATATTTTGTTTTTGTTCTAATAGTGGGATACTACAGGTAACAAGATAAGGTTAAATAGGTATAAGATTATGGCTGAAGCAGTGAGCTGTGGAAAAGGTGGTGAGTACTGCAAAGAAGCTGGTCAGCTACAATTATAAAATAACACGGTTATAGAGCAAGCGATTCTTAACCGTTCTGTATATACTTTTATTTAAATGAAATAACCAGTTAATTAAAGATACACTTGCAATGTGCCCCCCCAACTATCAGATACAACTCAAAAGTTTTATTTATAAACATCATATCTAACATTTGCTTAGCAGAAACATTGTATTATAAATGAAAAAATAAATATAAAAGGCTTTATTTTCAAAATTAGCGCATATAGGGCCATATAGCGCATTGTAGGTTATATTAATAATAAAAGCATGTGTTGTAACAAGCCGTCAAAATGATTACTTTGGGCGGTTCTAGGTAGAAGTGCTCATAACTTTTTTTATTTTTGCAATTCTGACTTTCAAACGTTGTCAGTATATTCAATACATGTATTTAGGAAAAGTCAAGAACAGACAACCGTGGATCTTTAACACATGCATAGTAATTTCAATTTTAAAAGTGAAAACCATCAAAAATGACTACCGTGGCAGTTCTAGTGTTAAAAAGAATAGTGCAGGTGTTTTGTTTTTGTGGCTTCTGCCTGCATGTCCACGAGGTTACTTTTAACATTATAGCAGAGAAGCTGGTCAGCTGGTATTTAATTAACTGAAATAACCAGTTAATGAAAGATACACTTCAAAGTCGTCCCCCGATTTTTAAACAAAATGTATTCGTGTGACTTGTAAACATGTATTAAACATATTAGTATTACTATTGTGTTCTGGTTTAAACATAAGTGCGTTTTTTTTTTCCTGCTATACAGTTACAACAGCGTTTAAAAAAAAAATGATTACAAAACATTTGTATACAGCACGAGATCACGGTATTTTTTTCAAATAATTAGTGTGTTTTAGTATGTCTACAGTTCTACATATGCTTGCATGTCTACAAGGTTGTTTCAAATAAACAAACAACATTAGTGCAGAGATTACAGTCATTTTTCTCATACAGTGAGTGTGTGCGTGCGCGCGCTGCTTTATTCCCAGCGTTGATGCAATTGCAAACAGTAAAAATAATTATATGACGATTTATTGTGTCTTTTTACAGTGTAGTGTGAGGCACATACCTGTTATATTTAAAAGACAAAAACATAAATACACAAGTACACGGCAGGCTTAGTACATCACTGCTGGCTGCTTCACGTCTTTACGTTGTCTGACAGCACGAGTGTCAGAGAGCACTGCAGTTCTAAAGGGACAGCCAAAGCGTGATGCGCTTTTGAAGTTCTGCTCGTTGTAGTTTTATTTATTATTATTTTTTATTTATTTACTAGCTCGACATAACTACAACACGCACGTTTCCCTGTGGTTGCCTGGCTACACTTGTATGTCCACGTGGTTATTTTAAGTAAAGAAATAACATTACAGCAGAACAAGCTGATCCGCTCCTATTATACTAAAATGTCCGCTGTTTTGGGGAGGGATTCTCTGTGAATAACCACGCGAGCTTAGTCCTTACAATTGTATTTAATAGAGGAAGCGATTTTGAACAGTTCTGTCTATGGCACTCATTACTTGAATGATACGTTTGCAAAGTTGACCCCCCCGCGCTCCCTCCAAAGCGTCTTTTCAATGGCTTACACGCGCGGCTTTTTGCAGCAGATTCAGGATTTGTGACTGTGTTGTAAAAATAATTATATGACGATTTTTAAACAAACTGTATTCGTGTGATTTGTAAAGCGCCGCGCCGCAGATTCAGGATTTGTGACTGTGTTGTAAAAATAATTATATGACGATTTTTAAGCAAACTGTATTCGTGTGATTTGTAAAGCTCATGTATTAAATATATTAGTATTACGATTGTGTTGTGGTTTAAAAATACGTGCGTTTTTTTTTTTTTTTCCTGCTGTTCAGTTACAACTGCGTTTAAAAAAAATGATTACAACACATTTCTATACAGCACAAGATCACGGTATTTTTTTCAAATAATTAGTGTGTTTCAGTATGTCTACAGTTCTGTATATGCCTGCATGTCCACAAGGTTATTTTAAATAAATAAACAACATTAGGGCAGAGATTACAGTCATTTTCTCGTACTTAGTGAGCGCGTGTGTGTGTGTGTGTGTATGCTGCGTGCTGCATTTCTTTTCCCAGCGTTGAAGCAGCTGCAACAGTTCCTAAAAAAAAAAAGTTCTTAGTTACACTATGAGGAATTGTACACTGTACAGTGTGTATGTGTAATATAATATCTCCTTCCATAAAAATCTTTACAACAACAATAGGCTTCCCGGCCATTCTGGCCTGGAAGCCTAATAAAAATCTTTACAACAACAATAGGCTGGATGACTCTGGAATCTCAATTTCAAAGAACAAACTGAGACTGTGCACCCACGCCGACTGACGAACGATTTAATGGATGCCTTCAGAAAGGAGCAGCAGGCATCCCATTTGATGACAGGATCTTGGGCTGGAACCTCTCCTAAACCTGCTCTAAATCAGGATATCCTCAAAGCCATTAGGTGTATAGCTTTTCAGACTTGTTTCTGGTAGGCTAGGCTACTGTGTGTGTGAATTCAGTACAATTTCTTTTTTACAGGCTACGTTCATCAAAAATGGCAGATATTCGCGGGATAATGCGAAATAAACTGAATAACACAGCACACAGAAGATAGTGGTTTTAGTAGCCTATTGCTAAGTTCCCTTTTCCACAGAACTAGCAGCAAGCACATATTAAGAATTAGCCAAGTGTTTATTAAAACACGGTGAAAACAGCTGAACTTCTCGAGATCTTGCAGATTGACATTTGATTTACAATACATTTAGAACTATATTAATATTGGGATCTTATTGAAATCATAATACATTGATAGGCTATTACAATGGCAATTTGAACATGATTCTTAAATTAACTGTATTAATATCGATAGTTTACTTAAATCAAAATAATTTGACAGGTTGATAATATGGTAATATCAATCTCATGCCAATATGTTTATATTGTAGTGATATTTTATTTAAAATGTAAGTGGGAATATATTATTATTGCCATTACACTGGCATACAAATACATTTACAGGCTGATTTAATACCAATATCAATGTGGTGCTAATATGTTGATCTCGTATTAACATTTTATTTACAATGCCTTTAGAAATGTATTCATATTGTGATGAATTGGCATTTTAATTCTCATAAAGGTATATTTACAATATGTTATTTAACATGCATTAGCATGCTAAGAATATTGTATTACAAATGTGTTGCCATTTTGTTTCAATTTTATTACTGAAGTAATTCTAAATTACATGAAAATCACATTAAATTGCATTTAAAACATGTACATTTCCAATAGGGTTAAACTTCAGGTTGCGCTGTACTTCAGGAGTATCATACACTGAAGCATTAGACACTCTCACCCCCTTTACTGCACTATGTATTTATTTTCATCAAGGATTTAACATTTTTTAATCTGATGTATTATAGTTCAAAAAAATATATATTTTAACAAAAACACTAATATCCCTTTTAACTTGCATTTCTGTAGCACCCATATCTGCATGTATTTCATGCCACTTACAGATGGCTCAATATTGGAGCATCAGGAACTCTTGTCTACAGTCTTTAAAAATATGTTACAACTAATAAAACAAAATAATGCACAAAATACAGCTTTTAGAAAATGAATATAAAAGCAAAGAAATAGTTCACAATATAAATGCTTAGCATTATTATAGTGCTCCCAACTAAACTCATACAGTGTATAGACCAATTTTACCCTTTTGCTGGAGAGGAAATGCCTCTATTTGCTAAATGGTCTTGTTTAGGGGTTTCAATGTATGGCCATGGTCTTACAAAAACAATTCAAAATGAAGAGACTTGTTGACACAGCTGGCTCTGTTTCGGTTTACTATGTTCTGTGGGTGGTTTATTTTTTGTTTGTTTTTGAAACACTTCAGAAAATGTGAAATGAGTAGAAAGGTACATATAATACATTGAGAAAAAATGTTGAGAAAAGAGTAAAGGTTAATATCTCTGTTCAGAGGAAACAAGCCAGGCTTTATAGATTGCTGAATGAATGCAAATCAGGATTCACAAAAGGATGCAGTTGGGTGCTTTTAAAAAAAGAGCAGTTTCACTGAGTCTCTTGTCTCATTCATGTCTTCATGCTATTAAATGTCTGTTGCCTTGTCTGTGGCTTATTTGAATTGTGTCACTCACTCCACCACCATTTGTGGTCTTTGATGGCATTTTCTGAAGAAGCAGAATGTCAGTTAGGCTGGCTAGACTTTTTTTTCTCAAACTACCTTTTTTTTTTTTATCAGCATTCTTCACATATTCAGGAACTAAGTACAGAACCCCTGAGGCAAGATATCAGCCTCATCATTATCAGTCATTAATGCTCATTAGAACTATAATTAATGGCAAAAGAAGATGTTGCAAGAAATTAGAATGGAACTATTATACAATAAGAACATTGCCAAGGTTTTTATAATGAACTGTAGTGACTGGTTTATCACTTGCCAAGGTTTTTATTATGAACTGTAGTGACTGGTTTATCATTCATTTACAGTACATCAGGTGGTGTTAATTAGAATGACCTGTTATTTTTACAGTACTAATGGCTTGTGTTTTTTTAAATAACAAAGGACATGTTTTAGAATGATTACTGTTAAGTATTATGTATGATAACATTGCTTGCATTTATTATTCAATACAAATATTACATTATTTGTTTATTTAGCAGACGCCTTTAACCAAGGTGACTTACAGAGACTAGAGTGTGTGAACTATGCATCAGCTGCAGAGTCACTTACATCTACGTCTCACCCAAAAGACTGAGTACAAGGAGGTTAAGTGACATGCTCAGGGTCACACAATGAGTCAGTGGCTGAGGTGGTATTTGAACCGGGGACCTCTTGGTTAGAAGCCCGTTTCTTTAACAACTGGACCACACAGCCTCCTAAATGGTCAAACATGATATGTACTTAGGTACCTATGTATTCTGATGGTATAGTGAAAGGCTTGCAGATTAGTGGAACAGCTTACAATATATAGTTTTCAAGCAAGCAACGTAAAATTAATGGTGGACTGTTAACCAGCTTCACACAGTCCCAAATTCACTGGTACTTGGAAGTAAAACATAAAACAATGGACATCTTTTCATATGTGTCCTTCTGTATGACCCAATCAGCTTTGACTATCCTCAGAAATAAGGGCTACTGCATTCTATTTTATTTTTCATAATTCCAATTGGCTACTTGTATCTGTTTTTTTATTTTTTTAGTATTTGTATTTGTTTAATGTGTATATATATATATATATATATACACTACCGTTCAAAAGTTTGGGGTCACTTAGAAATTTCCTTGTTTTTGAAAGAAAAGCAAATTTTTTGTCCATTAAAATAACATCAAATTGATCAGAAATACAGTGTAGACATTGTTAATGTTGTAAATGACTATTGTAGCTAGAAACGGCTGATTTGTAATGGAATATCTACATAGGTGTACAGAGGCCCATTATCAGCAACCATCAGTCCTGTGTTCCAATGGCACGTTGTGTTTGCTAATCCAAGTTTATCATTTTAAAAGGCTAATTGATCATTAGAAAACCCTTTGCAATTATGTTAGCACAGCTGAAAACTGTTGTGCTGATTAAAGAAGCAATAAAACTGGCCTTCTTTAGACTAGTTGAGTATCTTGAGCATCAGCAATTGTGGGTTCGATTACAGGCTCAAAATGGCCAGAAACAAAGAACTTTCTTCTGAAACTCGTCAGTCTATTCTTGTTCTGAGAAATGAAGGCTATTCCATGCAGAAATTGCCAAGAAACTGAAGATCTCGTACAATGCTGTGTACTACTCCCTTCACAGAACAGCGCAAACTGGCTCTAACCAGAATAGAAAGAGGAGTGGGAGGCCCGGTGCACAACTGATCAAGAGGACAAATACATTAGAGTGTCTAGTTTGAGAAACAGACGCCTCACAGGTCCTCAACTGGCAGCTTCATTAAATAGTACCCGCAAAACACCAGTCTCAACGTCAACAGTGAAGAGGCGACTCGGGATGCTGGCCTTCTAGGCAGAGTTGCAAAGAAAAAGCCATATCTCAGACTGGCCAATAAAAAGAAAAGATTAAGCTGGGCAAAAGAACACAGACACTGGACAGAGGAAGATTGGAAAAAAGTGTTATGGACAGACGAATCTAAGTTTGAGGTGTTCGGATCACAAAGAAGAACATTCGTGAGACGCAGACCAAATGAAAAGATGCTGGAGGAGTGCTTGACGCCATCTGTCAAGCATGGTGGAGGCAATGTGATGGTCTGGGGGTGCTTTGGTGGTGGTAAAGTGGGAGATTTGTACAGGGTAAAATGGATCTTGAAGAAGGAAGGCTATCACTCCATTTTGCAACGCCATGCCATACCCTGTGGACGTCGCTTGATTGGAGCCAATTTCCTCCTACAACACGACAATGACCCAAAGCACAGCTCCAAACTATGCAAGAACTATTTAGGGAAGAAGCAGTCAGCTGGTATTCTGTCTATAATGGAGTGGCCAGCACAGTCACCGGATCTCAACCCTGTTGAGCTGTTGTGGGAGCAGCTTGACCGTATGGTACGTAAGAAGTGCCCATCAAGCCAATCCAACTTGTGGGAGGTGCTTCAGGAAGCATGGGGTGAAATCTTTTCAGATTACCTCAACAAATTGACAACTAGAATGCCAAAGGTCTGCAAGGCTGTAATTGCTGCAAATGGAGGATTCTTTGACGAAAGCAAAGTTTGAAGGACACAATTATTATTTCAATTAAAATCATTATTTCTAACCTTGTCAATGACTATATTTCCTATTCATTTTGCTATATTTCCTATTCAAACTCATTTCATGTATGTTTTCATGGAAAACAAGGAAATTTCTAAGTGACCCCAAACTTTGAACGGTAGTGTGTGTGTGTGTGTGTGTGTGTGTGTGTGTGTGTGTGTGTGTGTGTGTGTGTGTGTGTGTGTGTGTGTGTGTGTGTGTGTGTGTGTGTGTGTGTGTGTGTGTGTGTGTGTGTGTGTGTGTGTGTGTGTGTGTGTGTGTGTGTGTGTGTGTGTGTGTGTGTGTGTGTGTGTGTGTGTGTGTGTGTGTGTGTGTGTGTGTGTGTGTGTGTGTGTGTGTAGTACCAGTCAAGGCTGTGTGGTCCAGTGGTTAAAGAAAAGGGCTTGTAACCAGGAGGTCCCCGGTTCAAATCCCACCTCAGCCACTGATTCATTGTGTGACCCTGAGCAAGTCACTTAACCTCCTTGTGCTCCGTCTTTCGGGTGAGACGTAGTTGTAAGTGACTCTGCAGCTGATGCATAGTTCACACACCCTTGTCTCTGTAAGTCGCCTTGGATAAAGGCGTCGGCTAAATAAACAAATAATAATAATAGTCAAAAGTTTGAGTACACTTGCTGGAAACTAGGTTTTTTTTCATAATTGACAATGTTTTACGTTGTATACGTTTCTGTAAATACTTGAAAATGAAAACACATATTATAATATACAAAAAAAAAACAGGAGGAGTATCAAAGCAATGTTCAAGAAAATTGAAAATTGTCTCTAAATCTTGGATTCCTCAAAATAGCCACCCTTTGCCTTAATAACAGTCTCACAAACATGAGGCATTCGGTTAACAAGTTTCAGCAGGAAATCACCCGACATGTCTTCCCAGCTCTTCTGCAGCAATTCCCAGAGATATAGGGTACTTGTGGGTAGGTTTGCTTTGACTCTTCTGTCCAGTTCGTCCCATACAAGTTCTATGGGATTGAGGTCTGGAGACTGGGCAGGCCAGGTCATTATATTGAGTTGTCCTTCAGTTTCCTTCTTCGCCAGATAGTTCTTGCACAACTTTGAGGTGTGTTTCGGTTCATTATCTTGCTGAAGAATGAAGGAGTGCCCAACTAGCCGTAATCCTGATGGAATGGCATGCCTCTGAAGTGTGCTATGATAGCCATGCTGGTTGAGCTTGCTATGGACTTGGTAAAGATCACCAACTCTGTCGCCAGCAAAGCAACCCCAGACCACGACACTGCCTCCTCCATGCTTGACAGTGGGAACCACACATGCATAACTCATGCGCTCACCCTCTCTGTGTCTTACAAATACTCAGCGGTTGGACCCAAATATTTCAAATTTTGAGTCATCTGTCCATAAGACCTGCTTCCACTCCTCAAACGTCCAGTTTCTGTGTTTTTTGGCCCAGGCAAGTCTCTTCCTCTTATTCTGCACTCTTAACAACGGTTTCTTTGCAGCAATTTTTCCAGTTAGGCCAGATTCACGCAAGCTCCTCTGAACAGTTGATGTTGAAACATCTGTACTTCCAGTAGCATTTAGCTGAGCTTGTATTTCAGGGGCAGTTAATCGCCGGTTTTGGAGACTTGTGACTCGAATGAACTTTTTCTCTGATTCTGAGGTCACCCTTGGCCTGCCTGACCTTGTTCAGTCCTTATGAGTGCCAGTTTCTTCAAATCGTTTGATGGTCTTGGCCACAGCAGTTACAGACACTTGCAAAGTTCTTGCGATTTGTCTTAAAGATTGACCTTCATTTCTTAAAATAATTACAGACTTTTACAGTCTTTTTTCTTTGCTTAACTGAGCGTATTTTGCCATTTTCTGCTCCCTTACATTCAGGAATGACAAACTTGTGCCTATGCTACCTATATTTATAGTAATCATGGACCCTCACCTGTTAACAATAATTGGTGACAAAAGGTTAATTAGGTAACATGCTAGTTAACTCGGAGAACATCTAACAAAGACACTTTCATACTTTGGCCAGTGTTCTAACACTGTGTTATACACATTTCAGACTTTTAACTGACTTGGGCTTCAGACTGAAATCCCCTTGCTTTGGGTGACCATTTCATTGAAATTGACAAGATTTACATTTTCATTTAAAAATAAAATTTTTGAATGCAATTCACTGATTGTCAGCTAATATAAGTACATGTATCATATAATGAAATATTAAGTGTTTTTAGACAAGTTTATACAATTAAAAGCATAGATAATCATGAAAAACCTGGTTTCAACCAGGTGTACTCAAACTTTTGACTGGTACTGTGTATATATATATATATATATATATATATATACACACATTATGTTCAGTGTGTATAATCGTTAATATAATGCTCTCAGCAAGTGGTTGGTTTGATTTATTTATTTACTTAATCAGTGTCAAATTTTCATGAAACGTGTTTGTTTTTTTATAACGATTCTTTTTTTCAAATTATAGCAAAGATATACGTTATATATTCTACTATCAGCCGCAACACAAAATACATATTAATTACTAATGTTTCTTAGAAAGGGTTACAGGATTTTTCCTGAAATACATTATTTATTATAGTATTTCTTCAAATCAGTAATAACATTTATTTACTAAGTCTAATGCAGTCTTTATTTCTGTTTATATGTGAACTATCTATAGTCTGTAGTGGAACAGAGCAATCTCTACCATCACCTCTGTTCATGTCATAATAAGAGTCAATTTAATTTAAATTGACAATTTCATTGGATATGTGAAGCACGCCAACAATCTACTATCTCCACCAACCGGACAATATTATGGTACAGTAATCATATTCATCTTGATGTTGGTTTTATGAATCTGACAAAAACTCATAATAAATAATATGTTTTTATGCATACTCCTCTATATGTAGCACCAATTTAGATTCTGTTTAAAATGTCCACTTCAATACAAAGGTTGACTTTGTCTAAAAGAGTAAGTGGGGTTCCGGAAAATATAGTGTTATGTCCCCACGTGTTGCTACAACTGTTTAAATAACGTACCTGTATTTCTTTTCATTGTTAAAACTTTTTACACATAACTTTAAAGTCTGTGTGACAGGGATGGCTGAGTGGTGACGTCAGGCCAGATGTTACTCTCAACTGAATTACAGCTGAAGCCTGGAAAGACATTAGGATCCTCTCTCCTACAGCACTGGAACGGCCTTTCTCTGTTTTGCGATGACTTCATTTCTGCCCCCCATGACATCTCATTACAGATGCTTCTTCTATCAGTTTTGGTGGAATTTTTCTTAATCAATGGTTTTCAGATGTCTGGCCTCCAGAAATCAAAAATCTTCCTCCTCAGCTTAAATCCACAGCCTTAACCCTTTGCGGTCCTGTGTCGGACCTGGTCCGACATTGCAATTATTCCTATCCAGTCCAATGTCGGACCCTACGCAAAAAACGGGTTTTTAGTCGTTTTTTCTCCGGAAAAAGCCAAGAAAACCATTCAATGGCTGAGTGGGAGCGACAGGAGCCGAGACAAGCCGGAAAAAAGGGCGTATCTCATGAATAGTCATACTTTTCCCTGGCATCCGATAACGGCGGCCATAAGGAAACAAGCTGGCTGTTACTGCATCAGCGCTCAGAGAATATCTCTGACATTTGCAGAGCTTTTTTGAGATGTTATAGTAATAAAATAATGACTTGGATCGCATTATTGAGACGTTTGGTGATAAAATGAGTGATCAGGAGATGATGATTGATCGGTATGTACGACTATTATTATTATTATTATTTATTTCTTAGCATATGTGAAAGCTATAGCGAACGAAAGGGTGGGACGGGGTTGGAGATGCCTAGTGAGTGCTTTGTTGCTATGCAGGGCCTTTTAACCCTTTGCGGTCCATTTATTAATTCTGCGTCAGGCTCGCCAGGTCCAATTTATTTTCACACGCGCAGTTAATTTTAGATGCGCTGTTTAAAAGTATTTTTTTCCACAGTCAAACGGGTTTAAATGGCCCTGCATATCAACAAAGCACTCACTAGGGATCTCCAGCCCCGCCCCACCCTTTTGTTTGCTATCGCTTTCACATATGCTACCAAATAAAAAATAATTATAATAATAGTCGTACATACCGATCAATCGTCTCCCGATGACTCGTTTTATCACCAAACTCCTCAATAATGCAATCCAAGTCATTATTTTATTGCTATAACATCTCAAAAAAGCTCTGCAAATGTCCGTGATAGTCTCTGTGCGCTGATACTGTAACTCCAAGCTTGTTTCCATATGACCACCCCATCTGATGATCGGGGCTAATATGACTATTCATGAGCTTGTCTCGGCTCCTTTCGTTCCCACTCGGCCATTGAATGGTTTTCTCGGCTTTTTCCGTTGAAAAACCGACTTTTTTGCGTTTTTAAAATGATGTCGGACAGGGTCCAACAAAGGACCTGATGGGAATAATTGCAATGTCGGACCCAGTCCGACAAAGGACCGCAAAGGGTTAAACCCGTTTGACTGTGGAAAAAAAAAACTTTTGAACAGCGCGTCTAAAATTAACTGCGCGTGTGAAAATTAATTTTCTGACGCACCTGACACGCACTTAATAAATGGACTGCAGTGGGTTAATTGAGGTATTCCCAACTGTTGTTGCAGCCTATCTTTGGGGCCCATCTTAATATGTTGTGATAACCAGTCTACTGTTCATATTGTTAATAAAGGCTGTTCCTCTTCCCCTCTAATTGTGCAACTTCTTTGCCGGTTAGTCTGTATTTCAGTTATCAATAATTTTATTTTGAAAGCCCAACACCTTCCAACACTGCTGATGGTCTTTCTCATTTACAAATTACACAATTCAGACGTCTGTCTCCATCAACTCAACCTTTCCCTCTAACCATTCATCCATTAAGCACACTGGTTTTTAACTAAATTCATACATTTCAATCTTCTGTCTTCAGCTCATTTCTAAAGCTGGTCTTCCTCCCCAATTATATTCTCCCATTCATTCCATATAGCTGCAGCAATATCAGCAGCCAAAGTAAAAAATCAACCAGTCCTTTCTCAGCAGTGGAATCTTACATTCGCTCTTCTCTCCTTGATATTATTTCCGCACAACAAAGTATTGGTTGCATGCCCGGAGTGGGGCCAGCTCTCCGCCAGGACCACCAGAGATTTCCTCTCCACTAAGCGGTTAGATTATGGTGCAGTTGTGGGGAGCCAGGGGTCCTCTTTTGGTGGCAAGTGAAGCTCACTTCCCAAACTTAGAGGCTGACATCGCCGTCTCACACTCCGAGAGGAAGGTTCCCGCTGGCCAGAGGGGACCCTCGGCGAAATAAAACATTTAGTTTTCCATTCTCCTGCTTAAATCTATTAATTTGCACCCATGCCAGTCTCCCCCTTTGGAGAGAAAGCTTGCTCCCAACATTTGAGCTAGTCATTGACTCAACTTATTGAAGGTGGCTCTTACAGCTGGGGGGGGGGGGAGGAGACCCCTGACCCTCTTTATGTGTTTATTTATTTGTTCTCTTTTCCAGTGCTTTTGTTCTCCCTGCATAGACTGCGAGGCTCTCCATGCGGCCTCAGAGCATCAGCTGAGTCTGACCTCTCTCATTAGACATCTCAGTAAGCCAGGGAGACCTTAGTTTGTTCTCTATCCTTCCTTAGTTTCCCTTTGGGGGAAGTCCTTGCTTCCCGGCCTTGGAGGTTGATCGGTTCGCCCTCACCTCAGCGAGGGCAGTTCTCCGAGTAGTCAAGAGGAAAGCCCTATTCTGTTGCTAAAGTCACAAGCACTTAGTCTTTATTCTAGTTGTCCCTTTATGCAGGCCTGGCTCCTGCCTTGTGAAATGTAAATAAATCCTGTTCACCTGCATCAACTTCAACCTCCGTCTTGATCTTCTGCCTGTCACTCAGCAGCGAATACATGCACCAACATGGCAGATGGCTACTCTGTCACAAGCATTGATACCCTGTATCTTTCTAAACAAAGGTATTTAGGGGAGCTCTGTAATAAAAGCTTAATCTTAAAACAATAATTGTGTGAATATAGTAATTGTTACAGCTGTGTCTGATGGTAATTAAAACAGGATTCATTTATCCGACGTTTTACATATCCGCTCTTACTCTGGTCCCTGTGCAGTCGGATACGAGATGGATTACTGTAACTGCATATGCATGGTGGCACATGAGTGATGTATCAACGTGCTATATCTTTATTATAGGATTACCTACTGTTTTGTAGTTTGTGTATTTTAGCCCCAGCACTGGAAATTTGACAAATCACACCCTGCACAAAACGTAACAGGTATGTGTGTGTGGCAGGGTTGAGGACCTGCACATGAAAAGTGTGTTTTCATGCACAGGGCCTCCGCCTTGAAAATTCTACCTGTTGTGTTTTGGTTGCAGGGAAAAACAGTAATTGTCCAGCTGCCGATCTCTAACTAGCAGGTGGGCACCCAGCAGATTGTGTCGTGATAACCTTGGGGCTGCTGCAGGGCCAAAGGACTAAACATCCAAGCTACCCGGGCAATGAAATCTTAAATGCCATAATCCTCTGATCACTGTGTGTATAACCAGGATCCGAGCTCTGTGAGTAAGAAGCCAAATCCCCTGATCACCATGTGTCTTTTTTTTTTTTTAAATAAATTTAGTCATTGCCAATTATTTTTATTATTTTCTCCCAATTTAGAATGGCCAATTATTTTATTATGCTCAGCTCACCGCTACCACCCCTGTGCTGACTCGGGAGGGCGAAGACGAACACACGCTGTCCTCCGAACCGTGTGCCGTCAGCCGACCGCTTTTTTTCACACTGCGGACTCACCATGCAGCCACCCAAGAGCTACAGCGTCGGAGGACAACGCTGCTCTCGGGCAGCTTACAAGCAAGCCTGCAGGCGCCCGGCCAGACTACAGGGGTCGCTGGTGGGCGGTGAGCCGAGGACACCTTGGCCGACCTAACCCTCCTCCCCGGGGACGCCGCCCAATTGTGCGCTGCCCCCTGGGAGTTCCCATCCACGGTCAGCTGTGGAATAGCCTGGACTCGAACTTGCGACTTCCAGACTATAGAGCGCATCCTGGAGCGTCTTCTCTGGATGCGCCACTCGGGAGCCTGTGATCACCATGTGTCTTAACTGGGATTGGAGCTTTGTAGAGCCACACACATACCTGTTAACCGGCGTCCAGGTTTGTTGAATTGCATAAAGAATAAGGATTAATTTAGGGATTTTATGTAAAAGTATAGGAGCGAGGTGTGTAAGCGGGACCTCCATTGTTTAGTCAAGTGAGGCTCACTGTGTCACATAACCTTATGTTTATTGTGTTGTTTCCAGTTTTTATTTTTATTTTTGTACATTTATTGTATTTTCCCCTGTGAGCCACCATTTCCGATAGCGTTACATGGTTTTGTTGTATGTTAAGAAATCCAGCATGTCTGAGTGCTGTTGTCAACAAGACCTTGGTGTGTCTCGGGACGCAATCACCAGCAGGTAGGATGTCCCTGACGAAGCATCTAGCTTTCTAATAATAATTTACAACAATACTATTTCCAAAAAAACAACAACCACGAACAAAAACTACACAAAACAAACAACACACATTTCATGTGCAGGGCCTCAGTCCTGCCACAATGTATTTTTTGCTTTGTTTTGATGTTTGAAGATTGGAATTAAGTGTGGTGTTCTATGCAAAGGATGAGATGCACAGACATTTTGGCAAATATTTTACTGTGATTGGTTGTTTCTTCAATGTCTTCATTTTTGGCTTCTGTCCTAACAGTTTGTGACTCATAAAAAATTTTAAAAAAAAACTCTCTGGAAATTGTATTTATAAGTTTTGATTTGCATCTAATATTTCTTTATATTTCAATGGTTGACAAATTGTAAAAAGTGACTCTTGTCTGACCTGTTAAAAGTGTAATGCTACAGTTAGTGGCAGGGAATCCCACTGTTAAATACATTTATTATTATTATTATTATTATTATTATTATTATTATTATTATTATTATTATTATTATTATTATTAATAGTAGCCGCAATAATAATAATATTATTAATAATAATAATAATAATAATAATAATAATAATAATAAAAGAGGAAGACATACTTTTGTCACGATAAAATTGGTGTCTGTGCCTCTTATTTAAAAAAAGGGAAATTATCATTATGGTGTGAAGCTGCAATCTGGAACAAGGCTGTAGAACTGACATAGGAACAAAAGCGAGAGCTTTGTTTGTTAGATACTGAAGATAAAGATGTAATTTAGTAATTTAGTTATGAAATCAAAAAATGTGTCTGAACTACCAATAGTTTTTTGAACCGCAGACATCTTTAGTTGTCAGGCTAAATCAAACCCAAAGCATTTGAGGTTTTCTTTTTTTTCTTTTTTTCTTTCTTTTACAGTTACACTGTATACAAGGTAGTCTTTATTGAATCTTTTTGTGGTAGTGAAGCAGGCGGATGGCTTGGAAAACATCTGAAGGTGGGTGTTCTATAATTTACATACATACATAGATATGTATCCATTCAGACCCATACAATGCCTGGGAATTACAACTTTTATTGAATTAAATTCAAGTAAAATTGGAGTATGACATTGGAATTGAGCCAAAAGATAAAATGAATAACTATAATGAATGAGAGCCTTTGTTTTATTGAAGCTTGCAGCGTCCCTAAAAAAGAATAAGAAAACAATTGAAAACCCCTGTCAAAATGTAAAATCAGGGGACATGGAAGCTCATTAACTATTCAGGAAGTCATGATACAAATAGAAAAAATTACTAGGATGAACTACATTTTTTTGGATGACTGCCAACAGTCATTTTGCGTTCCAGTGTACCTAAAAATATCCCCGTAGTAAATTGAACCCTTTGTATTGTATGGTGGTCCTATCATGAAACTTACACTATGGCCATCAACCCTTCAGCTTCATAGAGACAATGAACATGCTTCCTCTGGGGTATTTACTATATACTTTGCAAATGTCTTTTATGATGATTAAGAGTTTCAATTTGAATTACACACTAGAAGTTTGTTTACTATAGTCTCAATAGTCGTACATTCTAAATATATTATCCATTATCTACCACATATCTAGGATACACTCTGTTTTCCTTTTCCTTAAGTAGGTACATTATTCATTTGCTAAGGAGATAGAAACAAGAAGTAAGAAAGTAATAAAAGCCTTTATATGGGAAATCGAACAAAGAATGAGTTCTTAACATAAAAATAAAAAGATAATCTTGGTCAAGGGATATAGGATAAGGTTGTGAAACAAGGGTCCATAATTCTTAATCAAAAGAAACCTTTTTACAAAAGAAACAAACCAAATACAGTGGATGGTAAAAAATCACTGCCTCATAGAGAGATGTATTTAGCTAGAACTCTCAACAAGAAAAAGGGAAAAATATATATAATGAATCAGCATTTGTTCCCCCTTTCAGTTCGCTTGCAATGGAGGCCTGATTAAGTTTCGTGTAAGGGATTCCACTGAGAAGGTTCTTTTGTTGCCTTCACACCTGCTGGGTTAGGAGAAACATAACAGGCCCTTTCACTGCTCCAGTTAAAGGCTGACAGTCACCAGAATGACATCATTGCACTCACAGCCCCACAGGAGGCCCTATTGCTGCAAGCCTCAAGCCAGGGTCTTTAGAAATCCCTAGCAGATAAAAATCTGACCTTTTGGAGTGATTGACTTTTGTGCCTTGCCAGAGCCTGTTTGAGGGTTGCAAAGTGTTTTTTGTTCATTGGCTGAAATAACCGTGCGTATGTGTTTAAGGAAACTTTCTCAGGAGGTAAAAAAAAGAAAGTTATTTAATGTGACTCTTGCACTGTGCCTTGGCTGAACCCTTCAAATGCCTCTGAGATTTTATTATGTGACAGGGAACACATGGCTTTGGCCTCTTCTCAAGCCCTGAACAAAGGGCTTAACAGAGGGCCCAGTAGTCCTCAATCTCTTGACTAAGCAAAAAGCCACAGTCATTAACTAAAACTGATGATTAAAGATTATAAAGGTATTATTCTTGTCTCTCTATTGTTAAACCTCTCTTTTTCATTGTATCTATTGAAATCTTGCAGTGAGCATGAATGTATTGTGTGCTTATTTGGCTTTTTTTCTTTTATCATTATCATTGTAAATTAAATCAACCTAAGAAATGCCTTTGGGTGAATTATATTTTTATTTATTTATTTTTTTAAATGTTGACGTTTGATAGTGTATCTACAGTTAAACAGTGGAAATAACAGAGCCAACATGTGAAAATGTTGCAAGTGAAATTATTCTTGGTTTACTGCAAAAATGTGAGAATTGGCTAGCTAATGTCTTAAATAAGTTACTCTAAAAGGTGAGCGCTTGTGACAGGGAGCGAGAGGATCTGAGCGGCTAAGCAGAGGTACTTGCACGCCTGTACCGATACGGGTTGGCTTGGAGAGAGGGGCGGAAAAGGAAGTCGGCCATCTTAGGGGCGGAAAAGGAAGTCGGCCATCTTAGTGCAGGGCGGAATGACCATATTAGCTGTGCTGCATTAGACAACTGGCAGGTGTGCTGTGTTGCGCTGATCATGGGGTGGAGTCTCCTAGTATATAAGGGTTGTCATTTTGTAAGTGTGGGGCCTTTGAGGTAATACTAAACCTGGGTTGCTGAGCTGTGTGCTTGTTTGTGTTCTACCTGTTTTTGATTTGTTTATTGTCAGGACTGTGGTCAGAGTGATCCCTGACGATCACTCTGCCAGCACTTTCACCTTGGACATCACACGCCCCGCACAACTGAACTGGACACTTCAGCACCTGCACTTTCCACCACCCCAAAAGTGCACCAAAGAGCTGAGAGGGACTTGCTCTATTGGGACCTAAGATTTATATTTTCGTTGCTTTGGACTGTGTTCCCCTTTAATAAAGTATGCCCTCTAACATTGTTGGTATTGGAGTATTTGCACCTGTATCAGTGACTCTGTGACGTCTGTTCCACCCCCACACCCACCGCACCATCACAGAGCTGTATTGCAATATATAGAAATATATTGTGAGCCAGCTCACAAGTTTACCACCCGGAGTCGTTTATGGCAGGCTTGGTATGAGCCCACAGAGGTTGCCAGTAATGATCAGATGGACCTGTGGGCAGCATACATGCCTGCCATAACGTCAAGGAGTTAACGGGCCAACAGGCTGCAGGTGTGGTTAGGAAGGCAATTATGGTTTGACTATTGTTAGACTATCATTGGCCTTAATTGGCCCACACCTGTAGCCTGTAAAAGCCAAATGCCTGGCTGGTAAAAGGAAGCATGTGCCGCCAGTCTGGTGGGTTGTTTGTTTTGTTTTCCTGCCTGAGAACCTCTGGGGTTTATCAACAATAAGACCGGAATAGAATAACTGGAATCAGTGTCGGATAACGTTGTGGTCCTTTGCATCTGCAATTCCCTGTTCTCTACAGGGGCTACGAGGAACGGCCCGTCCGCTGCTGGGATCCATAAAGGACTGGACTGCAGAATAAGGGTAGGAGAAGGGTTTCCTAAAGAAGAAGCCAAGCAAGCTAGGAAAAACCCAAACCCCAGGTGGAATTACCTATTCACCAACTAGACGTGGTTATTGGTCCAGTTGGTTTACATCGGCATTTTTGTTTTGGTGGTTTTGTTTTGTTTGAAATCTTGTTTGAACTGTTTACTTTCTTTATGGACATGTCTCGATAACGCAGCTGACATTGCAGTATAAGAGCAAGCCTTATAGAATACTGGAATAAAAACTTGCTTTGTTTTGGAAACTACTGTCTTATATATATATATATATATATATATACAGTATATAAGAAAAAATATTTTAAAAATAAAATAAATATAATGTACACAAATGATTAAAATCATTTATTTCAGGATGTTTTGGGCAAAAGCCCTTCTTCAGCTGTGTAGAAAGGAAAGTAACACAGTGCAGTAAAATTCTGACTAATATATATATATATATATATATATATATATATATACATACAGGTAGTGGACAAAAAAACGGAAACACCAATGTAAAGTCACTTAATAGGGCGTTGAGCCACTATGGTATCCTGCTCTGTGGGTTTCTCAGCAGACTGTTTTTGATGAAACTGGCTGCTTGCGCCCCAGGTTGAAATTTGCAGTCAATTGATCTGCAGTTGCTCGCCTGTTTTGCCTTGCACTTCGAATTAATGCACGGATATTTCAATCCTGGAGTATTCCGATGATGCCTTTCCCTCGGAGTTCCATGCCGACATCATCTTAGACATCGTTGCTTGTGAAACATCAGCAAGTTGAGTTGTCTTGGTCACTGAAGCTCCTGCCAAACGCGCCCAACAATTACCCCTCTTTCAAAGTCACTGAGGTCTCCTCTTGTAGCCATGCTAGCCATAATTATAGGCAACCAGGCCTGTCCAGCATTTTTATACGTGACCCTAAGCATGCTGGGATGTTATTTGCTTAATTAACGCATGAGCCACACCTGTATAGAAGCCCTTGCTTTCAATATATTTGGTGTCCCTCATTTACCCGGGTGTTTCCATTTTTTTGTCCACTACCTGTATACGAAAATGCTACAGTTCAATTGATGCATAGATAGATAATATGTATCTACAGAATACATGTATGTTAATTACATTAAATAATTGATCTAACACAGTGTTTTATATACTGTAATCGGGAGATGGTCACCTGAATATAAAAGCCTGCAGCTCTCGGCACTCGTGGTGGGTGTATGAGGAGCGAGAGTGTATGAGAGAGAGCAAAAACGAAACTGAATAAACTACAATACAGGAACAGTGACAGCGACTGCCCAGCCTGACCTTTATGGTTTATTTATTATTTTGTGTTCGAGATTTGTTTTGTTTACACCTTTTATTTTGCTCTGTGAGGACAGTGTTTTTGTTTAAATATTTATTTTATGTGTTATTTAAAAATAAAAAGACGCGCCACGTCATTTACTTTAACTGCAGTACTTGCCTGGTGTGTGTTTTCCTTCCTGCTTCTGCCGTGACGTCACCGCCCAGCCGTGGTGTCCTGCGTGGGATTGCAGCGCCTCCTGGACGCAGGCAGAAGTAGGGTACTGCAGTTTTTTTCGTTTTTTAACTCCTCGCTCACTCACTCTCGCTCCTCATACACCCACCGTGAGTGCCGAGAGCTGCAGGCTTTTATATTCAGGTGACCATCCCGATTAGCAACAAAATGAATCACTTAATTAAATTCGGGAGATGGCCACCTTCTGCATGAGTTTATTAATTTACTGTGGATGGGGCTACCCATCCACGCTACTAAACAAAACAAATCGGCTACACCGTCCTAAATACATAAACAAAACAATAACAAAACCTGCGGCACCTCGCCGTCATAAGTATAATAAATAAACCATAATACTAATACTAATAATAATAAAATACAAAATAAAATACAGGGGCGGAGGGGGAAAACCCCGTTCTAAAAATAAATAAACAAAACAATGTACAGGGCACCTAGCCCTGTTACATATACATTCACAGGAAAGGAGCAAGGGCTGAGTGGAGGTAGAACCACGGGAATTGATAATAGGAGAGAAGTGCTTTGTGTCTTAGGGATGAGTACAGCGATTCCCCTTGGCTCACGGAGAGCCGCCCTCGCGGAGGTGAGACCAAACCAATCGGCCTCCAAGGCTAGGAAGCAAACAATACTTGACCCAAGCAGAACCCAGAGGTGCGAAAATGGGAAAACAAAACAGTTAGGATAGATTTGACCAGGGGTCCCTTTTGTCTCCCTGTGTAGAAGGTGACCATCTCCAGATTAATTAATTGATGAATGTATTGCTAGTCTAGAGATGGTCACTGGTATAAAAGCCTGCAGCTTTTGTTGTTCAGGGTGGGGTGTTCGAGAGGAGGAACATGTGTGAGGTAAAGACAGGAAAACAAAACCATAAGTAAAGAAAGAAAACCATTGCTACATGTGCTGGAAGCCCAGCACCACACTTGTTTAGTTGTGAGTAGTGTTTTTTGTACAACCTTTATATTTATTTTTGTGTTTAATAAAAACGGTGCCGCAGTGCGCTTTTCACCCGAGTCCGTGCCTGTGTGTTCTCTGTCAGCTGTCTGGTCTGGGGACGTCATCACTCGGCTACCCTGTCACAATATATTTATAAGTTGTTGCAATTTTATATATATCGGTCCTAGAATGATGATTAATACATTGTTGGTAAGATAAGGACTGAACCTTACACTTGAGTAATGATTGTCTATTTCTATTGTTTGGTATAATGTTATAACTGTAATCTAATATGTCATGGCAGAATATAATTTGATGAATGTGAAATTACTGTTTACATATATATCAAAATGGAACAATTATAAAAGAAAATAGAAATAATTATCATAATAATAAAAATCCAACAAGAGGATGCAGTCATGTCAAAAAAGGCAACAAAACTACGCCAGATGGTGAAGGTCAATGGAAACCAGCTTGAACTCTATTGCAAGTTATCTTTTCTTTGTGTATTTCTGGGGAAAATCCATGGGGTTAATTTGCTAATGAAAACAAATGCACCCCTTTTACATCGCATTGGTGTGCTGCTTAACTTTGATTTTGGCTTGTACATGGCGCGTGAAGTTATTAAGCTATTTGAATACTTAAATGGAGATAGCATCGACTAATTATCCTTTTCCGGGGGAATTATCATACTAACATTTCAGAAGTGTCTATGTCTGTGCATGTTCAAAGCTAGAAGCAAAAACTGTCAGGTCTTGGGTCTTGATAATACAAGTTCAGATACTTGTGAAAGACGATTCTGTTTTATAAATAAGTGTGACAGGACGGCTGAGAGTGGTGACATCAGGCCAGAAGCAGGAACTGAAATAGGCTCACAGGCAAGGTACTCAGGTGCAAAGCGCACTGCGGAGCTATTTTTATTTTTATTAAAAATAAATAAAAAGGTTGAACAGAAAAAACACTCACAGAGCAAAATAAATATTCAAACAAAAACAAAGTCACAAACACAAAACTAAGCAGACCTAAGGTCAGGCTGGGCAAAACCACGTTTTTTCGTCGTCATATTTATAAACAATAAATAATAATAATAATAATAATAATAATAATAATAATAATAATACAAAACAAATACATTTTAAATCAGCAGGGCTTTGCCCTGCCCCCTTGTTACGGAGTACACCCCGCCCCTCTATTATTATTTGTATATATGTATGTTTTGTATTGATGTTGTTATTATTATTATTATTATTATTATTATTATTATTGTATTTGGAGGCGGGCGGACGAAGCCGTCCGTCCTGATCATTATTGTGTTTATGTGCAGGCGGTCGAGCACCGTCCGTCATTTATATTTACTGTTTGAGACCGACGAAAGAGCCGGTCTTGTAATATGTAGTCGTGGGGATGGGGTTAAAACCCCTTCCCTAGAACTCTCATGAGAATGTGGCTGGAGCCTTAATAAGGTCATTTATTAATAGGTAATTAAGGCTCCAGCCATGAATATAAAAGACCCACTTTCGGCTCAGAGGGGGTTGGATGTTCAGAGGAGGAATGGGAGCGAGAGCGAAAATTAAAAAAACAAAAACATTTTGTGTTGTTGTTTTATTTAAAATATTTATTTTGCTCTGTGAGCACAGTGTTTTTGTTTAAATCTTTTACTCTATTTTTTGTATTTAAAAACAAAGACGACGCAAACGCCATTGCACCCTACCAGCAGTATCTGTTTCAGTTCCTGCTTCTGGCCTGATGTCACCACACACGCCATCCTGTCACACGTGGTGCCTTCATGGGATCCAGGATTTTTCTTTTTTTTTTGAAAAATTAATTTTGAGTGGAGGACCAGGAGGTGAAGGACTGAGAGGAAAGAGGAAGATAGGCAGAAGGCACCAACAACCTCCCCAGCGTCCAGCGCCCAGGGAGGGCCGCTGGGATGAGTACTACCGCCTGGTGGAGACGGCAAGTTGGTGCCCACTTTGTGAGGAGAGGGACCATTCGATCCTCAACTGGCCCTGGCCAGGAAACAAGGAGGGGTGGCCGGAGAGCAGCTGAAAGGCTTGCCTCAGCATGCTCGAGACCGAGAACCTGTGCCTTGCCTGCGGGGAACGGGGCCACTGGGTGGTTGGCTGCCCCGCTCTCCAGGAGCAGGAGAAGGAGCGTCCAGCGCCCAAATGGGGGGACCGCGGGAATTCAGCGCCCAGACGGGGGGGACTGTGGGAATCCAAAGCCCGAGAGGCAGCTGTTCCCATCTCCACCAGCAGAGGAAGAGTGCCTGCTACCTCCACCAGCAGAGGAGTGCCTGCTGTCCCCATGCCCACCAGCAGAGGAAAAGTGCCTGCTGGTTGCGCCTTCAGAGTCGCACCCATCTCCTGCAAGTGAGGGAGAGCTGCACCAGTCCCCTGCAAGAGAGGGAGAGCCGCACCAGTCCCCTGCAACAGGGGGAGACTATGCGCTGCTCCCACCTCCGTCGCCAGGAGACTACACGCTGCTCCCACCTCTGTTGCCAGGAGATTACATGCTGCTCCCTCCTTGGTCGCCTGGAGACTACACGCCGCTCCCACCTCCACCACTTCCGCCACTAGGAGCAGAGCAGCAGGAGCTGCCTCTGCCTCCACCACCTCCACCAGGAGCAGAGCAGCAGGCGCTGCCTCTGCCTCCACCACCTCCACTGCTAGGAGCAGAGCTGCAGGAGCTGCCTCTGACTCCACCACCTTCACCGGCAGGAGCTGCCTCTGCCTTCACCACCTCCACCGGCAGGAGCAGAGCAGCAGGAGCTGCCTCTGCCTCCACCAATGTGGGAGGATGGCTTGCCGCTCCCACCTCCACCAGCAGAGGTTGAATACATGCTGGTTCTGCCTCCACCGCTGTGGGAGGACTGCTTGCCGCTCCCACCTCCACCACTAGAGGAGCTGCAGCTGAGTTTGCCATCGCCTGGGGATGCCTTTACGTCACCGTCCGGGGATGCCTGCCTCGAACCACCCAAGGATGCCTGCCTCGCACCGCCCAAGGATGCTTGCCTCACACCACCCAAGGATGTCTGCCTCGCACCGCCCAAGGATGCCTGCCTCGCACCGCCCAAGGATGCCTGCCTCGCTTCGCCCAAGGATGCCTGCCTTGCATCGCCCGGGGTTACCTGCTGCTCCGCATCGCCCAGGGCTGCCTGTTGCTCCGCATCGCCCAGGGCTGCCTGGTGCTCCGCATCGCCTGGGGCTGCCTGTTGCTCCGCATCGCCTGGGGCTGCCTGGTGCTCCGCATCGCCTGGGGCTGCCTGGTGCTCCGCATCGCCTGGAGCTGCCAGCTCGTGGTCGCCTGGGAACATTGGCACGCCACCTGCGTGCTACTGGCCGAGGTTGCCGGCCCGAGTTGCCACTTGGAGGCAATAGGAAGCCTCCGCTCCCACTCCAGAATGTGGACTGGGACTTTAGGGACTTTAAGGGGGGAGGTGGCTGTTGAGGCCATGTGTGCTGCGCACAAAGGGGGGGATTTGTGACAGAGTACACCCCGCCCCTGTATTATTATTATTATTGTTATTATTATTGTTATTGTATTTGTAGGCGGGCGGACGAAGCCGTCCGTCCTAATAATTATTGTGTTTATGTATGGGCGGTCGAGCACCGTCCGTCTTTTATTATTTACTGTTTGAGACCGGCGAAATAGCCGGTCTTGTAATATGTAGTCGTGAGGATGGGGTTAAAAACCCTTCCCTAGAACTCTTGTGGGAATGTGGCTGGAGCCTTAAATAAGGTAATTTATGAATAGGTAATTAAGGCTCCAGCCATGAATAATAAAGACCTACTCTCGGTTCAGAGGGGGTTGGATGTTCAGAGGAGGAACAAGAGCGAGAGCGAGAGAGAAAATTTAAAAAACAAAACATATACAGGATCAGTGAAGGCATTTGCCCAGCCTGACCTGTATTGGCTGTTCATTTTGTGTTCATGATTTGTTTTATTTAAAATATTTATTTTGCTCTGTGAACACAGTGTTTTTGTTTAAATCTTTTACTTTATTTTTTGTATTTAAAAATAAAGACGATGCAAACGCCATTGCACCCTACCTGAAGTATCTGTTTCAGTTCCTGCTTCTGGTCTGACATCACCACACACGCCATCCTGTCACACCCCTTTAATCGTGTGCAGGGCTCTCCTGCTGTCCTGCCACACAGCGGTATATGAATTCTAGCAGCAAAAATTACATACTTTTAATTATAGTGTGAAAATGCATTACAATAATATAGACACTATACATTTCACTGTCAATATTAGTCCCTCTTTCATGCAGATCAGGCCCTATACCTGGGCATTTGTAGCCTATGCGGGTTGCAACACAGTGGTGTTTACAGTGACAGGACTTATGTCCTAATACCTTGTAGCCTCTTAAAAAATGTACTGGATGCAACTTGAAATTAAACTAAGTAGGGTTGAAGCTGTAACAGTTTTTTTAACCTTCCAGAAAAACTGTCCAATTCAGGTATGTTGTCTCAATCTAAAAGGATTCCAGGGTATCTTTTGTTAACTGAAAATTGATATTAAGACACCAGATCTGCGACGTCTCTGAATGCAAGCGACGTAGCAGGTCTGGTGTCCTAATTTATATGACTGTCTTCTGTCTAAAACTAAACAAATCCTTTGTTAACCAGGCTTGTGAAATTGTATAAGGATATTGTCTTTTTAGAATGAATTTGATATAATGCAACTACATCTCCCATACACTAATTAAATGACTTGGCAATAAACACAAAATGACTAAACCACCATAATGTTTTCACTTGTGGGAAGATATTTCAACAAAAGAGAATTGGTAATGAATTGACTGAAGGGCTTTCAGGAAAATCTGAAATATAATATAAGGTGATCTATTTAGACAACTGTTAAATAATTAACATGTCTGGTGTAAGAACATCGAAAGTATGGTAGATAAACATAAGTTGGGTTGTGCCAAAGTAGATTGGCAATGCTAGATAATTATTATGTGTAGGGGACAAACGGTATATTTTTTTCTACACTCCACAAATCAGTATGCACTCACATAAATAATTTGATTGAAATGAAAGCAGATCTGCCTACCTAGAAGGACCCAAGGGTCATTTTATTATTATTATTTATTTCTTAGCAGACACCCTTATCCAGGGCAACATACAATTGTTATAAGATATCACATTATTTTTACATACAATTACCCATTTATATAGTTGGGTTTTTACTGGAGCAATCTAAGTAAAGTACCTTGCTCAAGGGTACAGCAGCAGTGTCCCCTACCTGGGATTGAACCCATAACCCTCCAGTCAAGAGTCCAGAGCCCTAACCACTACTCCACACTGCTGCCATTTTGACCCCTAATGTGTTTTTCTATGTTATAGTTGCCGATGGTGTGATTAAAACACCAAAGACTGCAGAAAAAACATATTAAAAACAAAACATGTACATTTACCAAATCATGGTGTATTTTACTCATTTACACTCAGATATAACTATCAATGGGAATATAACAAAAATATTAAGTCAAAACAATAGACTAGGAAGCCCAAGACTGAGTTATGTTCTAATGTTAAAGAAGATTATTAATATAGCAATTAAAGGTAGTGTAAATAGGCAGAATAATTGTAAGTGTTGGTTACTAGTTTGAACTACATAAATACGACAACCACAATACAGAGGCCACACAGACTAAATGGGCCAACCTATTTTAAAAAAAATGCTTTTAAAATGCTATAGTAATTACAGTTTCAAGACTACTTGTACCTTCTGGCATGCAATTTTTTTTATTATTCTGCCTCCTCTGCATCACCCTTTAAGCTGCTGATGGGTCTCGTCACCACTGTCAGAGTGAGGGTCAAAAGACGAGATGTTTAATCATGTTGTTGCATCGCTTATTGAATACTTTTTTGAAATAGAAATCTATTTAGATTTTTTGCATAGCAGGTAAGATTTTGCTAGGAAGCTTTACTTTATCTTAGAAAAATAAATCATTAATCAGAATACATACACCAGTAATTAGTTTAATCACTCGAGCAAATACATTATAGATAAACTAAAACACAATACATATTAAACTTGACCAAGACCAAAGCTGTGTCTAGTGACTTGACGACCAGGATTGTGTGAAGATGATCTCTTATGAGGTGATTGTCCCTGGTAATGGTGCTATTTGAGACACTACAGAACACACTGGCACACTGTCAAAACTATTATAAATAAACCTTTTATATTACAAACAGATGCCTAATCGATGCAATGTAGAAATGTGATGAGGAATATTTTGGTATTAATACCTGGTATAATCATAACATAATGCCTTTGACGTTTACAGCACAATAACCTATTGTTCAAAAAGTTCAAAGGGTATCACATATATGCAAACCAAGCATTGATTGATCATTGAATGATTTATCCTGTACTGTTACATTCTTGGATCCATGTAAATAACACAGCAGAACAACACTGCCATTACAAAACCTTAGATGTGTGTTAACCAGCTACTGCCTTTCGGTGGAGACCTACACTTAATACCAAAGTGATACTGTGGCGTATATGAACTTTCCAACAGGTGACAATAATGAATGGAGGAAGTAGGTGTGTGTAGAGAACATTACTCATGATTGTACTTGTACTTATCACTGGAAATGGATGGAGCAAAGACAGAAATCCATGTTTGGCCCAGAATTTCACTCAGAAAGTAACTATAAAATGCTTTAGTCCAAACTATTTTCGCCTGTTTTTTACTGTTGTTAGATTTGTGGCTATAACTCTTTAACCATAAAGGTTACAGGTACATGTTATAAGGTTTGTTTTTTCTTAACAATAATAAGTCACTCTTCTTCAGGTAATTTCAATCAAAAGGGTTTTATTTAGGAACAAAGCAAAACAATACTGTAAGCAAATGTACAGGTCTCAGCAGATGAAATCTTGAGAAACAGAGCTGAATATTATGGGTAGGTGTGACACTTCCACAACCGGGGTGTATTTGTTTATTTTGTATGTTTTAAACAGTATGTTATTGTTTGTATGTATGTATTGGTGCAAAGGTTATGGTTTGGGTTATGTAGCACGGGTGATTTCAAATGTATATTTGTAGTTGGGCATTGCAAAAATGAGTTCATGTACAGACTGTGCTGGGATTCAAGTGAATGATTAATTAGCACGCGAGCCCTGGCACAGCTGTACATAAAAGAAGCACACATTTCTACTTTCGATGGGTGTGTTCAGAGGCGGAACGAGAGTCAGAAGGTGAAGTAAATAACAATTGCTACGTGTGCTGATTCTACACCAGCGCGATACTTGTTTTAGCTCGTGTTTGTTCCGTGTCTGTTTTGTTTGACTGTTTTGGCAAACCTGTTATTTTGTTTTGAAAATGTTTTGTTTGGTATAAATATTTTATGTATTATTAAATGCGCAGCAGTTCTTTCATACCCTAGTCCTGAGTGTCTTCATCCTGGTCTGAAGTCACCGGCAAGCCATCTTGCCACAGCAGGTTACATCCCACAAAAGAGGTGTAACCCAGTGTGACAGGACGAGTGGTGTGGTGCAGTAGATATATAATGTCTAGACTGTTTCTCCCAAAGAAATGTTCTTTTATTTGTACAAACAAAAATACCAAAAATAATCCAAATGAAAAACAATAATCCACCCCGCTATCAACGATGATATCGGGATAAAACAGAAATAAACTCTCCAAAAGTAAACAATAAGACACTCCACAACCACAATCCTTCGTGCACGAAAATGTGCTCTTCTTCTCTGGGGATCGTGGTGCGTGCGCTGTGCTGTGTTGTGCTGTGCGATGTGGGGCGTGCTCTGGGGTTAGTGCTGGCTCAGTGGCTACACAAACACAAACAAACACGTAACAAAACAAAGACATATATCAGCTCCGGCCGGTCACTTTAGATTCTCAGAGCAAGGGGAGGTTTTGACAAAGCTGCTTCCCCTTTGTACCCAGCAAACTCCTCCCTGCAGTCATTGCGTCACCATGGTTTCTCCAATAGAGGGCTGCCCCGCAGTTGACCGCAATGGAATCGTCCTGAGTACTTGCAGCTACACGCCCCTCCTAATATGGTCACCTTCCGGTTTCCACCTACCACCGAGGTGGCAGATCTAGGAGGCAGCATACCTTCCCCCTTACACAGCACCCTTTCTAATCGGGAGGGAGATTTACGGCATCGATCCTTTCTCTCTTTATCACGTATCTCACCCCTCAGAGTGATGCCAAAGGAACACTCGACCAACTACATTCCCCAATGGTCCCCCCTCCCTTGAAAAGAAATCGGCATTTTGATGCTCCTTACCCGCACAATGTTTCACTGTATAGTGGAAGGGTTGTAGCGCCAGATACCACCGAGTTATCCGAGCGTTATTGTCCTTCATCGTATGTAACCACCTTAAAGGAGCATGATCAGTGATAAGAGAGAAAGAACGCCCCAACAAGTAATAGCGAAGAGCGTGAGTAGCCCATTTGATGGCTAAACACTCCTTCTCAATGACGGAGTAGTTAATCTCCCTAGGAGCCATTTTTTTGCTCAGGTAAATAATAGGGTGTTCTACCCTGTCAACTTGTTGGGACAGGACCGCCCATAGACCAATGTGGGAGGCATCGGTCTGCAGGATGAACTCTTTGCTGAAATCTGGTGAAATCAGAGCGGGAGCTTGGCAGAGTCGCTTCTTAATCAAATCAAATGCTTCCTGACACTGCCCTGTCCATTTAACTATTTTTGGAGCAGCCTTTCGGGTGAGATCTACCAGGGGGCTAACTATGGTGGCATACTAGGGTATAAATCGGCGGTAATAGCCAGCTAACCCCAGTAGTGATCTCACCTGTGACTTGGTTCTCGGGATCGCCATCTCCACCAGCGCCTGGACTTTGGAGGCGATCGGCCTCACCCGGCCATTACCCATAATGTAGCCAAGATACTGGGTCTCCTGTTTGCCAAATGCACACTTGCCCAACTTGGCTGTTAGCCCCGCCTCCCTCAGAGACTGGAGGATGGCTGAAATTCTAACAATATGCTCCTTCCAGGTGGAGCTAAAAATCACCACACCGTCAAAGTACGCGGCGGCGTACTGATGATGTGGAGCTAAGACCTGGTCCATCAGTCTCTGAAAGGTGGCGGGAGCTCCATGCAACCTGAAGGGCATGGTCCGGAAATGGAACAAGCCATCTGGGGTAGAGAAAGCAGTTTTCTCTCTTGAGCTCTGAGTCAGTGGAATCTGCCAGTATCCCTTCGTCAGGTCCAAGGTCGAAATCAACTGCGCCTTACCCAGTCGGTCGAGGAGCTCATCCACCCGGGGCATTGGATATGCATCGAACTTGGAGATGGCATTAACCTTTTGAAAGTCCACACAGAACCGAGTGGAGCCATCCTTCTTGCCCACCATCACGATAGGACTGCACCACTTGCTCCGGGAAGGTTCAATGACTCCAAGCTCGAGCATATCCTCCACCTCCTTGCGAACAGGAACCCTGCGACTCTCTGGGATCCGGTACGGTCTCTCCCGGACCCTGACCCCTGGTGGAGTAATAATGGCATGAGAAATAACATTAGTTCTGCCAGGCAAGTCAGAGAAAACATCATTAAACCTTTCCACTAACTGGTAGAGCTCCCGTTTCTGATCCGGAAGTAACTGTTCCCCCATCGGAATATGAGTTGTAGCTGGTGGATTGACAGTGGGACCAAAATCCTCTTCCAGACTGTCACCAGCTACGAATAGGGCATCCCTTTCATTCCAGGGTTTTATCAAATTGATATGATAAATTTCGGTTTTATTTCGGCGATCGGGTTGTCTAATTTCATAATTTACTTTACCAATTTCCTGAACCACCTCATATGGCCCCTGCCACTTAGCATACAACTTAGATTCCGATGTGGGAAGTAGCAACAGTACTTTATCACCTGGCCGAAAAGTCAGAATACGTGCTTGTTTATTGTACTGTTGCTCCTGGCGATGCTGAGCTAGTTTTAGGTTCTCTTGTGCCAAACGACCAACCAATGCTAGGCGGTCTCTTAACATAATTACATATTTGACTATGTTTTTAGAGGTCTTTGTTTGCTCCTCCTACTCTTCTTTCACAAGATCAAGGATGCCTCGTGGTTGCCTCCCATACAGCAGCTCAAAGGGAGAAAACCCGGTCGAACTCTGAGGCACCTCTCTCACTGCAAACATTAGGTAAGGGAGGAGTTTAGCCCAGTGTTTTTGCTCTTGGTTGACAAACCGCTTCAGCATCTGTTTCAAGGTCTGATTAAAACTTTCCACCAAACCGTCCGTTTGCGGGTGATAAACGGAGGTTCGGATCAACTGAATTTGCATCAATTTGTATAATTCTTTCAAATATTGTGACATGAAGTTCGTTCCGTGATCAGTGAGGATTTCTTTTTGAATCACTACTCTCGATATAATGTTTACTAACTCTTTAGCAATGGCTGCGGCACTAGTGGATCTCAATGGTACTGCCTCTGGATATCTGGTCGCGTAGTTCACCACTACCAAAATGTGCGTATATCCAGAGTCAGACTGGCTCAATGGACCCACTATGTCCATAGCAATGCGCTCAAAGGGAACTGAGATCAGGGGCAGTGGGACCAGCGGGGCCGGGCGAACCCGCCCCGGCGCTACTTGCTGGCATTCCGGGCATTCCACTACCATATCGCGCCACCTCACCAAAAACTCCCATCCAATAAAATCGAGCCAATATTCGTTCCCGAGTCTTATCGATACCTAAATGGCCCAAACAGGGGACATCATGAGCCAACCGCATGATCTCACGTCGTAAAGACTGGGGAACGAGAAGTTGTGTTACAATCTGACTTGTGCTCGTGGCTTGGGATACTCTATATAGTAAATGCCCGACAATAATGTGGTGGGGATATGTAAGCGGCCGGCTATCCTCTACATCCTTCCCCTCGATAGACCGAACCTGCCCCCAGATGTGTGCCAGCGAAGGATCGTTCTTTTGCTCCAACGCTAGGTCCATATCTCGGTCCCAGAATTTTGGGATATCGAGCGGAGCTAAAGTAGCTTCAGCACTGGGGCCTCAGTAACCTGCCCCCGCAGGTCACACTGGGTCCCAACCCCCTTTCCCTTACATTTGACAGATCCTGAGGCTTCCCCCACCAAACCCCAACCTTGTTTCATTAATGTTCCTTCCCATTTTTCAACCCTTCGCTCTCTTTTTCATTTTTTTTGGGCGAAATCGAGAGTGGAACAAATCAGTGTGCAGCGGAAAAATATTCCCAATAGTTTCCCCCGCTGCTCCCATAGTCTTACCGGAGACTTGCTTTACCGTTTTATGAATCATGCTGTCAAAATGCGGCCAGTCTCGACCTAAAATAACTGGATATGGCAGCTTCTCTGCCACAGCCACGATTACGCGGCGGGCATGACATCCAACTGTCAAATCTAATTTGGTGGGGGGTCAGTCCTTGTTATCCCCATGAATACAGGAAATGACCACGACCCCTCGTGACCACCAAGGTACCCCCTTCAATAGAGCTCGCCTAATCAAAGTCTGCCTACATCCTGAGTCCACTAAGGTGTGGGTGCTCACGTCACCAACCCGTACATTAACAACACAAGGCCCCTCCCAATCATTACCCCTGCACTTACCTGGTGCTGTCAGGACATAGTGGGTGGTCACCCCACACTCCATGGCCGCCGGACTGTTCCGCACCAGGTGACCGACCTCCTGGCACCGGTAACAGGTGGGGCGAAAGGGTGCCCACGGAGCCTGCGTGTCCCGTTGCCGGTTTGGCAGCGGGGAGGGGTACTCTGCTCTTACCCTGCTGGGGGTCGCCCTCACTCTCCATTGTGTTGGAGGGAGGCCGCCCATGGGGTGACGTGGTCCGTGGGCAGTGGGGGTGAAGCGTGGTGGTGGTGATGGTGCCGCCGCTCGCAGTTTATTGGAGGCAGGAGTAGGTAGGGCAACCACTGGAGTGGCAGGTAGAGCGTTCTCAAACCCTTCAGCCAATCTGACCGCTGCATCCAGCGTGGTGGGACGGTGGCGACTGACCCAGTTTCTTGTGTCTGGCCCCAGCACCTTCACGAACTGTTCGACTGCAATGAGCTCGGTTAGCTTCTCTGCACTATTGGTGCCGGGGCAGAGCCACCGGCTCACGTGGTCCACCAGCTGTTGTGCCACCATGCGGGGTCGCTGGTATTCCCGGAACCGGCGACGGTGTGTTTCTTCCGTAATATCTAGTCCCTGGAGAATGGCCTGCCTCACTCGATCGTAGTCGAGGGCGTCCTCATTTGTCAAGGCTTGGTAGGCTGCCTGGGCCTCCCCAATGAAATTGGGCCCCAACTGGGTAGCCCACCAATCCCGAGGCCACTGCGCTGCCGTTACCTGCCTTTCAAAGACAACCAAATAGGCCTCGGGATCATCCTCCAGCGACATTTTTACCACCCTTATCTTCAATAAGGGTGGAGTTGGTTCAGTCGCCGGTCCCCCCCTATTGGCTTCCAGGAACATTGCGTGCATCCGCTCCATCATGGTCGCTATTCCCTCCTGGTGTCTTCGCTCCTGTGCCTCCAATATCGCTCCCAATGCGGCGGCGGCCATCCTGAATCCCTCTTCTGAACACCAACTGTGACAGGACGAGTGGTGCGGTGCAGTAGATATATAATGTCCAGACTGTTTCTCCCAATGAAATGTTCTTTTATTTGTACAAACAAAAATGCCAAAAATAATCCAAATGAAAAACAATAATTCACCCCGCTATCAACGATGATATCGGGGTAAAACAGAAATAAACTCAGTCTCCAAAAGTAAACAATAAGACACTCCACAACCACAATCCTCCGTGCACTAAAATGTGCTCTTCTTCTCTGGGGATCGTGGTGCGTGCGCTGTGCTGTGTTGTGCTGTGCGATGTGGGGCGTGCTCTGGGGTTAGTGCTGGCTCTGTGGCTACAGCCTCCCGTCCTCCTGCTCCTCTGTGAAAACACAAACAAACACGTAACAAAACAAAGACATATATCAGCTCCGGCCGGTCGCTTTAGTTTCTCAGTGCAAGGGGAGGTTTTGACGTAGCTGCTTCCCCTTTGTACCCAGCAAACTCCTCCCTGCAGTCAGCGCCTCGCCATGGTTTCTCCAATAGAGGGCTGCCCCGCAGTTGACCGCAATGGAATCGTCCTGAGTACTTGCAGCTACGCGCCCCTCCTAATATGGTCACCTTCCGGTTTCCACCTACCACCGAGGCGGCAGATCTAGGAGGCAGCATACCTTCCCCCTTACACAGCGCCCTTTCTAATCGGGAGGGAGATTTACAGCATCGATCCTTTCTCTCTTTATCACACCCAGTAATTCTTACTAATAGCAAAGCTGACCCCCCTCCAATAGGAGATGGAGTTCTATGATTCTATTGCGTCATTTAAGCAGTATTGAAAAGTTACATGTCTGGTTTCACCATATAAGCTTGTGATTTTACAATAGAAATGAGGAAACAGCGTATCTTGTGACAAAAAAAGACAGGATCCAAGGTTATACCAGTTAATTTTGGTCTTGTTGAATCAGCGTATGTGTGGAATGTCTACATGCAAAGTTGCATGGTTGGTTCACAGGTTTGGACTACGTTAGGCAGTAGATTTGAAAAGCCTTACAATGTCATACATGACATTAATGTACACACACTAGGCTTCCATAAAAAAAAAGAAGTTAAATAGTCTGAGAATCACCCTGTTATACCCCATCAGTGGTATTAGTGACCTGTACTCCAGGCATGTAGTCCCACACAATAAAGTACAAACAAACATTTACAGTCCAGGGTGCCAGTGCTTGTGCTTCGTGGTGCTGTACTCCTTGGTAGTGTTGTGATGGTGCAGGTGCTCAGGGTGGTTGTGCTGGCTCAGTAGCGACAGCTCTCGTTCTCTCCATCCTGTCTGTCTACTTCCTGGCCTGACATTACCACCAGCCAGCCTGTTCACATAGCCCATCCCTAGAATATTGTATTAAAACTTGGTCCCTTAATTTCTGCACTACTGAAAAATTCTTGGAAGCTTTATCCACTTCAGCACCTATTCATTCAGGATTAATCAATGTACTGGTGGACAGCTACAACTCCACCCTAAGTAGTATCTTGGATATTGTAGCATCCCTTAAAACAAAAATAATAGCCTTCCTGTGGTTTACTGACACAACTCGGAAGCTTAAACGTGACATAAATGGAAAAATACCAAATTACAGGTATTTTAACTTGCCTAGAAAGATGGTCTGATTAAATATAAGGCTGCTCTGTCTTCAGCTAGATCATCACACTACTCAACTATGATAGAATCTTAAAAAAAAAAAAAAATCCTCACTTGCTCTTTGAAACAATCGCTAAACTAAAACCTCCCCTTTTTGTCCAAAGTTCTGGAGGGAGCAGTGGCTAAACAACTGAACACATTCCTTGCAGTACATCATTTATATGAAAATTTCAGTCAGACTTCCGCCCCGGCCATTGTACTGAAGCTGCCCTTATCAGAGTGGTAAAAATGTGCTGATGTCTTCCACCCTGGCCATTGTACTGAAACTGCCTATCAGAGTGGTAAACATGTCTTCTGACAAGGGTTCACCCTCTGTTCTTATTCTTTTGGATTTAAGCACAGCTTTTGATACCATTGACCATTTAATATTGACATCTTGAGAATCTTGTTGGACTGTCGGGTAGTGTCTTGTCATGATTTAAATCCTATCTTTCAAATAGGTTTCAATATGTTAGAATTGATGAAGATTCCTCAGCTTTATCAGAAGTTAAATGTGGCGTCCCACAAGGTTCTGTTCTTGGGCTAAAGTTGTTCTCCCTCTACATGCTGCCTTTGGGTGATGTTATCCATAGACACGAGGTCAATTTTCATTGCTATGCAGATGATACCCAATTATATTTATCCCTTAAACCACGTGACACCTCAATCGCAAATATCCTTACTATCTGTCTGGCTGACATTAAGCAATGGATGTCAAAAAACTATTTATTGTTAAACTCTGATAAAACAGAGGTAATGCTACTGGGATCAAACAATCAATTAAACAATACAAATTCAGATGTTCTTGCAGTTGACAGCTTCCCATTTAAATTGAGGTCTGAAATGACCCATGTCTCTCATTCGAACCTCATATTAGAAAAATAACTAAAGTGTCTTTTTTCATTTAAGAAATATCGCAAAACTAAGAAGCTTTCTTTCCATGGAAGATGCATAGAGACTGATGCATGCTTTCATAACATCCAGACTGGATTACTGCAATGCTCTGTTACTTACAAAGCATTAAACGGTTTGGCTCCTTCATATTTAATTATATTTTAATCCCATGTATACCTAGACAACCACTGCAATCCTAGGACGCTGGATTGCTTACTGTCCCTAAGGTGTCAAAAAAGAACACAGATGATGGAGCATTTGGCTTTAGGGCCCCCGAATTATGGAATCGACTGCCTGGTTCCGTAAGGGAGCCACCAACTGTTGCAGTTTTTAAAACACGACTGAAGACATACTTTTATAATCTATTGTTCATGTCTTAATATTATGTAATGTTTTCATTCTGTATTGTATTGCATTTTAATTGCTTTTTTGAATTAAATGTTTTAATGTTTGCTATTGCTTGTATAGAATCAATAATTACTGTTATGTTATACCTGTGAAGCGCCTTGTGACAATTTATTGTGAAGTGCGCTATATCAAATAATGATTGATTGATGATTGATTGATTGATTATAAGTGTTGTTTTAAAGAAAATAATGAGAAAATATTTTTTATAGCGACAGTGCCCTCTTGATGAAGGTTGTACCATGTGGTAGTTGACCTCGACTTTCGTTAGCGCCCCCACCTTCAGTATGGGATACCTAAAGCCTGGTTCATACTTCAGACGCCGACATAATTTCGGGACGGAGCCTAGAGTTTCCAACCCTGTATGACAGGTCAGAATTACGTCATCCACATTCTTAGGGTTGGATGGACAGTAAGTATAAAAATTAAACAAACTATAGATGATTTCTAAATTGTTTTTTTTGGTACGAATAGCAATTGGTTTTACTGACATTTGTCCTATATAAATTTATTTCAATCGAACATTAATTTTTTTGGGAATTCAATGTTTAACAAGCTTTACCGATTAATATCGAAAAGTAGCAAAACTATTTATAACATATACTGTATTTCTAAGTTTTATCCCTGGGATTAAACTAATTTGATCCAAGGTACTGTATTAAGCCAGACAAATTTGCACTGGCCTATCCCCTCCAGGTGTTCCACGTTTGGAACGTGCATTTCAAAAATTACTAAATTCTAGAATACAGAAAAGTGTAAGGTACTGCACGCAAGCAATAAAAATGTGGATTATAAAAACCATATGGGAGATACTGAAATTGAAGAAGAAATCTATGAAAAAGACCTCGGAGTTTATGTTGACTCAGAAATGTCTTCATCTAGACAATGTGGGGAAGCTATAAAAAAGGCCAACAAAATGTTCGGATATATAATGAAAAGTGTTGAATTTAAATCAAGGGAAGTAATGTTAAAACTTTACAATGCATTAGTAAGACCTCATCTAGAATATTGTGTTCAGTTCTGGTCACCTCGCTACAAAAAGGATATTGCTGCTCTAGAAAGAGTGCAAAGAAGAGCGACCAGAATTATTCAGGGTTTAAAAGGCATGTCATATGCAGGCTAAAAGAATTGAATCTATTCAGTCTTGAACAAAGAAGACTACGCGGTGATCTGATTCAAGCATTCAAAATTCTAAAAGGTATTGACAATGTCGACCCGGGGGACTTTTTCGACCTGAAAAAAGAAAACAAGGAAACAGGGGTCAGGCGGAGTGTCCCGCCCCTATGTATTTATTTATTTTTATTTGTATTTGTTTGCGGCGTGGATAAAAGCGCTGCGTCTTTTGTTATTTATAATTTAAAAACCCTGTGAGGATGCGTGACTGATCAGCTACTGATTATTTAACTAGCTGACAGTCATGCATCCTTACCAAACGTGTGCAGACTGTGGCCAGAGTATAAGAACCTGCAGCTGTCCGTGCTGCAGGGTGGAGTGTAGAGTCTAGAGAGGAGAGTACGGGAGAGCGGAGAGAGAGCGAGGAGAATATAAAAGGAACAATTGCTATATTTAAAAATATACTTGTTTGTTTGGCCATCGCGCCTTTTTGTTTTGTGTTTTGTTATTGTTTAAATCTTTTGTTTTTGGTTTGTTTATTTAATAAATCCAGCTGAGTGCCGTAGCATTCAGCTTCACCCGCCCATCCATTGTTTTGATTCAGTTACTTCCTGGTCCGTGACGTCACCACACCTCACCACTGCAAGCTATCCTGTCACATATGGTGTCCTGCGTGGGACAAACAACGCCTCCAAGAGCTGGACCAGGACAGAAAAGAGCGTTTTTTTTTGTTTGTTCGGTTTTTTTTTCAAATAAATAATGGGAAAAAGTAGCCGGAGGAGAAAGCAGCAGCAACAACAACAACAGCAATAGGAGGCGCAGCAACAGCAGCGCGGGGCTGGTCGCAAGTCCTGTGGGGTCCTTACCACACTGGACGTCTGCCTCACCTGCCTGAAGGGTGAGGAGTGGTGCTTTGCGGTTGGTGAGGTCGTGCACGTGGCACCCGACCAACCCCCTCCATGGCAGGAGAGGAAGGAGACTGAGCGTCCAGCAAGGGTGAGAGAGGACCCGCATCCTCCGAGGCAGAAGAATCCTGTCTCCTCTGAGGGGATCTGGGACTGGCTGGCGGAACCTGAGAGGAATATCGTGGACGCCCTCCCTGCTGTGATCAACCTCCTGTGGGCGAGAGATGGGGAGCGCTGGGAGGCCTGGGAACAGAAACACCACCCAGCATCCCTCCCAGACATCGCAGCCATGGTGCTCAACTACCTGGCTGCAGATATGGGAGGGGCCCCGCTGCTGTTTCCAGCGCCAGAGGTCGAGGAGCCCTCGCCACCTTCTCCAGCGCCAGAGGGAGAGGAGCCGTTGCTGCCGTCTCCAACGCCAGAGGGAGAGGAGCCATTGCCGCCGTCTCCAGTGCCAGAGGGAGAGGAGCCGTTGCTGCCGTCTCCAACGCCAGAGGGAGAGGAGCCGTTGCCGCCGTCTCCAGTGCCAGAGGGAGAGGAGCCGTTGCTGCCGTCTCCAGCGCCAGAGGGAGAGGAGCCGTTGCCGCCGTCTCCAGCACCAGAGGGAGAGGAGTCGTTGCTGCCGTCTCCAGCACCAGAGGGAGAGGAGCTGTTGCTGCCGTCTCCAGCGCCAGAGGGAGAGGAGCCATTGCTGCCGTCTCCAGCGCCAGAGGGACAGGAGCCGTTGCTGACATCTCCAATTAATTAAAAAATCTAACTTTAAAAATCTAGCAGCAGACAATATGAAATATCAAGCTATTTTATGATGGGCGTGTAGTAACATTGTTCTGTAAAACACACTGTATAATCTCTTTTAGCTGTGAAGCATAATTGCAGTAGGCAATTACTTAACTTTGTATCAGGCTGCTAATCTACACAACTGCATTTGTGTGCTCCACCCATCCCTGGTAAAGTATACAAGCAGTTGGACAGAGCTGAAAGACAAAAATATCACAGAACTTCTAAAATCCATGAAGCAAATAAGCCTGGAAGCCAGTTAGCCAGTGAAGTAATTTAATGTAATTTCTCGCTACTGTACATGCATTAACAACATATCTGTGTTGATTTTTGTTCTATTTATAATTATGTACAACATTTTTTGCAAGTTACTAATCTTTTGTGCTGACTCCTATGCGTACGTTGTTGAATAATCATTACTAGAGAATTAGCCCAATGATGTCAACCCCTTTTTGTGAACAATGTGCCTCTTATATGGACACAAAAGGATGCAGTTGTAAGATGTGTGCTAATAGAACAATACACAATTAGCAGATCTTTAAGGAAAGACGATACCCTCAGAGAGATATAGGTTTCTAAAGACAAAAGTACTGTAGAAATGTTGTTTGGAAGTTTAAGAACACAGATACTGCAAATAAGGGATAACAAGGTAGACTTTAATAGTAGTCCAGGAAGGAAAATATGTGGACAAGACTTTTTTTAGTTAACAGAACAAAGAAAACAAAATGTGTGTTGCTTGCCCAGTCACCCTTTCAGACCATCTACGAAATACCATATTTGAATGAGATTTTAACCCAGGCAGTGCCAACTGGAGAACACCATGTAGAAGAGTATTGATGCTTATGTCTATTGATATACCCCTACTTGGATATGGTACATCAAGTATAATGAACACCAACCTGAATTGAACTGCGCACATACTGTAGGGAAGGACTTCATGAAGTTGGTTAACATTCTTGAGTGATGAGTTTCCTGAAGATTTAGCTGGTTTTCAGTGACGCATTTGTTGAAACATCCCACAACATTTCCGTGAATGGCCCTTGCTGAGTCAGCAGAAGCTGGAAGCCATTTAATTATTGAAGTTATTCCACCCTTTTTGCTCTAACCTCATTAACTTTTCTCAAATGCTGATGTAATGAAACTGAATCCGTTAACCTGATTGCTGTGTCCTCTCCTTGGCTTGTCTTTTCTTTGTGTTGCAACCTTTTGTACTGCTTATTACATGGGGTCAGCCCACTGATGTACTCTGTAAAAACTTTACTGACAGGTTCATTAAATCTGTTGGTGATATCCAGGCAGCCAGCTATTGTGTTCAATTTCTTGGTTTGCTCAGCGTACCGTTTAGCTTCATGTAACAGAAGAGGCCCATTAAAGACAATGAACAGAGGGAACAGACTGTGAAGACTTCTTTCAGTGAATGTGCTTGAGTGCACGTAGGCTGATTTTTGGGGTCACTAAATGGCTTTCTGCTTGTCACTCTTTTTTTTAAAGTGTAGTACCACTGTCACTTACAGTTGATGTTGTGAAAATCTATAAGATCTGTCTAGATGACAGGAAAGAACAACATTGCCTTTATTGAGAAGTGTACTTTCAATTCAGAATGCAAACAAAGCATCCGATCTTCCATGCTTCGATTGTTTATTGTTTGGTTCTGGGCTTTGTAAATCCTTCCTCTTCCCAGTGGGTTGGCTTTTTTTTAAACACATTCTTGAGAGAAACAGAGATATTAGTTCAGTTTACGAAAGGAGAAGGAGTCTGAGCTGGTACACTTTGGAAGGAAAGGGCTGCCATGCCTTGTAAATATTTTCAGTAGACCCCTGAGTGTGAACTTTATCAAATGCAGTCTGGTCAAAGGCCAGGGTGTCAGACTGCACCATAGATAATGGAATATTGCATCTCCAATCTACACTAAAAAGCCAAATAAGTGTGGTGGGATCAATTGGACAGTATGAAAGGGGCTCAAATACATAAACTTTATACCTGTAAATCATAGCCTTTTTTTGGTGCAGAGAAATCTTTATATTGTCCTTAAAATCGTTTATAATCAGGGCTTCTGATTTTTGCTGTTTTACCCTTTTCTACTCTCCTTTAAAAATGTAACTGATACTTGTTAAGCCATTTGTGTATTTGAATCACAACTGAGAAACATGTTAATAGTAAAATTTATTTAATTTACGTGTTTTTTTCTTTGAAACAACTAAATGGACTTTTAAATCGCAAGTCTTACGTTTCATTTCAAAGCAGAAGTGACTATATTAATGTAAATACAATCACACATAATGATTGTAAACTATGTGTGTCCAGCATAAAATACTTTTTTTTTCATTATAGCTTTAAAAAAGATTAGTCGCTTATTAACATGTTGATAACAGGTACATTCTTAAACAGTTGTAGCAACTTGGGAATGTACAACACTATATTTTTTGGTAACACCCTACTTACCCTTTAAATGACTGTGGGACATTGCAGCTATTTTACAGTAAAACATGCCTCCCTTTCACAGTTGTCCATTTCTTAACGATTTGGCTTAGATCTATGCTGTCAGTCAGATCCGTCTCGCAAGCTAGTAAGATTAGAATGTCCAATCTGTCACTGTAGAATGATGAAAGTTTTTTTTTTTTTTCTTTTTATCAAACCAGGCTTACTGAATGTCCTCTCATCCTTGGCAACAGTCACAGGAGCTGTTAAAAGCAGCTGGTATTCACAGTATGCCACAGGGAAGATGCTCCTACACAGCTGACATGCTTGCTGAATTGTTTCAGGTTGAACATTTTCCAATGAACAGGTTGACCTGAAAATATCAAACTCAGCAGCCAAGACACAAGGATCTGGACTATGTACAGGAAACAGATCACATGCTGCAGAAATCCTGTCCTCTGCTAGTGTGTGAGAGAATGGTGGTCATCTGCCGATGGCTCCACTGCCTTCAGACACACTTTCAGGTTTTCCTTGTACTGAACAACCAGTATGTTCAATACAGCATTAAATTCACGCCTGTAGAATTCTGATACAGACACCACTGCCTGGGTCTCAGGATGATCATCTAAACGACGTGGTCAGTGTCTGGTTCTGTGGTGCTTCCTGTAATCTTCATCAGCGTCGATATTGAATTGTTTAGCAAATACACCAGCTGCCTGTATTTCAGCATTCATTCCCTCATCATCTGAAATAATTTTCTCCAAAGATTCAACAGTACTTAGAACAATTTGTCTCCCTGTTAAATGCTTTATCTTCTTCTTGGATACAGGCCTCATTATTTTATCAAGGAGAATATCCACATGGAGAGCTATTCATGAAATGAGCATAATCATACAATGCAGCCCTGTGAGCCTGGGAAGAAAAATGCTCTGCTAACTTCCCCTCCTTGGATTTTCCACGACTCTTCATTCTGTGCCATGAACTGACACAATTAACTGTACAGGCTGTTTCTGCTCTCTCACGGGAAGGTCCAGATGGAAACAACCTGCCAACATACCAGGATGACGAAAAGGAACAACAGAACTGGCAGAAGGCACAGATGTCGTTGTCCATCAAATCAACAGTACGAAGGTCACTCTTGAAATCAGGACTTAAAGGATGTGTTGCAGTAAGAATACCTCTGTTAAGAAAGGGAAACAAGACTTAAAGGCTAGAATATGCACAAGAACACGTAAACAGGACTATGGAACAATGGTGAAAGATGCTTTGGACTGTTGATGGATGGACAACGATACCTGTGCGCTTGCTTTCTTTCTATTTCTTAAGGATATTATCTTCAAGTATTGATGTGACAGAAATACAATGAGTTTTGGTTGTAAATCTCCCTCCCGACCTGTGAGGGTGCTAAGCAGCGAAAGTAGAGTTCTTTGGACGGGCTAGCCTGACAGTTCTTTCCCTGGGCCAGGAAGTCGGTCAGTCTGGAAGAAGGCGAGACTCTGTTGCAGGAACGTATTGACCCAGAAGGGAAACGACATAGCAGCTGCAGATAGTAGAGACAGCTGCACTCGTTTACCAAAGGGTCATGTGTGATAGCATAAAAGGGAACAGAGAATCGCAATCTACTCCTTCGCTTGTTTCGAGAGACAAGGAACTGGAAGGACTGGGAGAAACCCCAAAAATAAGAAAAATTATTCTTTATTTGTTTTGTCGCTGTTAGTACTTGTCTTTTGTTTTTGTAAATCACTAGATGTCTAACACGTCTCCGGAGCTGTCGCCTTGGGCCAGCACTACCCAGAACAACAGTACACCACAGTCATGGTTTAATTGTTATCACCCACCATGAGCACTACTACACGCACCCGGACTGGTGACCATGTATAGTAATATTTTGGGGTGGATAATGTGTATTTATTATTTGGACTGCAATCCATTTATTATTGTTTCTTTCATGCTATACACATTGGTGTGTGTTGCCGGAGGTTTATTGTTTGGTCGCCAGACCGGGAGTTATAAATAAAAGACCCCTTTACAAACGGATTACAGTTTCCTGGTGAGTGATTATTTCTGCACTACATCACCTCTGCACCTGTTTCCAATCACAGCCACTTTGCCACAATTGCTCATCCTTGTTAGACAGCTTTTTGGGTCTTCCAGTCCTGGGTTTATCAATTACAGATGATGTTTCTCCGTTCTTGTTGATTATGCTTCAGATACCACACCTTGAAAATCAAGTGATGCAATCTATTTCACTCAATGTTTTTCCTTCTTTATGCAAGTCAAGGTTGTTATAATAGTAGAAAACACTAGTGGAGGCTTTGAGTAAATTGTTGATGCTCATAATGCATCAGAGTAGAAAAAAATGCAACATGTCTAAGTCTTTTGCACAGCAGTGTATATATACAATCAAATGAACACCAAGCACACTTTCTTTTTACTTTAGCCTGTATGCTACTGGTATGGTAACACAAAATAAATCATGCTGCTGCATTGCACACATTGGTGTAATGCGAATAAAATATTATTTTAAATTAAAACTAAATGATTTTAGCATTTTTTAAATTATTATTATTATTATTATTATTATTATTATTATTATTATTATTATTATTATTATTAATAACTTGGCAGCCTAGACAGTTAATACAAAATAGATCATGGTGCCGCATTGATACTTACAGGAGGACAGTCAATTCTCATTAATACGAATTTCAAGGGACTAGCAACAAATTTTGCATTATACCACTAATTTGTATTATCATGAGTAGCCTGTAAGCCAAATGTATACTGTCAGTTTTTATTTAAGTTAGTCAGTGGTGCAGTGCTAAATTGTGCACAATTACAACCCACCTGCACAATAATAGAATAGGTGTGTTTCCTATTCCTATATAGATGCTCAGAGTGAGCTGAAGGGGTTAGCGGCACATGTGTGCAGTCTATTGCTCCCTGGTTTTAGGGAAAACTAGGTATTCCGCTGTTCACCTCAAAAATGCATTGAGCACAACTGGCAATGTATGAGTAAAGGCAGACTGGGAAATTGAAAACATGCTTTCAAAAGCACTAAAAAAAGTGATGCAATTGTAAGTGTTGCAATTGTCTGCAACTTTCGTGCATCTCATTATAATATTTGAGGACCCGGATTTGCACTCCACTCCCTTTTTACGAATTTATGCAGGAACGCCCATAACTACATATTTATCTGAGGTTGAACCGCGAAGAAAAACTGCTACCGCAAAGCATTTCCTAAAAAGTCACAAATAGCAATCCGCCTGTTTAGTACATTTCACCCAAGACTTCCAACTCGTTTGCAACTGGTTTGTGACGACTGCGACAGGCGCAACACTTTAGTACACCTACCCCCAAGTGATCATTTTGATGAACCCCAAAAGTGTCAAAACAGAGACATCTTACCTGGGGGCACATGCTTCCAATCACACAGACTATAACAGCCTGTGGCTTGCTTTGCATTGATGGTGCAATTCTTCAGAGACCACAAGATGATTGGAAGCATTTTTTATTTTTATTTTTATTTGGTAGTCGCCAATTGTTTTTATCATTTTCTCCCCAATTTGGAATAGCCAATTATTTTTAGGCTCAGCTCACCGCTACCACCCCCGCGCTGACTCGGGACTCGAGACGAACACACGCAGTCCTCCAAAGCGTGTGCCGTCAGCTGACCGCTTCTTTTACACACTGCAGGCCCACCAGGACAACGCAGCTCTGGGCAGCTTACAGGCAAGCCCGCAGGTGCCCAGCCAGACCACAGGAGTCGCTGCTGCGCGGTGAGCCGAGGACATCCTGGCCAACAATAATTTTGTTTCCTTTGCTTTTAACATAAATGGGCAGCTGTAAATTGAACCATGTTGTTAACTGAAGTGTACTGAGTTCAACAACAAGCCAACCTGAACTATCCAGTTTAGATACTGTATAACTGTTTGAATGTGAATCATATTTTGCAGTACACCCAAGTTAAACATTTTAGATAATATTTATAGGAGCAAAAAATAAAATAGATGCACATACACTACAAGTATAGTAAACATTTTTAAGGTTATTAGAAATCCATATTTATGAATTACATTATACTGTTGTGTTGTTTATTGTAATATTCCTTTATAGACTGCTGATGTGCTGGGGAGACCACACTGTGGTTGATCCCCGGAGCCAGCATTGCAGCCGTTGTGTGTGCTGATGCGCCAGGGAGGCAAATAAGCTGATCCCTGGAGCCAGCATTACACTTCAGCCATCAACACCAGACAGAAGGATATCATCATATGGAAGGAAACGCAAATGGATGGAGACACAGATGGATCACATTAGTTTACCGTAAAGCTACGTCTTAGTTGGTGCTTATCTTGGCGAGAGCCGAGTTCAAATCAGCATGAAGTTTTAACATCTACTCTCGTGTAATGGAAATCATGAAGATCTGGATACGTCCAGTGCCTGCCTTGAATAGCGCAGCTGGCAACAAGGGAAAGACCTTGTGACAGCCTGGAGAGACAGCTCACAGGAGGAAAGAGACCCCATTGGGGATGGCAAGGGTTAGCTATCCTTGTCGGCAGTATCCAGCTCTGTGTTTACAGGATGCTGGAGACACCCGCCCAAGGCTTCTAAGAAATTAAAGAGAAAAATACCCCTAGAGTCTGCGAGAGCGGGGGCGGAAGATGGCTCAACGTTGAACAACACGGTTAACGACTTATGAACGGAAACGGATATGAGTACGGAGAGTACTTCACAAAAGTCTAGTTCAAGATCTGCAGTTAGCAAAGACATGGAACTCCAGGTTTGTGTCTGCGGCAAGACGACAACGGTCAGGGGTTTGAAGATTCATCAAGGGAGAATGAAATGCTTGAGGGAGAGGGGACAAGGGCCTTGCATTGATCAGTACTTCTTACGAAGTCAAGTCAGTCAAATGAAATCCAGTGACAGGAAGCAAACCACAGTTCGCAGGATCTCAGCACCCCTGTCATAGACGTGAGGAGGACTTGCATGGATACAGTTAGTGATGAACCGAATGATCCTTGTGAACCCGGTCAGACTAACCAGCATAAGAGAGAAAAGAACCTCAATGGGCACAAGCCTGGAGTTAAAAGGCCAAGAGCTTGTGAGAAAACTGTGTGGGATACAGTAAACACAGATCTCTGCTTTGCTGTGCTTTGGAAAGGTTAAGTGGAACAATTGAAAAGAGGCTGGATAAATTTGGGGACATCATCTACGCATATGGAAGCGAGAGGTTTGGAGTTGAAAAAAGGAAGGAAAAAATACAAACTATTCCTGGAAAGCAGGAGATTGAACGCTTAGTTAGAGAAAGGAGACAGCTGAGGAAGCAATGGAGAACAGCAGAACAAAGTCAGAAGGAGGGACTCAATCTTTTACAAAGGGTCATAAAAGATAAGCTTGCAACATTGCACAGAACTGAGCACCTATGGAAATGCTACAAAAAGAAGGAGCGTGCGAGAACTAACTTTTATAAAGACCCATCCAAATTTGTAAAGAAGTTACTCACCAGTGAGAAGAATGGCACACTAAAAGCATCTAAGTTTGAGCTGGAAAGATATTTGGAGGAAACACATACAGATTCAACTGCTTTATTGACACTCCAGGTTTCCCAGGATGCTTAGAACACATCAATGTGATCTGCAACAAATTCAATCAGCTAAAAAGGAGAGGAAGGAGCTCCATGTGACATTCCTGCATTTGGCTAATGCATATGGTTCAGAGCCACAACTTCTTTGGGCAGCATTTGATTTCTTCAGTGTACTGATGACAATAACAAATTTAGTGAAAGCCCACTTTAGAGATTTGCAATTTAGTTTTTCAACTTCAGAATTCAGCACTACATAGCAATGCCTAGAAGTTGGAATAATGGCAGGATGCACCATTTCTCCACTGGCTTTTACCATGGCAATGGAAGTAATCATTAAGGCATCAAAATCGGTAGTGGGGGAGAGTGCTTGGCTTCTGGAATGCGACTACCACCAATTCGAGCATACATGGTTGACATGACAACCATGACTACAACATTAGCCTGCTCTAATCGGTTATTGGGCAAATTAACCAATAACATTGAATGGGCACGAATGCAATTCAAGCCCACTAAATCAAGGAGCATCTCTATAATTAAAGGTAAAGTAGTAGATAAAATGTTTTTCATTAATGGTGAGGCAATACCAACAGTGACTGAGAAGCCAGTGAAAATTCTCGGGAGATGGTACGACGGGGATCTAAAGGACACAGTTTGTGTGGGAGAAGTTAGACAACAAGCAGTGGAAGGGTTTAAGAGCATAGAAATCATTTACACTGAACTGTATGGTTCACGGTCCATACAACCCAGGAGTTTGATCTTGTCAGCTCTCTGAAGCTGTGCAAAGTTCAGCCAGATTAGTAATTGCATAAGTGACCTCTTAGGAAAAAAATATTAACAAAAAGTTGAACTACAATGAAACCTTACCTGTTAAAGGCTTGGTTCCACCTGAGCAGGAGAAAACACACAGACAGAATAAAAGGTTGCCAGAACCCACCATGAAGTGCTTTGTTGGGTGCTCAGTATTTCGTTTTATACTTATTTACAAGTTTAGATTGAAACTTTTTGAGACTTGAGAGTAGTGGCTGGTCTAGAGTTGTGAAGTTTGTGAGTAAATCCAATTTAACTGTTTGTTTAATTAGTTATTTACAGTATATTTGTTTAGTTATTTACAGTATATTTGTTTAATTAGTTATTTACAGTATGTTTGTTTAATTAGTTATTTACAGTATATTTGTTTAATTAGTTTTTTACAGTATATTTGTTTAATTAGTTATTTACAGTATATTTGTTTAATTAGTTATTTACAGTATATTTGTTTAATTAGTTATTTACAGTATATGCAGTCGCAGTTTGGCTGAGTTGAATCTTTTGTACATCAACTATCCAGGACAACATTCTATTGTAACTACTATGTGTAATTATTATGAATCTGCTGTAAAAGCTTGTAGTAATCAACTGTTTATAAACTGTACATTCCTATTTGGATTGACCCTCCTACCTTCTCGTCTACCTATATGAAAAAATGGGGTGGCCGAGGCATCTGTTATACACCTTCCCACCACTCGCGTTGCCCCCGCTGTCTGAAGGAAATCAGGCAGGACCAGGCCAAGGTGCTCTTAGCAGGCCTGGCAGCAGCATGAACGCTGTCGGGGGGGGCATCCACTTATTTAGGGCGGGCTCATTTTGGAAAAGACAAATCAATTAGCTTGTATTCTCTACTATTACTTCACTGTGATGACAATAAACAAATAAATAAATAAATCATATGACAGCGTGTGGAAGGGTGGTGGGCAATTCACTGACACACATGGAGACAGAAGGTTTATCTGCAACACCGCATTGGTGCCCAGGTTTATTATTTTCTTTTTTTGGCCTTATTTTCTCTTTAGCCCGCAGAGGGCGCTGTTGTCTGTAGCCTGAATACTGACAACGGTAGTCAGGTCCACAATAATACCAATACAGGTACAGTCCAATGTTTCTCACTCACAGGTGCTCAAAAGAATAATGAAAACAAAAGGCAAAAGAAAAAGGGAAAATAAAACAGTAATAAAACTACAAAATAAAGGTGCTGCTCTCTGCAGCGTTACCCTGACCGTCGCTATCTGCACGACCCAGGTCTCCATCCTACGCTCACCCGTCCCCTCAACCTGCTGATTTTGAATGCTTGAATCAGATCACCGCATAGTCTTCTTTGTTCAAGACTGAATATCAATTATTTTAGCCTGTCTGCATGCTTCTGGTCGCTCTTCTTTGCACTCTTTCTAGAGCAGCAATATCCTTTTTGTAACGAGGTGACCAGAACTAAACACAATATTCTAGGTGAGGTCTTACTGATGCATTGTAAAGTTTTAACATTACTTCCCTTGATTTAAATTCAACACTTCTCACAATATATCCGAGCATCTTGTTGGCCTTTTTTATAGCGTCCCCACATTGTATAGATGAAGACATTTCTGAGTCAACATAAACTCCTAGGACTTTTTCAAAGATCCCTTCTTCAATTTCAGTATCTCCCATATGATATTTATAATGCACATTTTTATTGCCTGCGTGCAATACTTTACACTTTTCTCTATTAAATGTCATTTGCCATGTGTCTGCCCATTTCTGAATGCCGTCTAGATCATTTTGAATTACCTTTGCTGCTGCAACAGTGTTTGCCACTACTCCTATTTTTGTGTCGTCTGCAAATTTAACAAGTTTGCTTACTATACCAGAATCTAAATCATTAATGTAGATGAGGAATAGCAGAGGACCTAATACTGATCCCTGTGGTACACCACTGGTTACCTCGCTCCATTTTGAGGTTTCTCCTGTAATCAGTACTTTCTGTTTTCTACATGTTAACCACTCCCTAATTCATATGCATGCATTTCCTTGAATCCCTACTGCGTTCAGTTTAAATAAACCATGTTGTATGCTTTGCAATTATCCATTGTCGATGTTGCACCCTCAAAAAAATCAAGCAGGTTAGTTAGACACAATCTCCCTTTCCTAAAACCATGCTGACTGTCTCCCAGGATATTGTTACCATTTAGGTAATTTTCCATTTACCATTTAGCTTCCATAAGTTTACATATAATAGAAGTCAGGCTTATTGGTCTGTAGTTACCTGGTTTGGTTTTGTCTCCCTTTTTGTTGATCGGTATTACGTTTGCAATTTTCCAGTCTGTTGGTACAACCCCTGTGTCAAGAGACTGCTACATGATCTTGGTTAGCAGTTTGTAAATAACTTCTTTCATTTCTTTGAGTACTATTGGGAGGATCTCATCTGGCCCAGGGGATTTGTTTATTTTAAGAGCTCCTAGCCCCTTTAAGACTTCTGCCTCTGTTATGCTAAAGTTATTTAAAACTGGATAGGAACAGGTCGACATGTGGGGCATGTTGTCCGTGTCCTCCTTTGTAAAAACCTGTGAAAAGTAATCATTTAATATATTTGCTATTTTTTTTCTTCATCTATGATTTTGCCATTTGTGTATCTTAGACATTTAACCTCCTCTTTGAATGTTCTCTTGCTGTTATAATATTGGAAAAACATTTTGGAATTGGTTTTAGCCCCCTTAGCAATATTGTTTTCTATCTCTCTCTTCCTTTTTGACTTGTGTTTGCAGTACTCTTTCTGTGTACTTTGTTTTTGGTCCCTTTTAAACGCTCTGTAAAGTGCCTTTTTTTACTGAAATTTTTTTTTTAATTGATCAATTAACGTTAACCCTTTGCAGTCCATTTATTAAGTGCGTGTCAGGCGCGTCAGGTCCAATTTATTTTCACACGCACAGTTAATTTTAGACGCGCTGTTTAAAAGTATTTTTTCCACAGTCAAACGGGTTTAAAAGGCCCTGCATATCAACAAAGCACTCAGTAGGCATCTCCAGCCCCGCCCCACCCTTTCGTTCGCAATAGCTTTCACATATGCTAATAAATAAATAATAATAATAATAATAATAATAGTCGTACATACCGATCAATCATCTCCTGATCACTCGTTTTATCACCAAACGCCTCAATAATGCGATCCAAGTCATTATTTTATTACTATAACATCTGAAAAAAGCTCTGCAAATGTCTGTGATATTCTCTGAGCGCTAATGCAGTAACAGCCAGCTTGTTTCCTTATGGTCGCTGTTATCTTTTGCGTTTTTTTGATGATGTCGGACAGGGTTAAACCATTTTGGCCATTTTGTTTTAGATTTAGATTTGTCTACTTTTGGGATTTAATTGTTTTGCGCCTCTAGTACTACATTTTTAAAAAACAGCCATCCTTTATCTGTGGATGTTTTCCCTATTTTATTCCAATCTACTTTTGTTAGTTTCTGTTTCATACCTTCATAGTTTGCTTTTCTAAAATTGTAAACCTTAGCTTTAGTCATTACTTTTGGATGTTTAAAAAACACTTCAAATGAGACCATGTTGTGGTCTGAGTTTGCCAATGGCTCTCTGACCTCTGTTTTAGTTATTCTGTCTTCGTTATTTGAAAAGACTAAACCAAGGTATGCCTCCCCTCTAGTCGGTGCCAAAACCGGATGGCACCATCTGATTTTAGGGCTGAAAATGAAGTGTCAAAATTTGATGCTTATCCCATGCCAAGGATAGATGAAATGATTGAAAGGATGGGAATGCAAGAGTGACACGTTGGTTTTTGTCCTTACAGCCCTATTGTTTTGATATCCAGTATAGGAAGGTCAAGGAGCACGTCAATGCTGATTTTTTTATCGAGACACCCTCAGTCCCAAACTAACTTGTTTGTTCAGCCTGAGATCCTTAAAAAAAGAGGTTGGGTATGTGACGAAGTATATGTCTCTAACCAGCGTCTAAAAAACCTGGGACCATGGTTGGAGACATAAATTCGGGAAAAAAAGTGTGTTGTTCTACTGGCCATAGGAGTTTCTTTGTATGCCCGATCCCACGGAATTGTGCAAAGAGGGGGGTAGTGTAAGGGATTGGTCAGTAAAACTGGGTAAAACATTGTAAACAAATATATTATAAGGGATTGGTCAGTAAAACTGGGAAAAACAATGTAAACAAACTGGTTGGTAAACACGTCTTATTGTGCAGAGACAATACATGGTGGCATTAGGACTGTGTTGAAGCTACTGGAGTCAGGGTTGGCCCCAGTCCAAATTAATTAATAATTCAATTCAATGTTTTGTTAATTGTCTTCAATTATATAAATATATACTTACCACAGAAGTACTCAGGTAGCCGTAACTGTTTTGTTATGCCTGTCAGGAATTAATCCTACTGTGCAGTTCCTGTCATGCACAGTGAAAGGGGGTTGTTCATTAAAGAATTAAAGATAGCATAAGTAAGCTCCTCTGTGTCTGAGTCTGTCTGTGAGCCCGAAGATTATTACAGCTTGTGACAAGATGGCTGCAGGGAGGAACTCAGACCATAACTAGAAACACACAGAGCAGACAGAGACTTGGGGTTTTGGTGAAGCTGAGCGCGTGATGGCGCTCAGCGTTTAATAATCAAACAGAAAATAAAAGGTTTGTACACAAAACAGAAACAGGACACGGCACTTTCGCCAAAATAAATATATAAACAAAACGGACTAAACAGTAACAAACGGTGGACGGACAGACACACAAACACGGTGAGTAAATAAATAAAACAAGTATCGTGCTGGTACTACCAGCACGCGATAGCAATTGTTATAAATATTTTTTCTCTCTCTCTCTCTCTCTCTCTCTCTCTCACCCGTTCTCCACTCACGAACACCCAACCCCGAAAGTGAGTGAAAACATACAGCTTTTATGCAGTTGTACCGAGACTCGATTGCTAGTCAATCATTCAATTGGAATCTCGGTACAACTGCACGTGAATTAATTAAAGTGCAATTCCCGTGCTCACATATTATTACTTTTACTTGCACGTGATGTGATTTGTGCCCTCCTCGTGCCTAAATACAAATCTACAATTTAAACACATGTGAAACACAGACCCGCTTATATCCCGTGTACCAATGCCTATACACCAACATTTACACACAACACGTAACATATAATACACAGGGGGCACATATACCCCCCTTGTGCAAAGCACACATGGCCTCAATGGCCACCTCCCCCTCAGTCCCAAAGTCCCGGAAGAGGGGAAGCAAGTTATTTCTGGGGTGGCCATGGTGGAATGTCTGGCACCCCCAATTCTTCGTGGCTGGCAGCTCCCTCTTCCGGGCTTCAGCCACACTATCTCCTGCGAAAGTGCAGCTGGGGAGCTGGTCTCCTGACCTCCCCCTTCTTCATGGCGGCAGTTCCCTCCGTGGGGCTCCGACCACACAATCTCCAGCAGCGAAACTGCTGCGGAGGAAGCTAGTCTCCTGACCTCCCCCCTTCTTCATGGCGGCAGTTCCCCTCCGTGGGGCTCCGACCACACGATCTCCGCAGCGAAACTGCTGCGAGGGAGCTGGTCTCCTGACCTCCCCTCCTTCGTGGCCGCCAGCTCCCTCCGTGGGGCTCTGGCCACCGTGTTTCCTGCCACGGAAATGCGGCTGGGGAGCTGGTCTCCTGACCTCCCCTTTCTTCATGGCCGGCAGCTCCCCTTCATGGGGTTCTGGCCACAGTGTAGCGACCCCAGGCTAAGCAGGACCCTCGGCGACCCCAGGCGAAGCAGGATCCCTGGCGATCCCAGGCAACGGCAGCAGCAGCGGACCCTCGGGAGGCGACGGCAGCAGCAGCGGACCCTCGAGGCGGCGGCAGCAGCAGCGGACCCTCGGGAGGCGGCGGCAGCAGCAGCGGACCCTCGGGAGGCGGCGGCAGCAGCAGCGGACCCTCGGGAGGCGACGACAGCAGCAGCGGACCCTCGGGAGGCGACGGCAGCAGCAGCGGACCCTCGGGAGGCGAACTCGGGAGGGAGCCCCTGGCCATAGAAGCGGCAGCGGGAGCTCCACTTCTCCCTCGCACCCTGTACCCTGTGTGGAGCAAAAGGCAGCCCCAGGCGATGCGGAGCGACAGGCAGCCCCAGGCGATGCGGAGCGGCTGGCAACCCCAGGCGATGCGGAGCGGCTGGCAACCCCAGGCGATGCGGAGCGGCTGGCAACCCCAGGCGACGCGGAGCGGCTGGCAACCCCAGGCGATGCGGAGCGGCTGGCAACCCCAGGCGATGCGGAGCGGCTGGCAACCCCAGGCGAGCGCGGAGCGGCTGGCAACCCCAGGCGATGCAAGGCAAGCATCCTTGGGCGGCGAGGCAGGCATCCTTGGGCGGCGAGGCAGGCATCCTTGGGTGAAGCGAGGCAGGCATCCTTGGGCGGCGAGGCAGGCATCCTTGGGCGCAGCGAGGCAGGCAGTCAGGACAAGCTGGGGTGCGGGTTTTGGCCCTCTTCTCGGCCACTGCGGCCGGGCGGTTCTTCCCCATGCTTTCCTCAGCAGCCTATGCAAGGGCTGCTGAGGACCGCCAGCATCTAGTCCTGGTCCTTCTGGTGACGGGAGAGGCAGCTCCTCCTCCTCTCCTCGTGACGGTGGGGAAGTGATACCAGCAGGCATTCATCCTCTGCTGGTGGGGAAGTGATACCAGCAGGCATTCATCCTCTGCTGGTGGGGAAGTGATACCAGCAGACATTCCTCCTCTGCTGGTGGGGTTGGCGGAGGCAGAGGCAGCTCCTGCTGCTCTGCTCCTGCCGATGGAGGTGGCGGAGGCAGAGGCAGCTCCTGCTGCTCTGCTCCTGCCAGTGAAGGTGGCGGAGGCAGAGGCAGCTCCTGCTGCTCTGCTCCTGCCAGTGAAGGTGGCGGAGGCAGAGGCAGCTCCTGCTGCTCTGCTCCTGCCGGTGGAGGTGGCGGAGGCAGAGGCAGCTCCTGCTGCTCTGCTCCTGCCAGTGGAGGTGGGAGCGCGTGTAGTCTCCTGGCGGCGGAGGTGGGAGCAGCGTGTAGTCTACCCTTGTTTCAGGGGACTGGTGCGGCCCTCCCCTCTTGCAGGGGACTGGTGCGGCTCCGCCTCGGAAGGGGAGACCAGCAGGCATTCACCCTCTGCTGGTGGACAGGGACCCAGCAGGCATTCACCCTCTGCTGGTGGACAGGGACCCAGCAGGCATTCACCCTCTGCTGGTGGACAGGGACCCAGCAGGCATTCACCCTCTGCTGGTGGACAGGGACCCAGCAGGCATTCACCCTCTGCTGGGGACAGGGACCCAGCAGGCATTCACCCTCTGCTGGTGGACAGGGACCCAGCAGGCATTCACCCTCTGCTGGGGGACAGGGACCCAGCAGGCATTCACCCTCTGCTGGTGGACAGGGACCCAGCAGGCATTCACCCTCTGCTGGTGGAGGAGGCAGAGGCAGCTCCTGCTGCTCTGCTCCTGGCGGTGGAAGTGGCGGAGGCGGGACCAGCAGGAATTCACCCTCTGCTGGTGGAGGTGGGAGCTGCAAGCAGTCCTCCCATGGCAATGGAGGTGGAACCAGCAGGAATTCACCCTCTGCTAGTGGAGACTGGGGCGGTGGACGCCTACCTTCCCCTTTTGGGCGTGGGACGCACCGACTCCTCCCTCTTGGGCCGTGGACGCACCGACTCCTCCCTCTTGGGCTGTGGACGCACCGACTCCTCCCTCTTGGGCTGTGGACGCACCGACTCCTCCCATTCAGGCGTAGGACGCTCGGGCTCCTCCCACTCAGGCGTAGGGACGTTCGGGCTCCTCCCACTCAGGCGTAGGACGTTCGGGCTCCTCCCACTCAGGCGTAGGACGTTCGGGCTCCTCCCACTCAGGCGTGGGACGCTCGGGCTCCTCCCACTCAGGCGTAGGGACGTTCGAGCTCCTCCCACTCAGGCTGTGGAGGCAAAACCAGCAGGCATTCTTCCTCTGCTGGAGGAGACTTGGGCGGTGGACACTCCGCCTTCCTCTTCCCCTTTCCCCTTCTCTGCCTCCTCCTCACCTTCCTCTCCTGGGCCAGTTCCTCCTCTCCCTCTTGGTAGGGGCAGTGCACCACTGGGTGCCCGAACTCCCCACAGGCAAGGCACCAGCCTTGGTCCTCTAGACCACCGAGGAGGACCTCCAGATCCTGGCAGCCATCTCTCCAGTTCCAGCCTTCCATTTTTCCCCTTTTATTTTTCAAAAACAAAACAAAACAAACAAACAAAAAAAAACTGCGGTTCCCGCTCTGGCCTGAGTCCTGGAGCGCTGTTATCCCACTTCTGACACCACGTGTGACAAGATGGCTGCAGGGAGGAACTCAGACCAGAACTAGAAACACACAGAGCAGACAGAGACTTGGGGTTTATGAAGCTGAGCGTGATGGCGCCAGCGCTTAATAATCAAACAGAAAATAAAAGGTTTGTACACAAAACAGAAACAGGACACGGCACTTTTGCCAAAATAAATATATAAACAAAACGGACTAAACAGTAACAAACGGTGGACGGACAGACACACAAACACAGTGAGTAAATAAATAAAACAAGTATCGTGCTGGTACTACCAGCACGCGATAGCAATTGTTATAAATATTTCTTTCTCTCTCTCTCTCTCTCTCTCTCACCCGCTCTCCACTCACGAACACCCAACCCCGAGTGAGTGAAAACATACAGCTTTTATGCAGTTGTACGAGACTCGATTGCTAGTCAATCATTCAATTGGAATCTCGGTACAACTGCACGTGAATTAATTAAAGTGCAATTCCCGTGCTCACATATTATTACTTTTACTTGCACGTGATGTGATTTGTGCCCTCCTCGTGCCTAAATACAAATCTACAATTTAAACACATGTGAAACACAGACCCGCTTATATCCCGTGTACCAATGCCTATACACCAACATTTACACACAACACGTAACATATAATACACAGGGGGGGGCACTTTGCCACACAGCTATTAAATAAATTAGTTTTGCTTTTGTTGAATAGCAAAAATAAGTATTTTTCATGGGTAAAAAAATAAACAGGAGTTATTGTTTACATTTGCAAGAATGGTCAGATTGATATGTAAATGTATACAAAAACACCTGTTTCTTTAAATGTCCGCTATGCAAGTTTTCAATGCTTCGCTCCACTTATGAGTAATTAAATCTTAATTAGCACAGAATGACCACCTTGAAGCAGAAATGCACAAGTTGTTGATTTAAACACGTTCGACTCTGTGGCTTAAGAAACTGCCAGAATGAATCAGCCTTGACCTTTCTTCACTTATCACTCCATTTAAACAGCAAACCAGCTTGCAACCTCAATGAATTCCATTTTAACCACGAAGCTGCAATGTTCTTCTGTTCAGACCTAGGCAGGACTTCAGGTTTGAAATTACAGGTTGATTTACTGCAAAGCCCACAATTGTCCTAAAGGATCTAATTTGGCAGTAATAGTTACGTACAGTAGATAATTGCTTTCAATAATCACAACAAATACGTGGCCATTCGAGCTATTTTGAGAGGTGTCTGTTACTGCCCATTAAAGACCACACAATTCATATCTTTCTCCCCATAAAGACCTACAGGATTAAACTATAGCTTGTTTTTATCCTTCTTGGCAAAGTATCCAAACCCTTTCCTGGGGTAGCTTTTTTAGGCAAAGATGAGAAAAATGCCAGTTCTTTAGAGATTTCGATAGAAAACTGACATTTCTTGTAGGAGTAACATTATGGGATACCCCAAAAACTGAAAAAAATACAATTTTTTTTTTGTATTTCGTGAAGTTAATAAGGGGTTCAATAAATCCTCTCGGGGAATATACTAGCTGTATTAAGCCTTTGCAGCCACGTTTTTTGTTATAGATGTCGCTTTACAGCCAAGCATTTAGGGATAGATGTAAGGATACACACAAAGTGATTTGCAGATGCAAACCCCCCATAATGCTGCCCTAAATTGTGTTTGATTTTAGTTTGATTTTAGCGGTCATATGTAAAGAATGGTGTTCATCTGGCATTCTGCAACCATTATCAAATTTGCACTTTGCCATCATTAATCCATTAAAATGATATTGAATGCATTCTAATGAAGAAGAGCATGGAATTGGGTAGAATCTGGATACTAAGCTGGTGGAAACATTACAATGTGATGTAAGGATTTTGCCTTGCACTGAGGCAATTGCTGACCCTCCTAAACTTTAGTTGTTTAATTAAGAGCTGTATAAAAGCACACACAGACCTGATATTGGCTTCAGGATGGCTGCTGTGGTACACTTCTTGATGCGGCGACACTTGGCTCTTGTTGAGGAGAGGAACACGTTTGGAGGAGAAGGGCAAGCCGAAGACCCTGCATATTCAATCCCAGGGTCACTTTGTTTGGGATGCCAGAGGATGCCGTGCTAAAGCATTATAGTACCCTAGACCTAATAACTGAATTGAGGGATGAGCTAGACCCCAGCGTCAATCTAGGGACCGCTATCCCTGCACATGTGAAAGTGCTGTGTTCTCTGCACTACTTAGCCTCTGGTTTCTTTCAGACCACAGTTGGAATGTCTGGAGGGATAGCCCAATCCACCTTTTCCAGAGTGCTAGGCACATTTCTGGATGCCATGCTGAAAAGAGCAGGCCAATACATATAATTTCCTAAGGATACTAGCATAACTGATGTTGGCTGAGGCTTTTCCAAGCAACTCCGTTTCATACTGAGTGACCTCAGCTGTAAGGACTCTCAGCTCCTTCTCAGAAAACTTTTCTTTTCCATGCGCCAAGAGGACTTTGCTGCCTTTACTCTGACTTTTTTTTTTTGGTTTGTATTTTCGTGCTCCACAAATGTCATACAGCGCCTACTACTCTCTGTACTCCTAACTCCATCACCTCTGGGCTGCAAATGTGTCCGCTAAATAGACCGATGCGCTCATTGAAACCCTCATTATCATAATTGTGGATCATTATTTGTGTGTGTTGAGTAATTTGCATTGCTCTTAAGCTTACATAGGGCACAGTGCAAAATACTTGCCTGGATGCAATGCAATTTGAATTTTGCATCCGCAATTATTTGCACTGCACCTATACTTACATCTACCCCTTAATGACAGTTTTAGCACTTTCTGAAACATTTTTTATGAAACGTGGTAAAACACAAACATAGAGGTAAAGTGCTTTACGTTTGCGCTGGATTGCGCCGTCCCCTTCATGTTGTGATTTTAAAGGGTGTTTGAGCTGCTCGCTGGCAGAATTCTATTGACCAATGAAGAGGCAAAAATCAGCAAATCAGGAGTGCCAAACACTTTATAAATGTATTTTATAAATAGCCCTAGCGATTGCCTTTGCTGTGATCTTGATCTTGTAAATGCAGTATTTAGAAATATTTACATTCATTGAACATTTTTTTGCATATGTGTTGCAGTGTTTTGTTATATTCATAAACTTTAATTATTTTTCTAATACCAACTTAAAGCCTTCTGCAATAAAGTGCTTATTTAGGATGTACATTGGAATGTGGCTTCATTAACTTTAATGCTACTGTGAAAAAAACAGATGTGTATGAAACCATTTAGTCAAAATGTTTAGTACAGTAAATGTTTTAAATACTGGTAGTAAATCTACAATAGGCTACAATACTTGCCCACATTTCATGGCTGGGACAACCTATATGTCTTGAGTAAAAGATACAATTTGTCATTTAAAAAAAAAAACGCTTCATTGTTTGTTTGTTTTTTTTGTGTGTGGTTTGAGTATGATCAGTAGAATTGCCCCATTTTACTAATATGAGTTGAGAGGAGCTACTGTATGATGTCAAATTCTGTTTTGAAAAGATTGTTAAAATGCAGCGTATTATTATATAATTTATATTTATTGCTGTTCCATGCTACCTCTTCTGTGTAAATATATTTTCAGTTTTAGACATTATGTCACCCCCTTAAGAAAATGGAACAGTCATAAACTGTATATTCATTGAAAAGCATCAAACCTAAAATATTGCCTTTTCTGCAATTGAGTATCTACTCACACATTCCCAAGAGACCAATAAAGTAAGGCATATATTCTAACATCAAGTTTATGGTCCAAGTAAATAGTTTATTTGCCAGGCTGTTTGCAACTTTGTCTAATGCATAAATTATATCAAGAGCAGTTTAATGTTTAAGTCGTGCATCCACAATAAAAGCTCAGGACTTATACTACGTATGTAGCAATATTTTTAGAGTGGCGTCTAAGAACATAAGAACATATGAACATAAGAAATTTTCTTATAAATTGTTGGTATTTTTTTCTGTAACGGTAATGTCTGGGTTTTTGTTTTATGAGGCAGGCACTTGCAGTTCTTCAACACAAGCTAACAACTTTGTGGAAACCCAGTTTAAGAAAGCTGCATGATACAAATTGGAGCTCAGACATAAACATTTAAATATACCCTCCCTTATTTTAATATTAATTAGATCATGTGCATTTGGAAGGAGAATTTCTCACCCTAAAGGAAAACTACATGGAAACCCAAATTACCTGAAAGGTACTACCAAAATAGCGTGAGAAACTATGTCGACTTTTAATATTTCAAAGACTTCAATCATGTCTCCCTCTTTCTTTTTTTGTTCCAAGCTAAATAAATTCAGTTTTTGCAGCTTATCTTCATAGCACAGTCATTTAAGCCATGGGATTAGTCTGGTTGCTTTTTAGACTCTCTCCAGAACCATGGTGTCCTTTTGGTGCTGTGGTGACCAGAAATGGACACAGTATTACAAGTGTGGTCTCACCAGTGCATTATATAACCTCATCATAACCTCCTTGGATTTGTACCCCACTCTTTTGGCTATATACCCAATCATTCTGTTTGCCTTTTTGATTGCTTCTCCGCACTGTGAGTCTATTACAACACCAAGGTCTTTGTCTTGGTGTGCCTGTTCCAGTTCTATCCCTCCATTTGGTATTTGGATCTTACATTTTTGTGCCATGCATGTTACACTTTACATGTATTGACATTGAATTTAATTTGCTGCATTTCTGCCCAGTTCTGAATAGTGTCTAAATCTTTTTGGGTTTCCTGAGTGGCTGCAGGCATTTCTGCCACTCCCCAAGCTTTGTGTCATCTGCAAATTTGACAAGTGTGCTAATTATACCCTGTCTAAGCCGTTGATGTAGATAAGAAACATAAGTGGTCGAAGGCCAGAGCCCTGCAGCATCCCACTTACAAGTACTGTCTGCTTCCTGTGTTTTAACCACATTTGTATCCAATTGCATGTACTACATTGTATTCCCATGGATTGCAGTTTGAGGATTAGCTTTTCAAGTGCCACTTTATCAAAGGCTTTTTGAAAGTCTAAGTATATGATGTCACAGGCTCTTTTGTGTCCATCGTTGCAGTGACTTCTTTGAAGAAGTCCAAGTGTGTTAGACAGGCGTGCCCGTTTCTGAATCCCTGTTGGCTGTTTCCTATGATGCCATTCATGTATATACTCCTCTAGTTTCCCTCTTATGATTGATTCCATGATTTTACATGATATGGAGGCTGAGACTTACGGGTCTGTGGTTTCCTGGTTCTGCCTTAGCTCCCTTTTTAAATATGGGAATTGCCTCTGAACTTTGTCTATCCACTTTCCACAGATTCTTGTATTCTCCTAGGCATCGAATTTAATTATGTTGTGGTAGCTTGTTCCATGATGTCTTGGTTTGAGAACATGGATCTTGTTGTGAAAACAGTAACCAGGAGCAGTTGTTAACTCAGGCAACTGGGCAGGAATCGGTAGTTACTGAAGCGTCTTTTCGAATTATATGGATTTTACTCAAACATAAGAAAACTTTGAGTGACGCGGAAATCAAAAAGGAGTGCTTCATTGAAACTGCTAAAATTCTTTATGCTAACTTTCCAAACAAAGAAAAAATACTGAAGAGGTCAGTCTCTTGAAGCTATCGGACAGTACAGCTACAAGACGACGCAAAGTTCTTGATTCTGATGTATTTGAACAACTGATAACTGACTTGAATGAGGCGCCTTGCTTCAGTATAGCACTGGAACAACCAATGTCCAAATAGTATCAAATATTGCACAGCTACTTGTATGGGTACATTTTCCAAAACAGTCAGATGGTGTGATTCGGGAGGAGATGCTCTGTTTACTGCCTCCTGAAGGCCATACTCGGGGCGAGATGTATGTGAAGCTGACAGATTTCTTTGATGATCATAATGTACAGTGTGCTAAGTTTGTTTCAGTTTGTACAGATGGCGCACCTTCAATGACTGGATGTGAAAATGGTGTTGCTGCTCAGATGAGCCGAAGGTGTTGGAAAGTTTATTTCATACCATTGCATAATTTACCAAGAGGTTCTGGTTGCAAAGATAAAAGAAGGGGCACTTTCTTAAGTCATGGATCTTGTTGTGAAAACAGTAAACTACCTGCGTGCATGAGCCTTAAATCACCCCCTCTTCCACGAGTTTCTCAGTCACTACGATGCAGAGTATAACGACATCATTCTGCAGTGAGATTCGTTGGTTGTCTCGTGGACGTGTACTTGAGCGTTTTTTGTCTTTGCTTCCAGTAGTTCAGGATTTTTTAACCGAGCAAGGCAAAAACGAAGCAAACTTTTCCGACCCTAACTGGATATTAAAACTAGCTTTTTTCACAGATATGACTGGGCATTTAAACACCCTGAATCTCTCCCTGCAAGGAAAATGTAAAATGGTTAGTGACATGCTGCAGTGTGTGCAACTTGCAAAGCGCAGAGTTCACACACCATTTCCCCAAACTTGTGTGTATCATCACTGAATGACCTGTGCTGAAGGATCACTACAGACCTGACATATTTGTGACGTATATGACTCATCTGAGGGAGAGATTTGAAGCACGATTTTTTGTTCCATTTTTTGCAAAATCCTTTTGTTGTACCAGTGAGAGCCACCTCTACTGAACTGGCACAAATGGGGGCAGCAACTGCCAATTCAGAATCTGAACTTTTGGAACTGCAAGCTGACTTTGACATGCAAGCGATACATTCGACATGCTCCGTGTCTGAATTCTGGTTTAAAGTTCCCCAAGAAAAATATCCCACATTGGTATCCTGTGCTTTTAAGGGACTGTCCATGTTTGGTAGCACATATGTGTGTGAAGCCAGCTTTTCGGCAATGAACTCAATAAAGAACAAGCACCGTAACAGACTGAGGCACGACCACCTGCAGCATTGCCTGCGTGCCGCAACCACCTCCTACGAACCACGTTATCAAAATATTACAAGCAAGTTCACTCGTTTCTGAAGTTCCAACGAGTAAAGGTAAGTTAAAAACGTATTCCATTTTTAATGTTTGGGGATAAGGGGTTTATGATATGTCTATGTGGCCCGCCAATGATCGCAGAGTTACTTATGTTACTTAGTGGGGAACGACGGTTCCCCACTAAGTAACATAAATGTGTTGCAGGTATAATACATTTTATGAAAAAGTAGCATATTGTTTACAATAATAGCCGTATTTTGTGGTCATATGACCAAGTAAATCACAAAAATCACCAATAGAAACTTCAGAGTCTGGCAAAAAAAACAATATATAGTTTGCCAGGGGTATCTAAAAAGGAACTGTGAAGATAAGGACAGCGACGCCTTTAAGGAATGGCGTCGCTGGGAGAAAACTACATGCCCCGGGAAGCTCAGCATAAATTGAAGAGGCGGGGTCACAGGATTTAAAAGGAAGCCAGGCAGAACAATCAGGGGTCGTGGTGAACACCGTTTGATTGTCCTGCCTGACCCAGCCTTGGTCTATTTGCGTTGCAATACCGTCTTGCCGAAGAATAGTAAGTACGTGACTTCTTAGTGTTAGTCAGTCTTAAAAGTATAGCATTGCTCGTATAACCTCTTGTTGAGGCGGCTTTTTGTTTCGCTTTATTTGATATTCACGTTGTTTTTGTTTTACGACTGTTTTGTTATTCTGTCAAATCATCGTTGTACGCTATTTATATTGTAGCGTTTGAATTGTGCAGAGAGAATAAGCTGTGCTGGATATTAAGAGTGTACGAAGGAGAGAAAAAACCCGGGACTGTATTAAGGTACTCTTATGTTTATTAGCTGCAGGAGCAGCGAATTACAACGTGTTGTGAAGGTGCTTAAGGAAACAAGAAACACAGACACAGAACTGTGGGATTACAAATTGTTTATTTATTATCCGGGACTGATTAGTTTGAATTCAGCCGTCACTGCGGGGTGCCAGTACTCCGCTGTTCTGACAAGGAAGCAAGCTGCATCTCGCAGACATCCTGGGATTCGTCAGAGGTGGCAACAGTACCATACTCACCTGTTCCGATATGTGTATGTTCCAGGGTTATTTCTACAAGGGGAGCTGGTGTTGTCTGTTTGTCTGGGTTCCAGGCGAGCAACAGTGGAAGCCTGTACCCAATTTACCTGTGTTCCTGGATCACTCCAACAGAGGGAGACTGTGCCCAACTTACCTGTGTTCCTGGATTACTCCAACAGAGGGAGCCATACACCACTTGCCTGTTCCCAACTCTCTCCACCAGAGGGAGTCCACATTCAACTTAGCTGGGTTCCCAGCTCGCTCCACCAGAGGGAGCCCATATTCAACTTACCTGTGTTCCCAGCTCACTCCACCAGAGGGAGCCTATCTTCAACTTATCTGTGTTCCCAACTCTCTCCGCCAGATTGGAGCCCATACTCAGCTTACCTGTGTTTCTGGTTACTCCACCGGAGAAGACATCTTCGTCTGTGTACTGGCAGTGTAAAATCCAGGCATGCTACAGGCAGAGGCTGTGGCAGCCTGATCCTCAAGTGATAGTATAGAGAGAGAAGAAGAAGTGAGTTAGTTAGTGGCCCGTACAGGGCACAATACGTTTTGATTTATGCAAGTCTCTGTAAATATTGTAAATAAAGTTACTCACCTGACTGCGGAACGTGTCCAATTCTGTCTAAGGGAAAGAAAATGCTGAAGGCTAATGGCACCACACTACCACTCTTTTACAGAACATATAGTAATTTTGATGTAAAACACGCGAGTGCCAAAATCACAAAATGCCTGTAGCACAGGGCGTCACCAGGGCCTCAGCAGACAAGGGGTTAAATAAACGCAAGTAGCCAAAGTGAAGCATATGGTACTGCATTCATGGCAACTATGGAACAACTGGTGAGAGCTAAATTTCTATATTTCTATATATGAGTGGTGCTTGTTCTGAATGGAAAAAAAAACACCATTTAAAAATGTAAAAATAATAAGCCATAACTCAAGACTACTTACAAGTTCCTAAATAAATATGTGAGGTATTAGTTTGGTTTTAGCTATTCTGGTTTGGCAATTTTATATGGTGAGCTATAAAGATTATAATTTGCATTTGAACATTTTAATTGTAAATAGGGCTTTGATACCCGTTATGTCATTTGTGTATCTCAATCACAACTGAGAAACATGTTAATAGTAAAAAATGATTTAATTTACGATTTTTTTTCCTTGAAACAACTAAATGGGCTTTCAAATCATAGGTTTCACTTTTTCATTTAAAAGTAGAAACACCCATCTTTATTAAAGTTTATGCTTAACGATTTTAATAAAGTGTGTCCAGCATAAAATACATTACTTTTCATTATAGCTTTAATAAAGATTAGTCGCTTATTAACATGTTGTGATCTTGTTTGTATGTTCTGCTTATTAATGACAAATTAATACTTGGCCGATTTAAAAGCCCATTTAGCTACTTCAAAGAAAAAAAAGTTAATTAAGTACATTTTCCTATTAACACATTTCTCAATTGTGATTGAGATACAGGAATGGCTTAACAGGTATCAATGAAATTCTTAAAGGAAAGTGTAAAAGTCAGGGCAAAGCACTGAAAATCAGAAGCCCTAATTATAAACCAAGCACAACATTTTAAACACTTCCACACAAAAACAAATATCCTCCACTCACAACCAAGAAGTTCATAAGCAGATAAAGTATGATGCAGGGTAATATTCTTGTGCATGATAGCCAAAGACATCAGCGTAGTTACTTACAAATGCCAGTGTTTTTTCCCCATATGCTAAGTGTTAATAGTACCACATACAGTCAAAGGCATATCATCAAATTCCATAAACATGATTTTAATGCCAGACCTATGTTCTGGGTTCATAACTTCTTGCTATCTCAGGTCAGTAAAGGATAAAATGCAGAGTTGTTTGCTTCAAAGGTTATTTACTGGAAGGTTGAAACAGTCCGCCAAAACATTGAAGACACACAAAGAGATGGAAACAGACAGAGGGGGATAATTACATTCGCTTTCTGCATATCAAAGCTATTTCTTTTAGTTAAATGGTTTTAGAGTCATATTTTTGAAAAAGGTATACATGTTTTATCAACCAGCAGATCAGAGTCTTTTAAAGTGAAGGCCACACAGATTGAAGGTTGCCAAAACTAAACATATCACCTTTGAACAGGAGCAATATAAACAAGTTCCAGATGTAAAGATTTCTGGCAGGCTATTTTATAAATGAAACCTAGTACAGTGCTTAAAGAGTAACAGACCATTTTTTGCACGTAAAACATGCTATTAAATAAATAAATAAAGGGAAAGATTAAGGGTAATAAAGACCAGCATTACCCTTACGGCAGGTGAACACTAGAACCGCCGGGTTTATACTACTACCTAGAACCGCCAGCAGTAATCATTTTGACGGGTACATTTTAAACAGCGATATGAAAATGACACACAAGCTATCAGATACAACTTAAAAGTTTTATTTATGAACATCATAGCTAACAGGTATAAACTGCTATATGTGCATACAAAATTGTAAAAACGTAATTATTTACAAAAATAACATGAGTTTTTTTTTCAAAATTAGCGCATATAATGCATGACATTAAAAAATGAAAAATTATAATAAACATCTCAAGAGGATATATTCTGTAAACAAGTGTAAACTGGTTATATGTAGGCCTACATACATAATTGTAAAATCAAAATAATTATTTATAAAAAAGAAAATAACTCTGTTCACATTGTGTAACGGGAATGCACATTCGGGGAAACATACTTCAAAGTAGCCTCCATATTAGCACAATCCACACAGATGTAACGCTTATCAACTTGTTGTGTGCATTTACTACTTACTGCTCTTTCACACTGGGCACAGATATCAGACGTTTTATTTTTATTGCATTTAGTTACCTGGCATTGTTTTCTGTTGTTGTGTCTCTTGATGCGCACTGTATCCAGGTTGAGCTGCGTTTCCCTGCCGCTTTGCAGTTTTCTGATCGAAATGTTTCTGCCAAAGCTCCGTGGCTAGCATCAAAAGATGATATTTTCCCCGGTGCATTCATTGTACAAAACGAAGGAATTGATGGCCGCCATGTCCAGTACATTGTAAAATACAACAACTGGACACCGATGATTGCTTTCACAGAGTACTAAGTTTTGCGCAGATCATGTAAACTCTGTTCTCGCTTTGTTTACTGTTCCAACCAGGCGGGTTTTTTTTCCTTCAACTGTTTTGCTAATTACAGTGAAATAAAAATTGGTAACATTCATTCCTTATCCTAAGCACGGTTACATCAGTCTAACTACCACATTGTCATGCAGTCTCTGACCAGCTGGGCGAGTTTCATCTTTGCACAGGTAGGGGTAGGGTCCGCTGCCAGCCAAAACTTGATCCCAAATTTGACAGATTTGTTTGACATGCATCGTGTCCAGCGACACCGTGCTTTTGTCTGAAACAGCTGCTTGTCCATGTATTGTTTTATGTTTAGCTGTTTTCAATGAAGTCGTTCCAAATGTCTGCTGCCAGCAAATACATCCATAGTTGCTCTCAAATCAAAACGCAAAAATATCAAGATTTCTCGAAAAATTCTTGTAATAGTAATATTATAAGACAGCAGACTATATATGCTCATGTATACATATAAGAAATAGTGTACTGTAGTTTATATTGACAATAAAAGCATGTATTGAAACAAGCCGTAAAAATGACTACTTTTGGCAGTTCTAGGTAGACGTGCTTATAACTTTTTTTATTTTTGCGATTCTGACTTACAGACACCGTCAGGGTATTTAATATATGTATTTAGGAAAGGTCAAGAACAGACAACCGCAGATCTTTAACACACACAGAGTAATTTCAATTTTAAAAGTGAAAACCGTCAAAATGACTACCGTGGCGGTTCTAGTGTTAAGACCAGGCAGCTACTACCTTATTCCAGTTATTTACAAGAGTGGGTATTCTAAAGGAGGTCTTGACAGATCGGGGAACTAATTTCCTATCCAAGACCATAAGCCAGGTTTATCAGCTGCTAGGAATTAAAGAGATTAAGATGACTCCTTACCAACGCAGACAAACAACCTAGTGGAACGGTTTAACTGTACGTTGAAGGCCATATTAAAATAGTTTTAAAGTCTGGCAAGGATTGGGATAGATGGCTTCCCTATCTCTTGTGTGCGTATAGGGAAGTTCCGCGTTTACTACGGGATTCTCATCCTTTAAGCTACTATATGGACAGTCTGTCAGAGGTCCACTGGATGTGCTGAAGGAAATGTGGGAAGCCTCTCTACATGAGACATGAGCGTCGTGACCTATATTCTCAAAATGCGTGACCAGTTGGTGAAAATGTCAGCGCTGGCCTGGAGCATGAAAATGTGGAGAAAGCGCAGAGACAAGGAAAGGTGGTACAATCAATCTGCCAGATCCTGAAAGTTTGAACCAGGTGAGCAAGTTTTGCTACTGTTATCTACCCAAGAAAGTGGCAGGGACCTTTTGAGATGGTGAAAAGAGTGGGACCTGTCACTTATGAGATTGAGATGACTGAAAGGAACAAAAAGAAACATGTTTATCATGTACATTTATTAACGCTTTGCGGTCCTATGTCGGATCTGGGCCGACATTGCAATTATTCCTATCCGGTCCAATGTGGGACCCTGTCCGACATCATCAAAAAGACCCAAAAAACGGGTTTCTAGTCATTTTTCTCCGGAAAAAGCCGAGAAAACCATTCAATGGCCGAGTGGGAGCGACAGGAGCTTTTTTGAGATGTTATAGTAATAAAATAATGACTTGGATCGCATTATTGAGGCGTTTGGTGATAAAACGAGTGATCAGGAGATGATTGATCGGTATGTACGACTATTATTATTATTTATTTCTTAGCATATGTGAAAGCTATAGCGAACGAAAGGGTGGGGCTGGAGATGCCTAGTGAGTGCTTTGTTGATATGCAGGGCCTTTTAAACCCATTTGACTGTGGAAAAAAAAAATACTCTTTAACAGCGCGTCTAAAATTAACTGCGTGTGTGAAAATAAATTGGACCTGACGCGCCTGACATGCACGTAATAAATGGACTGCAAAGGGTTAAAGAAATGGTTTCCACGTGAGGAAGAAGACACCAGGACTAACCTCTTTTATTAGAGCTGTAGGAGAGGAAGAAGAAACTGTTGAGCAATATTTCCCTACAGGTCAAGACACTGATGTTGATTTAAGTCACTTGACTCCAGAGCAACAACAAGGTGAGGAACCGTTTCCCAAAAGGGTTATTCCAAGAGAAGCCTGAACACACCAAGGTGATGCAAAATCACATTTTTTTAAAAGAGAAGGAATTTATCCGTCAACATGTCTATCGCAGCCTCCAAAAACTGCTTCAGGTGGTGAACTTGGGAGTCATCAAGCCATCTTACAGTGAGTGGTGTAGCCCAGTGGTGCTCGTTCCAAAGGACAGGAGAATACGTTTATGTGTGGATTTCAGGAGAGTCAATGCAATATCCAAATTGGGCTCTTATCCAATGCCATGTCTGGATGACCTGATTGAGTGACTGGGAAAGAAAAAGTGCATCAGTACATTAGAACTATGTCGAAGATATTGACTGGCCTGCATGGGGCACCAGCAATCTTTAAAAGATTGATGGACCTAGTGCTGAAAGGGACTGAAGTATTTGCAGCAGCTTATCTTGATCTTGCCAAAAAGAGATACGAATCATATAACAATAAACTAAGAGAGAACTCACAGCAGATTTCAGTGTTCTTTGTAAAAATGACGTATGCACTTTTTTATGACAAACATGTTTAAGAAGGCATTAGTGGCAATTGATGTGTTGCTAAAAGACATTTTCATGGCAAGACCACAAGTGAAACAAAAATAACTATTCAAAAGTGATGTATGGCCAAGAACATGTGAATAAAAGTATTGAAACAATAACTATGATCTATAAAAGACATTGCAGGAATATGTATACCCCAGTGGGCAGCAAATGTAAGTAATATATTTTGTTGTATACACTACAGCCTGTTCAATAATAATCAATGCAGTGAGTATGTTGTTTCTCTCTTGTTTACACAGGACATTACATCATTTAAAAAAAACATTATTAAATTATTTTGATCAGTGGAAATTTATTACATAACATTACATTATTGCTTTTTTTTTAAATTGCGGAATAGATATGAACAAAAATAGTTAGGTTCAGTACATTTTCAGGCCGGTTTTCAAAGAATTTGCTCTGCTTCACATTTTTTTTACACTAATATGCTCCACACTTGCTCTCATGCCAAATGGACTATTTTCATTTGATGCCTGCCTGGCTTTGCTCCAGAGGACACAATCAAATATTCATGTATTCATTCCTATGGTAGTGATGGACAAGAAAATACACCAGTATGTTAAGGTAACAAGGGGATTAAAGCCAAATGCAATCTTTCTTTTATTAATTATCATTTTAAAAAGTACAGGTTTAAATGAAAGTGTATGCTATGTGCAGGCTATTTTTAAACCTCCTCGCTCCTGAGACCAGGCTTGGCTGTGAAACGCGTTATTTGCTTTACTTGAGACCATGAAAACATGCAAAATATGGGTCCAATATTTGGGACCTCAAAATATTGAATGTTCAGTATACCGAATGTCTGTACTCGAGGGCTATCTGGCTGGTGGTAGCTGAGCAATTTCAAATGACAAATGTTCAGTATACCGAACAAAAGGGCCGAATAATAATTATTATTCAATAATTTAGTTATTTAATTAGCAAATGTCATATGAAATATTTTGAGAGGTTTCCATGTTTTAACAAAACATCCCAGCTAATATCCTCGGAAATGGTGAAATTAAATTCATGCATTTAAAAAGTGCAGTTAGTGATTTATCAATTCAATAGAAAACCATTGTGGACAGTCCAACTGATTTACATTGATAGTCCTCTTTTCAACCCACCATAAAGTAGGTGTAGAATAGTGGAGCTGAATTAATTATTTGGCTATTCTTTTTAGTTTGAAAATTGGACCTGTGCAATAGATGCACTGAGCTAATGAGATGAACAGGAGCAAAGGCACCAGTGGAGCAGTGCAAAATTGCTCAGAGTTAAAAAATAAGTATTTTGGAGCAAAGCTATGAAAAGTGGAGCAGTGCAAAATTAACTCACAAGCAAAACAACTGAAAATGTACCTGTTTATCTATTATAACACAGGCAGTATAACAACAATGGTTTGGGGGATTTAAATAATTTTATAATTACAGTATTTTTTTTAATGTGCAATTTGTAATTTGCATCTATAGAAATGTATCATTCCCCTAATGGAGGTTTCAAGTATATGTGAACTGGAAACTGTGTAAATAAAAAGTTGAGTCTGATAGAGTCACATTTAAAATAGACTAAGCCGAACATCAAATCTCTCAGAGCTCACATCAGCTGACTTTTCCTGCTTGCCAAGAGCTGTTATAACTCATTCTTGACCGCATAACTTAGGAGCTCTGCATTCTTTCACAGCAGTGAGATATCTTCTGTATCCATCCTCAGCAGAATACTGTATCTTCTATACATAGCACTGCCTGGTTTAAAAACCCTAGCACTATATGTTTGTCATTTGCATGCTTTTCATCACTTCAACACAAAGGAGATCAGCTATCATTTTATCTTTGCCTGCTCTTTGTCCAAGGGGTTTAAACAGGGTTTTTGTTCCAACTTTGCTTTCTAAAAGTGCCTCTGCTGCATCAAGCATCTTTAATCAGTCATGCTGGTGTTGATTGCTGCTCCCTGGCATCCCTTTCCCCCGATTTGTTCTACAACTGTTCTAATTAAAGCCTTGACTTTCCCATGGTTTAAGTTACAACCTGTGGCAAGGAACACAGCTCAGAGCACTTGTAAGTGACTTGTGGGGTGGGGTGGGTGACTGCTGTATGAAAGAAAGACAAACCTCTTTGCTTTCCTATTCTGTTAAGTTAATGGGCCATGCTATGAGTCTTTTCCACAAGATCTCTGAGACAGGGCGTAAGCCCTGTTACATTGCTGTTCTTCCAGTTTGGCAGGGATAGGGACCATTTATTTTGATTAAGGATTTTTTTTGTTTTGTTTCAAAATAATGCTTAAACTGCCACCTTTCGTCTCACATATGGTGTTTATGTGAGATAGCACCCCCTAGCAGGCAGAAGAAGAATTTAAAGAAACAAATAATAATACAAAAATGTATGGATTCATCAGCCCTGTTTGACTGGTTCTTGGAACACAGCCAGAAGAAGCAGACCCTTGTGAAAAGGGATTGACATCACTGGTTCTTGTGGGCACAAAAGTCTGCAGCAAACTCGCTGGAGGATGCTTTTCATGTGGTCCTCCAGTATTTGGATGGGGAGGTAACAATGGAGCAGCTGATAGAAGACTCAGACGGGGAGGGGCTGCTGTTTTCTGAGCCGAAGGGCGAGGAGCCACCGTCCCGATGGCTAGAGCAACCAGAGCCTGCACATCCAGACCCAGCACATCCGGAGAGACCAGAGCCTGCACGTCCAGAGCCTGCACGTCCAGACCCAGCACATCCAGAGAGACCAGAGCCTGCACGTCCAGAGCCTGCACGTCCAGAGAGACCAGAGCCTGCACATCCAGAGCCTGCACGTCCAGACCCAGCACATCCGGAGAGACCAGAGCCTGCACATGCAGAGCCTGCACGTCCAGACCCAGCACATCCGGAGAGACCAGAGCCTGCACATGCAGAGCCTGCACGCCCAGAGCCAGCGCTTCCAGAGGGTCCAGAGCCAGTGCACCCAGAGCCTGCACGTCCAGAGCCAGTGCATCCAGAGCCTGCACATCCAGTCTGCACGTCCAGACCCAGCACATCCGGAGAGACCAGAGCCTGCACGTCCAGACCCAGCACATCCAGAGAGACCAGAGCCTGCACGTCCAGACCCAGCACATCCGGAGAGACCAGAGCCTGCACGTCCAGAGCCAGCGCTTCCAGAGCCTGCACGTCCAGACCCAGCACATCCAGAGGGTCCAGAGCCAGCGCATCCAGAGGGTCCAGAGTCTGCACGTCCAGACCCAGCACATCCAGAGAGACCAGAGCCTGCACGTCCAGACCCAGCACATCCGGAGAGACCAGAGCCTGCACGTCCAGAGCCAGCGCTTCCAGAGCCTGCACGTCCAGACCCAGCACATCCAGAGGGTCCAGAGCCAGCGCATCCAGAGGGTCCAGAGTCTGCACGTCCAGACCCAGCACATCCAGAGAGACCAGAGCCTGCACGTCCAGACCCAGCACATCCGGAGAGACCAGAGCCTGCACGTCCAGAGCCAGCGCTTCCAGAGCCTGCATGTCCAGACCCAGCACATCCAGAGGGTCCAGAGCCAGCGCATTCAGAGGGTCCAGAGTCTGCACGTCCAGACCCAGCACATCCAGATAGACCAGAGCCTGCACGTCCAGACCCAGCACATCCAGAGAGACCAGAGCCTGCACGTCCAGACCCAGCACATCCAGAGAGACCAGAGCCTGCACGTCCAGACCCAGCACATCCAGAGAGACCAGAGCCTGCACGTCCAGAGCCTGCGCATCCAGACCCAGCACATCCGGAGGGTCCAGAGCCTGCGGGTCCGGAGGATTCTGCATTGCAGCAGACGGCGCCATGCCTGCCGGAGTGCCCAGCCCTGCGACCTGCGTCATGCCTGTTGGAGTGCCCCGTCCAGCAACCTGTGCTGCCTCAGCCAAAGTGCCCCGTTCTGGGACCTGCGCTGCCCAGAGCCACCACCTTTGTCGGAGTACCCAGTGTCACTGCCACCTCCAATGCCAGAGAGGAAGGTGAAGAGACCACCTCCACCACAGCCCCAACCACCTCCCTTCTGTACAGATCCAGTACTGTTATGTCGGCACCTCCGGTCACTGGTCCTAATGCCCCGGTCACGGCAGCTCCAGGCTCAGCTGGTGCAGCTGTTCCCTAATCCACTCCCCCTGGTAACCCAGACGTTGGGGCATACCATTTATTTTGATGAACATTAATTTTTGTTTTGTTTGTAAATAAATGCGCACGAGTGCTTAAACTGCCTCCCTGCTATTTTTACAGCTATACAAAGCTGCACCACAACGCTGCCCGTTCACAAGCTCTTATTAGATTGACTAAGAAATCAAACATTTTATCCTTAGTTTCCCAGAGTCATCTAAAGTTTATGAGACTGGCAAGAGCCCATTCTTAAAATGGCAGTGCTTTTTAGTGTTGTCATCGTGATTTCCAGTCCCCTCCTTGGAAAGGTTTGCAAAGTTAACTTGCTGTCAGATAGTGGCAGGCCGCTTCCAGCTGATTGCTCTGCATTTCCCTTTCTGTAAAGTTTGTCTGTCATTTTGAATTCCTTGGCCTTTTTAAATTCCAACCGTTTTTGCTCTGCCACTTCGCGGCTTGTCAACTCTCACACTTTCTTTAAAAGATGTCTTTCAAAGATGCCTAAAGTATTACCATAAACTCTGGAGTGTTTATAACAAACTCATTATTTTGCCACAGTGTATCGAGTTTTGTGCGTATTATTGTGATTTTTTTTTAACATTATTACTTTTTATATAATTCTCTGCCCCTTTTCTCATGTAGTAGTTTTATTTTGGTAGAATGATTATTATTTAAAAAATAATTTTCAGCAGTTGCTGTACATTTGCCATTTCAGAACAAAATCAAGATACTATTTTAATTATGCCATTACAGTATGTGTGTAGTGTATAAAGGGTTAAAGCTGAACGCTTTCTTTGAAAAGTACCTTGTTAAGCACAGAGTCTACTATTGGGTGTTCACCTAATTTGGGTGATATGTATATTGATTCTGTTGGCTGTTTATGTAGTAGAATGATACATTTTAGAAAAGTTATGTTAATTAAGCTGTGGAAGTTTCTGGAAACAGCAGTGTAGTAAAATGGAAGCTGTGTACAAGACATGCTACACTCTTGCCTTCGCCTGAAGTCCTCAAAATAAAAAGAAGTTTGTTCTTTTGAAATTTCAAACAGTCTCCTTTTTTCTTTTATTTTAATCTGTTCAATACATAAAAATGTGTAAAATGGTCGTGGGGCATTTACTGAGAGTGAGACAGATGGTCGTGGGGCATTTACTGAGAGTGAGACAAACAGTCGTGGGGCATTTACTGAGAGAGTGAGACCGACGGTTGTGGTTGCAAACATGCGGCTGACAGTGTCCTCCTGTAGGGCACTGTGGCAAAGTGGTTAATAGTGTGCAGGTGCAGGTGATTAAAGAACAGACAGACAATTGTAATCCAGGTGCAAAGGTTTGTTTTTATTTATTTTGTCCAGTGCCCGACAGCGAAACAAACAGTAAATAATAATGCTGGTAAGTAATACAGCGGCATGTATTACTTACATTTATAATCCCCAAGCTGGTCCCGAAATAATAGTCCCGTTATTGTATCCCCACATTAAACACAAAACACATATTTAAGTCCCTTTAGTGCATGAATTAGTGATTGTGGTACAATACAGGTTACTGTGAATCAAGTGAAGTGCTGTTCCGGGTTTGTGCTGGCCTCCGGAGACAGCTCCGGAACCTGTTAGCTGTCTAATGATACAAGTAACAAACAGACAGTACAAAACACTCACGGTTATCTCCACAAAAAACACAGGTCCTTCCGGGTCACTTTATAATAACCAAAACGAAGGAATAGATAACATTGCTTCGACCCCTATTTATACTGTCACTCATGACCCCTTGGTAAACGATTGCAGCTACTTTTTATGATCTGCAGCTGCCACATCATTTCCTCTCTGGGTCAATGAGTTAGTGTAACGAAGCGTCCTCACAGGTCGAGAGGGAGATTCACCTCCAAGAATCATTGTCTTTCAGTCACAGGCACTCAATACTTTACATCATCGATAATCAAATCAGTATCACCTACATTAGTTGTGCAGGTTTGGTCCTGAAGCCATGGAGTGACAGTTCAGATATCAGTAGTTCACAAATACAGTACTCTGGCTATTATTATAAACTATAATAATAAAGTAACAGACAAACTAACATTAATAAAACTAAAGCAAAATAACTCAAAAAGCTTAAATCACTATGTACTATAAAATTAGCTGGTGGGTGTGTTTTAGGCTATAATAATGACAAAAGGCAAAAATAATGGGCATTACTTAGGGTTAGCTTAACATTAATAAACTAACTGTCAAACTAAATTAGCACAGCACCCCTACACACGTTACAAAATGCAGCAGCAATATACAAGACATGCACATTATTTAACAGAATGGTGAAGCAACTCACCAGAATGGGAAACACCAAATTGCTCAGCGACTTGTGTATGATTCAGGTTATTTTCAAGAGCTCGAAAAATGTCCTACTTTATGTAACAAAAGAAACAGTGGCGCATTTATGATATGACGGCAGTTCTGGAAAGATTTAATAAACCAATTGGTGTCCTTCAGAAAACTCTCGCAATGACAAATCACTTTTTTTTACAAAACAGTACTGTATCCGTTGTGAACAAATCGCTATCTGTGCCAAGATGGTGTTCTTTTAAGTGAAGTTCCTGTTCCTTTAGCCGGAGAATTTACAATGGGAAAAATCTGTTTCACCACAAGGGTGTTCCCTTAGGCAGTGTTTCTATATGCAGAGACTACTGTATCACCATGGGGTTATATTTTGAAGCATGTAAAAAGGCAAATGCATATTTTCTGAATAGAATAAAACTATTGAACAATAACTGATGATATACTAGTATTTTAAATACAATGCTTCAAATAAACTGCTACAGGTCTAACTGCAGCCATTTAGAGTGAGTTTAAACCACATATATGAAGTGATTAGGTACCTGGAAGCTGCAACACCTTTTCATCTAATAAGGGCTAATAATATTGATGGTGCTAAAAAGGTATGAAAATGATAAACCTTGGTTAGCACTCCATCAAATGTGAAGTTCCTCAAATGTACAGTATGACACATTTGTTCAAGTAGTTCCCTGTGCAACAGCTTAAAAGTGTGATGATGTTATTTTATTTAATAGACCCTTGGATGTTATAAGCACCACTCTACTTGTGATAATATATGTGATACAAACATGCCTACTAAATGTTATAAATACTGTACATGGCTAGGCCCAGCTGTCAAAAAGAAGACTTTAGTAGTCATCACTTACGTGATTTTTGCTTACATCTCTTTGATTGCCTTTCTTACCCAAATCTCCATTTAATTTCTTCCAGTCGTTGGCAACATAACTCATCATAACCAGAGGCTGTCATATTTTGTGCATGCCTGTTTGTATGGTTATTTGATGTGAAATATTATTGCTGTTGCAGTTACCGGTATTTGATTTCACATTACTCCTTACCAAATGATCTTCAATCGCAATGCAGTAGATTACATAGAGATGTATCATTGGTGGAATGGTACCATAGTGAGAATATATATATATATATTTTTTAATTTAGTAATCGCCAATTTTTTACCCCGGTTTTCTCCCCAATTTAGTATGCCCAATTATTATCTGTATCCTCGGCTCACCGCTCACAACCCCCCCGCCGACTCGGGAAACGGCAGCTGGAACATGCGTCCTCCGAAACGTGCTCCTGCCAAGCCGTCATTTTTCGCACTGCAGATCCACAGCAATACCATCAGACCTATAGTGCCGGAGGACAACACAGATCTGGCGGCTCCACTGCAGAACCACAGGCGCCCTATCGGCCACAGGGGTCGCTGATGCGCGGTGAGCCGTGGATTCCCCTGCCGACCTAAGCCCTCCCTACCTGGGCAGCGCCAGCCAATGTGCGCCGCCCCTAGGAACTCCGGTCACGGTCGGCTGTGACATATAGGGCACATCCTGTACTCTGCGCGGAGCGCCTTTACTGGATGCGCCACTCGGGAGCCCCTATAGTGGGAATATTTTGACATACCAATGGTATCAAAGTGGTACCAAAACAAGAATTGTACCAACAAGAATTACATATCTACATATCCACCAATAATTGGATGATTCTGATATACGGGACATGTAGAACCATGAATCCATTGCTCTGGCTACAGCACCCACTCTATGATTTTAACTCAAATATTGTTAATTGTGGGTGTAACGGGAAGACCTGGACTGGCCGTCTGACGTATGCACGATGCTGCAGGAAGAGGGCGGCAGTCCCGTGGGATCTGCCTGCCAGTCATGGCAGTGACACAGAGAGGTGGGGAAGAAGGTGTGTGCGCTTTCCCCCTCTCTGAGTGGCTGGGAGGCGGGTCTTGGGGGGATTGCTGGTCGTATAAATTAATACTTTGTTGTTTCCTCAGCTCTGCCCCTTTAGACCTGTACAACAAGCAAGTGGTCATGCTGCTTCGGCAAGACCGCTGGACGGACGGGAGAAAAAACTTCCAAAACGAAACTTAAAGAAAAGAATCTAAAGAAATAGAGAGAAAGTGGGGAATCCTTGGGCAGACCCTGATATTGTTTTAAAGTAAGCTGAGGAACAGCATAATGTATGATGGAGACCCGGGTCATACGGGTAGCGGCGACTGGGGAAAATCACGCTGCCAAGTGCAGCACATTTATTTTGTAGTTTTCATTACTGTGTTTTATTTTCCCTTTTTCTTTTTGCCTTCTCGTTTTCATTATTTCTGAGCACCTGCGAGTGCACCTGAACTGTACTGTGTACCCTGACGTGGTATTCCCGTAGGTTTTGGATACCATAGTTGGTAGCCAGACCACGGACAACAGCGCCCTCTGCGGGCTAAAAGAAATCAGTGCAAATCATAAGATTAAATAAAATAAACCTGAGCGGTGTGTCGACTACACCTTCTGTCTCCTGTGTCAGTGAATACCCACACCCTTTCAGAGGTGTGTCGTACATGAAAAGCCTTTTATAAGTCTTAAGGTTGTTGTTATTGTTGTTGTGTAAACTATTATGAACAGCCCTCGTCAACAGAAGAAGGTGATGTAAATTCCTATTACTGAAAATGTTGAGTTTTTAATGTTATTTAATAATATTCAAAATCAACAACCAACTACATGCCTATTATATGAGTGTCTAAATTACATTTTAGTATCTGCTATCACTACGCTGTCACTATTTTTCTAAAAAAAAAAAAAAAACTCAAGCTTTTTTAATGTTAAAATGTATAAGACATACTATATACTTGTCACAATTACCTTTTTTTCCTGTTATTTAGTAACTAAGCAATAACTATAAAAAAAAAACTGCAGGACTGAGGATCTCAATAATGATCAACAATGCTGGTGACTTGGCATATTCAGCCACCACTGTTTATTTTGCGTGCAACGATATACATAGCTACAGAAGTGTGCATCTTTACATTAAAATGCTGATCATATCTTTAGCTGATTGCTTTTACATACACTTAAGAAAATACTGTACTCATCCACAAATATTAAGATCATTGATGCACCATGTGAGGGTGAGACCCTCACTGTAATATTTCAATGCCTGTTATTGTGAGTATTATTGTTAATGTTATTCTACTGTCAATAGAGTAGTGGTTTATTATGTATTGTGCATGTTGTTGAGGAAAGTGTATTCGATATATGGGGGTGTATTGCTGTATTTAGATTAGGGCACTTCCCTCAATGAAGTGGCAATGGTTAGGGACTAGACTAGAGAATAATAATGACAGTGATAATAATAACGAGTAAACAATAGAATAATTTAACAATAGTTTTTGTAAACAAGACGGTATTCATGCAGGTTAAACAAACATATATATATATATATATATATATATATATATATATATATATATATATATATATATATATATATATATATATTGTAAGATAGCAAGGAGGGGGTTAATGTCCTACCGGCATAAAACGTGTGCGTAGACACATTCGGCTTAATTGTTTGATTTATTTTATTGTTAATTATCCCCTGCATTTGGTGGTAATTGTAAATTAGAACCAGGTGCAGGGTATTAAGAGAAGCAGTCCGTCTCCTCGAGGCTGCTGTGTGAAGAGCCCGACTGTATGTTGTATACTGTGATAAGGTACGGTGCAAAATTTAAACCTGTTTTTGGTTTACGTGTGTTTGTTTAAAGTGTTTGTATGTTTTGTAGGTCAGGTAAACAGCTTAGCTGTCCTGCATGTTAGTCAGGGACCTGCAAAAGTGTTTAGTTAGTGCTCATTAGAGCTAGGAGTTTATTTTGTTTTTTGTTTGTTTTGTTTATTAAAAATAGCGCGCTAGCGCTTTAAAAATCCATTTCTGAGTCCTGGGTCTGTGCTTTTAAAGGGGCAACGAACCGTGAGTAGTGCAAGTTCTATTACAATATATATATATATAAAAACCTATAAATACCTCCAATGTTTTGATTCAAACACAGGCTCCCTTGAGAAAGATATGTGCAACATATCGAACCATTGGGCAGCTGGCTCTTTGAGCTAAAATATATATATATATATATATATATATATGGCTCCCTTGAGAAAGATATGTGCAACATATCGAACCATTGGGCAGCTGGCTCTTTGAGCTAAAATATATATATATATATATATATATATATATATATATATATATATATATATATATATATATATATATATACTGTAATAGAACTTGCACTATATATATATATATAGTCGTGAGCTTGTCTTGTGATGGTCAATCATTGTATGTACAACATGATAGTCCAGGCGCGTAGTGTCCATTGAGGCAGCCGAAAAATCGTCTCTATTCTTAATTGTGAAGACGAAAAAACAAACAAAAAAAACGTACCCACTTTATTTTTAAGAGTGTAAAATTGAGATATAAAATATTATTTTTAATTTCTTCACATTACTGTGATCTCGGGCTGTACAGACACTGGGGTATGTCAAATTCGCGCCACTAAAGCCCGCTGCACACAGCCCGACTCATCCGATCTCAACTGGCCATACAGAGTTTTGATGAATCGTAGCAGTGTGCGTGCCCTTAAAACCAAGATTATGCAGATTTGAGTCGGGATGTCTTCAGATGTCTCTGAAGATTGAACATGTTGAATCTTTTTCAGACGCAGTTTCGTTCAGATGTGATCAGTCTGTCTGTTGCGGCGGTTGCCGACCAAGACTGACTGAGACCGATTAGTCATAAGGGTGTCAACCAATGGTAAAGCAGGTTTAAATAACGTGGATTGTCATGTAGCTTGTCGTACAAGATGGCAGAATTCTGGACAAAGGAGCGTGAGGATGAGCTCATTCAAATGTGGTCCAATAATCCATGTTTATATGACTGCAGTGCGATAGCATCCTCGAATCACATTTCGAAAAGCAACGCGACCACGGAAATTGCCAAAGCACTGGGAACTACAAGTGAGTTTATGCACAGTTATAATATCAGTGAAGTACCATAGTAACCTATAGTTCACAAGCCCCAAGATAGATCTACAAGCTGAAAAAAAAACGATACAGCCAAAGTCAAATAAAAATCAACAACATTTTATTTACCACAGGCTAAAGTGTAGTAGACAAATAATTATACTAAAAGTCAAACGCTGCCTGAAATGTTTGTGCAGTTAAGGTCAGTAACTAAGTACTATATAACACCAACCGCGTTTGCACTTTTTGTATTTGGTAGTTTGCCTACTATATGTGTTAGCCTATATTAGCCAAAATAAAATTGCACCGTGAACCGTGCTAATGTTTCGGTCAGTGTATGACTTTTTGTATAGTTTGTCTACCAACTTGGGGCTTGGGATTTTGTTTTATCACGCATACGTAGTAACTTAATTATAACAATTTAATGCTCTGCATGGTGCTGAAGTCATGAAACGGCTCACATCACTGCAAACTCAATTGTTGCGTTTGATCAAAGCACCAGCAAGCGGGAACGAAGGCAAGAAAAGAACGGTGCATCAAGATGGGGTAGTGAAGAACCTGGCGTTCCTTACCCCACATGTACGAAAGAGGCCTTCGATCTCGAACATGGATCTGGTTAGTAGGCTACATTTTATTTAAACACTATTTCTGCACTTGATTTAATTCAGAATAAAATGTTAGCAACATTTTAAACAGTATCACAAGCAGGGTTCGTAGTGGTAGGCTTGCTTTCCATGCTTATTTTTCAAAACACTGCCTTTTAATGTACTGACTCATATCAAAACAAAACAACTCAATTAAGTAGACTGCGTTCAATGCCAATTATTTTCACTCAAAGAAGCGGCACACTGACTGGCTAGCTGATTGCCCTACAGGTTGCTTTGTGCACCTGATTGCAATTTTTATAGTAGGCTGTGCAGTTTTGATAGAAACACATCATTGATTAAGCCTATAGCTTATCATTTTTTTCGATTTCTTCATTTTTGTTATTTGCCTATTTAAAAAGTTGTGTCTGCTGAGAGATTGTGTTTTACAAAATAAGCGATAGTTTTCTTGTTACAGTGAGAGTAAAGCACTTTTGTAGAAATAGAAAAAATAATGTTTAAGTGTTTAATAATTTTAAGAAATGGACATGGATTAATAATTCTAATTACAGGTTTAAGGTGAGGTAGATAGAGCAGAAATAGCCTAAACGATGAAAGCTACCAAGCCTAATTATAGGTATAAAATAGTTCAGCATGGCATTTTCCAGCCCTTGAAATTTAAGTTTGTCGGTGTGAAAAAGTCCTGGAAAAATATTCTGTATAATGACTATGAACCGTCGGTTATTAGCCTGTATTGTATTGTGATGTTCTTTTGTATTTATTTGGTATTTTTAAGCCGCAAATTGGCGCTGATGACGAGGCTAAGAACGTGCAGGAGAGTGGTATGGAGGACGAGGACAATGAGACAGGATCACAAGAGACAGAAGGCAATTCCAGTCAGGAAATTGAAGAGGCATCAGACACACACATCGGTCCATACTGGAAGTGATGATGATGACGACAACAACCTGTCTGGAGTTCAGTTTGCCATGCCAAAGCCACACCAATCAATAAAAACACCACTAGCTGTAGGCCAACGAGATAAAAAGAAAGGGGCTAAAAAAAAAAAGAAAACCAGTGATGACAACGTGTTGGAAATACAAGTACTGAAGAACATGTCGGACAGCCTCAAGACTTTGCAGACCAAGACCAATGATGCAGAAGATGGGATAGACATATTTAGTCGGAACGTTTAGCGGAAGCTGAGAATGATTGCAGACCCAAGGCTACAATTCCTGGTTCAGGAAGAAATTGATCGAGTTATAAGCAACGGCTTAAAGCAGTACTGGGGTACTTCTGGAGATGTTGGTAACAACCAGTCACCATCGCCTTCACCTTACCCCTCATCTTATTACCCAGGGTACACTAATCGCCCAATGCAATACAACTAAGGTTCTGCCAGCCAGTCACAGCAGTTCATGGAGAGCGACTCTGATTCCTCCCAACAAAGTTTCACCCAAATGCTAAATTTATAATTTCTCAATTTAATCCTGATTCTCAGGTTTAATATAGACCCTATGTTTAAAAAAACAAAACAAACAAAAAAAAAACATTCTTATAACTTTCATATAGGTAGCTGAAGTCATATCTGCATATCCAGTTTGTGCTTATATGTGTGTATGATATTACACTTTCAGATTGCAGACTGTTAAACTCTGTTTTCTGTATTCCATTAAAAAATGTGCATTTCTAAATGAGTCAACAACCTTTGTCACAATACAATTTATTAAACAACCTTAATATCATAATCTTAATTGTACTGTGATTCTTGAAATGTGTATTTTTTGTGACTGTAGTTGCCCTGGACAAGGGCATCTGCTAAGAAATAAATAATAATAATAATAATAATACTAGCCTATATGACAAATCAAGAACAAAAATCTCCACTCAGAAGTGATAATGAAGCTGAAGATTTTTTTTTAATGTATTTTTTTAATGTGAATTTACATAATCGCACACATAATCTCTCATTGCTTTAGCACGCATAGTTGGATTGTTTCCACTGGGCAAAGCAGCTTGCAGTAGAATTGGATCCTGCTGCCAAGCCCCGGGTATGTGGTCGTGTGTGACTGGGTCTTCGTGAACGCCGGAGTATGAAGTACCAGCCTTCACACGTAAATAATTGTGCAGTGCACATGATGCCATCACTATTTTTTCCACTTTGGGTGGTTCTGACGCTATGGGTGTCAAGAACACCCTGAAGTGATTAGACAAAATGCCAAACGCATTTTCTACAACGCGGCGGGCACGGGAGAGCCGGTAGTTGTGAACTCTCTGTTCAGGTGAGAGGTTTCGGTGCGGGTAGGGTTTAAGGATATATTTCTTCAAGGGAAATGCCTCGTCAGCAACTATGAAGTAGGCAACTTCTCTCTCGTCCCCAGGAAGTGATCTTGGGTCAGGTATATTTGCCGTTCTATTTTGGAGGGATTCCTGCAGGGAGCATCCTGCAAATACTCCCCCATCTGATACACGGACGTTTGCACCCACATCAACGAACAGAAACTTGTAATCTGAACCCACTAGCACCATCATAATGACACTAAACGAATGCTTGTAATTACAGTACTGCAATCCAGATCTCAGTGGTGGTCTGATGGTGACATGCTTCCCGTCCAGCGCCCCGATACAATTCGGCATGTTCCATCTCTCCTGAAATCCATTAGCGACTAACTGCCATTCCTCAGAGGTGTTTGGACACTGAAAGTAAAAATATAGGCTACGATTATTTTGTGGTGAAATGTTTTTATTTGTTAATTTTTTAATTTTACTTGTATTTTTTTATTTTATTATTATTATTTAGCTTCACGCAGATGCTCAGTTCAAATTAAAAAATGTTAATAGTACAAGTTTCCGATTTCGTGCTTTTTTTCAAATAATAGACTATAGATAATTTATAATCTTTACCTTGAAGTATGTATCTTTCAAGACGGCTTATATGGCCTCGCAGGTTTCTGGTATTATCTTTCCAATGGTGGTTTCACCAAGACGGAACTGATAGGACAAGCTCCTATATTATTTGGGTGCAAGGTTTACATACCAGTTGCCAGGAAACGCAAGGTTAAGGACAATCTCTCCCCAGGTGATATTGCTGCATGCCAGTTTGTTGTTTTCCGCTGAATAAACGGGGTCACCATCTCCTCGAGTTCATGAAAAAGATCTGGAAAAACTCGGGAGAAGTTGGCAAAACTCCGGTCGTCTTCTGTCTTTAGTTCTACCAAAAGATTGTTGTAACAGCCTTGTTCCAATCTGCGTTGGACCCACGTTCTGACTCATAAACGCTTGTTTTTGTTTGCCTTGCGGCGCTGTCTCCTACGCTTAATCAGCATATACGATGCCATACATAATGTGAGGGTCGTAAGGTGCTCATCACAAGATGCCATGTTGGGAAAGTTAATAAAAAAATGTATGGCAGGCAGGGTTAATTAAATTAGTACACACAGTAATCATCAGGATTCAGTTGTGGTCAGTTCTATTCAGTCTTCGCAGTGTGCGACATCCCGTCGGGAAAAAACTCAGTTGTGATGACTGACTAAAACTTAGCACAACTGATCGTGGATTTTCTGAGATGAGTCTGGTCAGCTGGAGTCGGGCTGTGTGCAGTGGACTTAAGACGTTTCTCATTAGTCAGTTTCCCAAGTTACTCTGTACTCTGGTTTACAGTGCAGCACTAACATGAAACGGAGAAAAAAACAACCAATTCTTGGTAAGAATCAATGTAAGTGAATTTATCATTTATATTTGTTGTTTTTCCCCTGCGCAATGTGATGTTTAGCTGCAATACGTTTTGATAAATCTTTTTTTTTTTTCATGTAGAATGTTTTAACGCCAGCACAGCAAAAATCCAAGTACCTGTTTTTATGATGACATTAAATGTGTAGCTAAACCGGGATAGCTGGATGTATGGTGTTTTTTTTTTCTTTTCTCGTCACTAACTGGACAGTCAGCTCGTCCAAGTATCACCCTACCTGCTATAGCATAGCGTTTTATTATAGCATAGTGGCTGTGTATTTGCATCTATAGCGACCCGGCCTGTGAGCTAGGCAGCACCGGGACCTCAGCGACCGGTTTCCCCCTCCTGAAGTACTGTACTACTTCCTATCGTCGATTTATACTGACAAAAGAATATTAGAATTGATTGAGAAACCATGTAAACGTTCAAAGGAGATCTAGCGTTCATAGGTGGGAACATCACATTATTATTATTATTATTATTATTATTATTATTATTATTATTATTATTATTATTATTTTTGGTGAATACCTTGTCAAAGTACTATAGAGTCATACAAATATTGTACACAAACAGCACCAGTCCCAGCAGTGTCAGCACCAGTCCCAGCAGTGTCAGCACCAGAAAGTGTCACCACCAGTCCCAGCAGTGTCAGCACCAGTCACAGTGTCAGCACCAGTCACAGTGTCAGCACCAGTCTTACCGGTCAGCAGCAGTTACCAGTCCCAGCAGTGTAAGGCAACTTAAGTAGCAGTGAACCAAATGCAAGTCAATAAAAGTATGAATCAATCTACTTATTAATATTGATGTTATATTCTTGTCCTTTTAAAATCACATATTTCTGACAGTGTGTATATGGTCATTTTAGGTTGCTGTGGTTTTGCTGGGAGACAATTAGTTTTAATCTTTGAAATAATATGGGTCATCAAATTTTAACATTAACATCATCATCCAAGGGACTTAATATTGCTTTGCAGTTTGCAAAAAGTCTCCAGGCTTTATAAGATGATTACTTTTACCTTTGTAACATGAACAGGATCTGCAAGAGGTTTGTTCAACTTTTTTTTTTTGCCTCAGTAAAAATCGAATTCTAGCTACGCCCCTGTAACATTAAGTCAAAATAGTCAATAATTTATTTATATACAGTATATATATATATGCATACCATACAATTGCTACTGTAAAAAAATATATATTAATAAGAAACATTTGCTACAAATCAAGGATTACTGTATATTGCGGTAGCTCTTCCATTCTGAATGCAGGCTATCGTTCCATAAAAAAAAAGCAATTTGCCACATTTTAGGCCGGCTTTTCACATGTGTGAATGTGCAAAGGCGCCTTAAACTGCAAATGTGAATGGGGTTGCAGACCTAAATATGCGGTGGCCCTGAGGTGCCCTGGGCCAGCACAGCAGTGTGAACGGGTCTAAGGGACTGCCAATGGTGGCCCTAAACCTTCTAGGCGTTATGACAGGTGTTAACATTTCTAATTTGTTGTGCTGTATAGAATACTTTTAATGAAATATATTTCCTCTTGAGTACCGGAAAACATGCTGTAGTCAAGCTCAGAAACACTTCTGTTGACATTGTAATAAAATCATGTCACAGTATTTTTTAAATTAAAATATAGGTTGGCTTCTATCCATAGACATTTTTAATTTGCTGTTTTGGCAATTGCTAAATTCCTAATATACCCCAACTGTATTAGGCTCCATGTGTGATTTCTAGTGGATAGATTGTTATTAACCAGCAGTATGTTATTATTATTTATTTCTTAGCAGACGCCCTTATCCAGGGCGACTTACAATTGTTACAAGATATCACATTATTTTTTTTTACATATAATTACCCATTTATACAGCTGGGTTTTTACTGGAGCAATCTAGGTAAAGTACCTTGCTCAAGGGTACAGCAGCAGTGTCCCCCACATGGGATTGAACCAACGACTCTCCGGTCAAGAGTCCAGAGCCCTAACCACTACTCCACACTGCTGTATGTGGGAATACTTCGATAACAATTTCAACACAGACTTCGTGGCCACACAGATCAGATCAGAATTACACAAAGTCTGAAATAACAAATGGTTTTCCATGAAAAATGGTGATCAGACTTGTAAGGCTACTTTTGTGAAATTATAATGTATGAATTATTATAAAGACTATTCTTTACAGTCATGGAGGTTGTGTGAGCCGGCATTCTGTGAGTCCTGGGAGAATTGCAAGGATGGTCTCGCAGTCATTGTCTTGAGGAGGTGGTGATTGCTTGTCCTGAAAGGATTAACATATCTTCAATGCTACCGCACCCACTTTTGATTGCCCTCTGAAACTGTCTTTTGTATCTCCGATCAGCACATTATTTGTCAGATATGTCTCCTCTCTCATTGTAATTGTTGCCCACCACACAATGGTGCCCGCCCTATTTCAGAGTCTGATTGCCATCTTTTGTCAAGCAAGACAGCCACACCTGGTTGTCCCAAAAAAAATATATATATATATATGTCCAGGTTTGGTCTATGGAAAAGGTGGCAATCCTATCTTATAACCAGAAAAAAAAAAAAAAAATATATATATATATATATATATACTGTGTATATATATATATATATATATATATATATATATATATATATATATATATATATATATATATATATACAGTACTGTGCAAAAGTTTTAGGCAGGTGTGAAAAAATGCTGTAAAGTAAGAATGCTTTCAAAAATAGACATGTTAATAGATTATATTTATCAATTAACTAAATGGAAAGTGAGTGAACAGAAGAAAAATCTAAATCAAATCCATATTTGGTGTGACAACCCTTTGCCTTCAAAACAGCATCAATTCTTCTAGGTACACTTGCACAAAGTCAGGGATTTTGTAGGCATATAGTCAGGTGTATGATTAAACAATTATACCAAACAGGTGCTAATGATCATCAATTCAATATGTAGGTTGAAACACAATCATTAACTGAAACAGAAACAGCTGTGTAGGAGGAATAAAACTGGGTGAGGAACAGCCAAACTCAGCTAACAAGGTGAGGTTGCTGAAGACAGTTTACTGTCAAAAGTCATACACCATGGCAAGACTGAGCACAGCAACAAGACACAAGGTAGTTATACTGCATCAGCAAGGTCTCTCCCAGGCAGAAATTTCAAGGCAGACCGGGTTTCCAGATGTGCTGTCCAAGCTCTTTTGAAGAAGCACAAAGAAACGGGCAACGTTGAGGACCGTAGACGCAGTGGTCGGCCAAGGAAACTTACTGCAGCAGATGAAAGACACATCATGCTTACTTCCCTTCACAATTGGAAGATGTCCAGCAGTGCCATCAGCTCAGAACTGGCAGAAGACAGTGGGACCCTGGTACACCCATCTACTGTCCGGAGAAGTCTGGTCAGAAGTGGCCTTCATGGAAGACTTGCGCCAAAAAGCCATACCTCCGACGTGGAAACAAGGCCAAGCGACTCAACTATGCACGAAAACACAGGAACTGGGGTGCAGAAAAAGGGCAGCAGGTGCTCTGGACTGATGAGTCAAAATTTGAAATATTTGGCTGTAGCAGAAGGCAGTTTGTTCGCCAAGGGCTGGAGAGCGATACCGAATGAGTGTCTGTAGGCAACAGTGAAGCATGGTGGAGGTTCCTTGCATGTTTGGGGCTGCATTTCTGCAAATGGAGTTGGGGATTTGGTCAGAATTAATGGTCTCCTCAATGCTGAGAAGTACAGGCAGATACTTATCCATCATGCAGTACCATCAGGGAGGCATCTGATTGGCCCCAAATTTATTCTGCAGCATGACAACGACCCCAAACATACAGCGAAAGTCATTAAGAACTATCTTCAGCGTAAAGAAGAGCAAGGAGTCCTGGAAGTGATGGTATGGCCCCCACAGAGCCCTGATCTCAACATCATCGAGTCTGTCTGGGATTACATGAAGAGAGAGAAGCAACTGAGGCTGCCTAAATCTACAGAAGAACTGTGGTTAGTTCTCCAAGATGTTTGGGCCAACCTAGCTGCAGAGTTCCTTCGAAAACTGTGTGCAAGTGTACCTAGAAGAATTGATGCTTGATGCTGTTTTGAAGGCAAAGGGTGGTCACACCAAATATGGGTTTGATTTAGATTTTTCTTCTGTTCACTCACTTTGCATTTAGTTAATTGATCAATATAATCTATTAACATGTCTATTTTTGAAAGCATTCTTACTTTACAGCATTTTTTCACACCTGCCTAAAACTTTTGCACAGTAGTGTATATATACTGTATATATATATATTTTTTTTTACATACACCTGTATGTATCTGTATGCTTCACTCACAATCGACATTCGAGTCCTGGGGGAGAACTGTGCTCTTTAGTAATATAACCTGCCAGCTGATCTACAAGCTCTTACCTGGTTGATCCTGGAATATACAATAACGTTTCTATAAGTTTGAAAGCATTTTGTTTCAGGACTTTAATTTTGGAGAAGGAACTTGTTTTTGAAGAAAACAAACTTTACAGACTTTTCTCATTAAATAAAGGTGCATATACTGATCGGAATTGCTCAGGACAGCTGGTTGCAGACAATACTTCCCAGATCCAAAAAGCATTTCTATTTTATTTTGTCTGCCCCAGTAGCATTCAATTAATGTAACCTCACATCCTCCTTGTGACCACAGTTTGCATGTCGTCAGCAGGTTGAATGAAGAAAAAAAAGTTCTGTGTGGTTTTTCCCCCAAATTATTTATAATTTGTTCCACAACTAGTTTTTGATCTTAAAAGGGACTAAATCTAGAAACAACCAAGATCAAAAAAACCTTTCAATATTTGTAAGCAAACTTTGTTTACTGTTTACTTACATTATTGTAAACCTTTCCTCTTTTGTAAGCACATATGGAAATTGAAGCTGTCTTTTGGTAAACTCATTAGTCTTTCCTTTTATGACTGCACTCATAAACCCGTTTTTCAGTTCTTCTCACATGTTTGGCAAAGATTTCCAGTTTAACTCATGCAGGCGTTTTTTTTTTCCCACCACATTCTGATCATTTACCTTCCAAAAGTATGTTTTTTTTTCCTTTTTGAACGATACTCCATTGATATATTTCTAAGTACCTTGTTGTATTGTATGGTTATTTTTAAATACAGTGCACTCCGTTTATAAGAGTTACTGATATAAGCCTCAACCGCATCTATTGATCAAAACCACTGAGACAAAATAATTCACATACTATCCAATGTAAAATCAAGCAATCCGCTTATAAGAATCATTTTGGGGCAAACTGACTTCATGTAATATGATACTGTGTCAAGTGCAATGACGTGTACTGCCAATAAAGCTGTTTTTGAATTTGAATTTGAGCACATCTCGCGTGATTAGGTATGTACACAGCATGTATACAGTATAATCCTCGGTCTGCAGCGACTCCCAGTTTTACGTATGAGTCGACATGGCAGGAAAAAGAAAGACGCTTTCTGCGGGCGAAAATTGTTCTGTTAGTGAAAATGTATTTATTGAATACATACTGAGTACAGCACTGTTATTGTGTGATATGCATGTAGAGGGAGAGGGATTGCGCATGGGGGGGGGGGTATTGTGGCGCTTTGGATCACCGCTTTGTGAAAAACTGAGAAATTCAGTGGTAGTCCTGACAATAAAATGTTGTACTGTAATGTCATTTTAATTCAAAGGCCATAACAGGTAACACCACACGGCAGTTAAACTAGGCACCCTCACGAGACGATCTCAAGTATACTGTAATAAAAATAGGATTCTGCAACCTTGAGTAAACATAATCATGATCATATAACAAGTTGCTTATCCACATAGACTTGTTTGGATTGTTTTGATGTATTGTCCTCAGTGGTTGAACACCATTTGTATACTGTATTTAAACTGCTGATGCGCGGAAGCACGCTTTTGCTAATTGTAATCATATCGGTCCGCTTTTAAGAATCAACTGCTTATAAGAATCAAATCATCCGGACAGATGTGATTCTTATAAACGGACTGCACTGTACTGTCAAACCTTGTAATTACCACGTGAAAGGGACAGAAAAAAATGTAACAATAAGCAGAGTTGACTTTACCAGGCCCTCAGCAATGCCCTGCCAAAAAATGCGTTGAAAATCAGAAGGCATGTTGAAACAACAAATATGTTTTTGCTGTGGAATTAGGAAAATAATATAAGGTACTGGTATAGCATTGATTATAATAGTGTCCATTCAGTACAATTGACTATAATGTAAACTGTATGGACCACACACTATAATAAAGAAAAAAGGGTTATAAACATGCACATTGCATTGTTTTGTGTTCTGTTAGATCATTCCGATACTGCAATCTGTAATTGCACAGCATTCCTTTGTTTCCCAAACTAATATTAAGTGGGTGGAAACAACAATGTGTATGGCACATGGTAAACCGTTTTGATCCTGTTGTCAGATTTCTGTAGATTTGCAAATCAAATTTAAAATTAAATGCTGGATACATTCTTGCATACTTTCAGTGATCAGCAAATATGAATTTCATGAGAGATTCTGTAGTCAGGTGACTTAATTTTGTACATATACTGTATTGGTCTTGCTTTAAATATTTCCAGTTAAGACTGGAGAGGATGGAGAATTGTTTGTCAGGGTAGTGAAATTTAGCCAAGACAGTTTTATTGACGTTGATTGGAATTTACTGATGTGTCAAACACATTGAGAGGAGTATCATCCAAATAAGGAATATATTTAAGTCCTTGACTCACACTTTAATTAATAGATGCTGCCCCTTTAAATAAGTTTATTTATTAAATAAAGAAAAGCACAAAGTAAATGGGGTAACACCAAGCACAGGTTACTAACAAATAGATTTTTCCAAAATAAAATATTTAAATGAAGAAACTCTTCACTATGGTTCCCTTTCAATTCGAAGACGACCACCAACAATATTTTTGGGATATGCTTGCAACGGGTCAGGTATTCACTGAGCATTTTATGTCCGAGCTGCTGATAGGCCCCTTCGGGGAGTGAAGTCCTTGGTCCCACCTCCCAAGGGATCAAATAGTCACTACACGGAGCTCACTTTACTTCTCACCACGGTAAGATACTAACCTGTCCAGTTGCTGTGATTGAGTCTGTATGAAAGAGCTCTCAGTTGAGTTTACTGTAGGTCCCCTGTTTTATTTCAAGAAAATATTGCTGGAAATCGGCTTGCCATTTCCCTGGAATCAGTAACTCCGCTTCTGTGAGCTGAACTATAATCGTTGCGGAACTGTGCTTTGTTAAATATTTCTATTTTTTACCAATCTGCATCGCATTGCATAGCAGACTGCTTTCTAACCTGCAGCATCTGCTGTTGTGTGTGTATTTCACCTGCTAATTGCATCCTGCTGTTGAGTCAACTCCGCCGGTTATTTCAGCCTGAGCTGTCCGCAGCGTTGGGAACCCCGGACTCCCCCATCCTCCATCTACCCAGAGCTCCTCGCAGAGCATTCCCTGCGCTCAGGCTTCGACGCCTCATTCTCGCAGCCTCCTGCTAAGCGGGCGAAACAGTCAAAGCAGGCACAGGACATGTCTGACTTGAAGGACCAAATGGCTCAAGTCCTAGAGTATTTGGCCAGGCAGCAGGCCCCACCCCCTGCTCCAGCCCCGGCTCCACCGCTAGAATCTGCCCCAGAACTGACCACGCCCTTACCGGTGGTTGCCCAGGACGTTTCAGAGCCAGACTTGACTGTGGCCAAAGAAGACCAGGAAGCAATCTCAATCAGGGCCTCCTGGGACCTGGACCCTCAATGCAAAAATGAATCAAATTACAAACGACTCAATGGAGTATGGAAAGATGCATGCTGGGCATAACAAGAAGAGACAGGAAAAGGAAGGAATGGATAAGAGCACAACAAAAGTATGCAATGTTATTATAAGAGCGAAAAAACTGAAATGAGTGAGCCGGAAAGGTAGCAAGAACAACAGACCATCGATGGACCAAGGAGATACTAGACTGGATCCCAATAGATATAAAGCAAACAAGAAGACGACCTCCAGGAAGATGGCAAGATGATATTAGGAAACAACGTGGATGAGGGATGCAGCAGACAGGCTTTTGTGGAAGAATCTTGGGCAGGCCTTCATCCAGCAGTGGATTGAAAAAGGCTGAAGATGATGATATATTGTGGCGGGGTGCCCTGCCCCTTTGTATATAAATGTGTATTTATTGTTATTATTATGACAGTTAGCGATTATTGAATTAGCTGACAGTCACGCCTCTTTAGAAAACCTGTGCAGAATGTGACCGAGGGGTTGGCTAGATAATTAATAGCTATGTGGCAGGGCCCTGCCTGTAAATAATAATAATATTGTTGTGTGGTGATTTTGGTGGTGGTTGGCAGGGATGGGGTTCATTTCCTATCCCTCCCAAAATACATGTGAGAATGTGGCTGGAGCTAATTGAATAATTGATAATTAGGCTCCAGCCACATGGTATAAAAAAGGGGAAAATCCTTTGTTTGAGTGTTTGTTTGTGCTCTGTTTATTTTTTGCCATATGTGAGAGGGTAGCGTCGTGGGCCCAGAAGTTATTCGGCAGACAAAGAGACTCAGAGGCAAGGAAACTGCAGTTAAAGCGCTTCTGCGCAGTTTAATGAACAAAAGGAAATCAAAAAGTTGCATAAAACACTGCTCACCAAACAAAAATAAAAGGTCAAACAAAAACAAATATTGCACACATAAACAATTACAAAATAATTGGCGCAAGGGCCAAAACAAAAAGTATAAACAAAATACAAAAAGTAGGCTGGGCATTAGCCTTCACTACCATTTTTTCTTTCAAAAAATAAACAGAGCACAAACAAACACTCACCCAAAACACCTCCACCAAACAAAGGATTTTCCCTTTTTATACCATGTGGCTGGAGCCTAATTATCAATTATTCAATTAGCTCCAGCCACATTCTCAAATGTATTTTGGCAGGGATAGGAAATTAACCCCATCCCTGCCAACCACCACCAAAGTCACCACACAACAACAATATTATTATTTACAGGCAGGGCCCTGCCCTGCCACAAGCTAGTTAATCCCTCAGTCACCACCATAAGACCCTGTAGCTTTGGCTGCAAGGTTGAGTGTGTTTGGAGTAGAGAACAGAGAGATCTATGAAGGAAATACAGAGAGCAACTGCTACCAACCTGATCGCTGTACCAGCACAGTATTTATTTTGTGTTCCGTTTGTAGTGTTTGTTTGGCCAACATGCCTTTTGCTTTCAGTGTTATGTGTTTTGTTGAAATCTTTAATTTCATTTATATTTAATCTGAAGTGCTTTCATTTACAATTCTACAATACAAAGGTCACCAGTGCCTCAGGAAGAAAAACAAGCCCATACCATCACACAACCTCCACCCATTTAACACTGGGTATGGTTAACTTTTCTTTAAATTCTTCTCCTCTCTTCGTTCAAACATATTGTTGCTTTCTTGCTGAAAAAGTTATATTTTGGATATGTCTGACCAATAAATTTGGTTGAATAAATCATCAGGCTTCAAGAATTCAATGGAAAACTTGCTTTCTTTTTTGTATTGTTTTTAACAAGGTTAACATCTTGTTAAGGTATCGTTGAATTGTTCGCTCGTGAATTTCTTGACCATCTTCTCTCAATTCTTGTGTCAAATCTTTAGCAGTAATCCGAGGATTTTGCCAGGCTGCTCAACCGATTTTTCTTCCAGATTTTGCAGAAATCTTTCTTGGTCTTTGTGGCAGGGCAGTAGGAGAGAGCCCTGCACATAATTAGAGGGGGCAGGGCAAAGCCCTGCTTGTAAATGTATTTATTAAGCACAGGTGATTTGTTATTGTAAGATTTAAAATGTATAGGTGCATTGTTATCTAAAATAATGTATTATTTGGAAACGGGTGGTTATTGTATGATTTGAATGTATTTTGTTTATTTAAAATATGACGTGTTTGTTTATTGTTTGCAGCAGAGATGGGGAAGCCCCATCCCACAAAACCCTGTGCAGAAGGTGACCATCTCCTGATTTAATTAATTGATCAATTTGTTTCTAAACGGGAGATGGTCGCCAGTATAAAAACCCTGCAGTTTTCCCTGTTCGAGGTGTGGGTGTTCAAGAGGAGAGAACGAGAAAGAGAGGAGAACAAAACTGAAAGTAAGAACACAACTATAGGACCAGTGAAGGCGAGTGCCCAGCCTGACCAGGGTGTTTGTTGTGTTTTTGTGTTTGTGACTTGTTTTTGTTTACTATTTAAAAACGGTGCCGCAGTACCTGCCTGTATTGTGGTCTGTCTCTGGCCTGACGTCACCACCCTAAGCCACACTGTCAAGTCTTCCACACCTGGAGCTAGTTGTGTTTGTCAATCATAGCCCACACAGTGCTTTTCGGTAAACTGAGTCTTTCTGCAATTTTTCTGGTAGTTTCTCCTTTTTCGTTTAGTTGTATCACTGCCATTTTGAAATAGTTGCTGTACTCTTTAGTTTTAACCATTTTTGTTGCATTTTTTAATCACAAATTTCCAATTTATTTTTCAGCACTTGATGAGTATGTATTTATTTATTCTATAATTATCATCAGGTGTTGGTTTTGGGTTTCATACGAAATATGTTGACTACCCAAATACTTTTGTCAAAGTATGAAATTAGTTTTTGCATGTTATTTTTCATTTTATGCATGTTATGTCATAATTGTCTGTTTTATTATAAAGCTGAATCTCTGTAATTTATATGTTTCAATAGAACAATTAGAAATTATAGAAATAACTGTCTGTGGTTTCTCATTTTTTTAACTGCCCAAATACTTTTGTCTGTGACTGTATATATTCATATATGATGAAACTAACCAGGTTTATTGGAACAACACATTCGAAGTGTGAAAAAAACGGCAAGTTATCAAAAGTGCCCTGGCATTTAAAGTGGGGATATCAAAAACAATAACAATTGTTTCTACTAACTTGGCTTGTGTTTTTGATGCAAGTTCGTCCACTTTTATTGTGCCTGAAAAACACAAGCTATGTTAGTAGAAACAATTGGGGCAACCTTGACCCCCGCTTTACAGTTGTGCCTATTTGCTTGCACAGTTGCCCCAATTGTTTCTTCTTCTTGGCTTGTGATTTTGATATCTCTACTTTAAATGGCTGGGCACTTTTGATAACTTGCCATTTTTTCACATTTCCAGTGTGTTTTTGTTTTATATATATATATATATATATATATATATATATATATATATATATATATATATATATATATATATATATAATCACAACACGCTTGCAAACTGAAGGTTATAGTTTCAAATCCCACACATGCTAGACCTTTTTTATATTTATATAACTTTTTTTTGCAGGCAATTGTTCCATTTTAAAACATAAATAAATAATTTAATATAAATGATATAGACGTCACAATAAGTGGTTCCGTAGTATATTTCCATGTTCACAAAACAAGTTACTTGTCATTAAATTATGATGTCCTGTAATATACATATTCACGGATAGATGTGCCTAGGGTCTGCAAAAATCTGCAAAAAAAATGGGAGAAAAAGGAGTAGGACATTTTTACCTTACTTTGGCAACATATTTTTTTACCTGTATGACAGGTATTGACTTTTCATTTCACCTAAGAGTGTCAGGAACTACAAATTGAAAGTGAAATGGTGCTTTTGGCTGATTTACTTTTGCTGTTCCAGTACCATGAAAAACATAAACTATCCTTGCTGTACAGAGAGTCTGGCAGTTCTCGCTGATAACTGGGAATGAGGAACTACAGTTCCTCTCAATGATAGATGCTGTTTATTTCTGGTCGATAACACTTTCCCAAGTCCCAGAAATGTACAGTAAATGAATGACAGATAATACTCCTTATAAAAGTTTACCATGGTACAAGCCTTTCAAAGTGTAGTAAAACAGTGAAAAGGCAAGGTTAGAAAGATCTGGTAACGCATATTAAAAACATGATACATTTGTGACAGCTTTCAACTGCTTTTCCTAGAGAGTGATAAAGGGTTAAGAGGAGACCAGTTCTTTCTCAAAACTTTCAAAAGGTGCCAAAGGTGTCTCTAAAAATACCTAGATAATAAATATTTTGTTTAAGGTTGAGCAATTACTTTTTAGCACATTATAAATTAAACTGTAAAAGTTATAATAGGGTCATGTGGTCTTGCAAAAGTAGTTCTTTATTATATAGCACCCTGGTCAGGCTGGGTAAATATGCTTACTGAACATATTTATTCATGTCACACTATAATTATACTATAATTAAGTTTTTTCACTAGTTTGAATTTATTGGCATCAGCAGTCCACCTGAAAAAAAATACAAATAAAATAAGTGCACCATTAACTGTCAAGAGTAGACACATAACAGCAGATGAGGAAGAGCTAAATGAAATAGAAGAAAACAAAGATTGAAAAAACACAAACAAAAAAACTACAGCATGGGCTCTTAATGTACTTAAAGAAAAGTACAAAAATATATGGACATTCATTTTAAGGAAATAAGTCCCAAAAAAATTCAACAACATAAGGGAATTTTATGCCAGTGCAAGAAGTTCAACTGGGGACCAGTATTCAGTCTCTAGTTTTATAATGCTTAGCTGGACTAAATAGATTTAACAGTACAAGTTTTAACATCTCTGCTGACAGCGAGTTTAAAACCAACAAGAACGTATTCCTGTCAGTCATGAAAACTTTTAGAAAAGCGAAAGACAAGGCCAGACACCACTCTCCGAATTACCGGCCTGGATTTGAAGCGTCTGCGGGAAACTGAGGCACTGTCCCCTGACACAGCAGTCACATTGGTGCGTAAAGTCTGGTTTGATCTTCATCTTCCGAGAGGATGAAAACGGACTTGAATATGTGTGACTCGCATATAACGAGGACACAAACTCACCTGAAGATACAGCTTCAGCATCCATGGCAGCTTTTCCCCTTACTTCCTCGGTGTCATGTGAAACTCCGCCCATCATCAGCATGTGTTCAGTCCTCTAGTTTCTAGTGAGAAGTCAGTTTTGATGCAGAAATTTGCTATAAACTAACATGAGCAGTCTATTTTTAATAAGCGAGCAATAAATTCAATTAAATTAAATTTGGGACTACATTACACTGTGGATGTATACACAATAAAAGTTTCTGGTTTTTTCTTAATTTAAAATTTGTTTTAATTATTTAAATGATTTTTCATCCCCCAAATGACAGTTAGCAGTGTTATAAGCAGTATAAACCACTTTGGGCCGTGCGGTTCTGATGAAGACACCACCCCAGGTGTAGTATATATCATGGGAACCGCACGGCCCGTAGTGGTTTATACCTTACATCAGTGGTACTCAATTACATTCTCTGGCGGGCCAGATAAGGACATTTCCAAACCTTGGGGGGCCACAGGGCGCTCAAGATGTGCGTAGTGGTGGGAGGTTGTTTCAATGGTCATGAAAATCGGACTATCCAATCAAACTTTACATACAGTAACAAAACGTTGCAACACTGCACTTGCACCAATCAACTAATACATCTCAGAAATAACCTCTTAACAAGATACAATATTTGATCACCATTAATAATAAAAATATTAAGCAAATATCATTTCCTGACCAGTATTCAAATGACATCTTGCAAACAAACAATTATACAAATCTCACTGTAATGCTATTAAAACAGCATGTTATTCATTTTAATTCTATTAAAACTCGAAAATGTTCTGACAATTACTGTGCTGCAAGCATTTAAGTTAACTAACGAAAGCTCTTCTGTTGTATAAGCATCTTACTAAGCACCTGATTAAAAGTGTAGCACGGTGTCTAAATATGCATGTTCAAGGTCAAATGTGTTTAAAAGTAAATGAAAAGTTTCTAAATTAAATACATGGCATGACCATAAACAGAGGGGGAAATAAACTTAAGCGCATATCCACTGTGCCATCTTTGAGAGGCGTGCTGCAGGTGCATTTCTTACTGTTGCCAAACAGGTTTTTTTAAGCCTAAATAAAAGATCTTTGACAGGCTTGGTTTCTTCGGCCAATTTCCTGTGACTGAACACTTACTGGTGGCTGCATTGCTAATTTTCCTAACAATACTTAGTTTATCATATGCAAAATATAAAATATAGACATATGCACTATTTATCCTAAAATAATACGTAAAACTGTACTATTCCAGAATAGGTTGTGAAGGCTTTACATTGCTACACTGAATTAACTATAAAGCAGAGGATGTCAAACTTAAAATTATACACTTTCCACATGTGTATTTCAGGCAGAAACAGTACATAAGTAGATATTGTTTTTTTTTTCTTTCTTTTTTTATCCCTGCCATTGTAGTTTCTTCGCAATAAACAAAGTGGCAAATTACACATTTTCATGAAGTAATAGCATTACTGGGATTTACTTTTTTTTAAGCTGTGCATGCACGTGAAAACTGTCAAATTTAACTTTAAATAAACTCTTCAAAAAATATATGTGGAAAAGGTGGCTTTGTACAAAAAAACTCCACAATTTTCGTTTATTACTCTCCTCATAACAGAAAATAGGATCACAACAAAACAAAACGTTGATCACTATACGTAGCATTTACCTTTTGCCAGTGTCTGGAAAGTGTGAAGCACTTTCGAGCGACGTGCATTACCTGCAGCTGTCTGTATCCCTCGATTCTGACTCGCTTGCCAAAACTTTGTTGTTGTTGGTTTTTATGTTAATCTCACACATTACTTGCCATTTTAGACACAGACGTAGATTTTTGGCTTCAATTAATGTCCAGCAATGTTTGAAGAATATTCAGATAGTTTCACCGCACTGAAGAAAATAATATTACTACCGCTGTTTTCATATTGCACGAAGCCTTCTCTCATTGCTCAACCAATGAGGCACTAAAACTACGTAAATGGGCGGAGATTTGTGACGCATGCCAAAATGATAGCTCATCAGAAATAAAGCTTGGCCAATCAGCTGACTTGTTTTTGTATTAGGCTGCCAAAAAAACAATTGTTAGGGGAAACAAATACCCTGTAGATTACGGTGATTTTATAATCTTGCGTATCAGCAATTTCAGCTTTTGTAATGAAGGACAGCTTATGCTTGACGGGCCAAAAGAAAGGCTCTCGCGGGCCGGATTTGGCCTGCGGGCCGCCTATTGAAGAACCCTGCCTTACATGGACAGAAGATGATGGTTAACTTCGGGAACATAAGAAGATCTTGGAAAATCCAGATCTCCCTTTGACATCAAATCCCTGCCACCCTCCCATCTGAAGTTGAGATAGCCATTCTGGACACATGCCTGGAAAGGACATGTGTCCAGCTGGAAAGGACCTGCCACCCAATGGTGCAAGATGTGGGAAAACAGTGTTGTCCAAAACAAGGACCTTCTTGAATATCCTATGAAGGAACAGCCTGGTTTCTCCTGGCCCCGACAACAGTGGACCGCTCTTAACCATGTCTGAACAACGCAGGGGAGGTTTGGATATTTCTACTATCAACGGAAGATCAAGGACTCATTAAGCTGCGAATGCGGTGAGGTGCAAAGTCAGACTAAAACACTAAAAGCCAGAAGTCCTTATGCGTGTGTCTGTGTGTGTGTGTGTGTGTAACTCGTCATAACATGTAGGAGAGGGAGGATGTCTCTTGGAGAAAATTAGAAGTACCATAAAACTTCAATTAAACGCCTCCGACATTTATTTACAATATTTGCCAGCAGACCCGGTGCGTATTGGAGACAACAACAGTTTTATAACAAAATGACATTGTATTGTACACCCTCAAGTATAAAGCGAAAGTATTATTACAGTCTTTTTATATGCACTGGTTAACAAGGATACGGTATGCAAACATTGGAAAATGAACAAGCAGAAGTATACGAATTTGTATTTAAAAACAGAATTAGATCTACCATTGTTAAGAATAATAATAATAATTAAATCCACTAAAAGACAGCCCTGTAGATATCAGAACACAGGTGTGTAGGCTACGCTTACAGCATAATAATAATAATAATAATAATAATAATAATAATAATAATAATAATAATACAAACTTCTAAAATGTTTTTAAAAAATAACAATAAAAGCATAAGTGTCAATCTTGTACATTGTTAATACAACAAAACACATTAAAATACACCAAGAGGTTTGTATCTGGCCTGCTTTCAGCACGCTTAAAATTATAAACTTTTAATAACGTAATAACATTAAACAAATATGCATTATATGTAGGCCTACCTTAAATTACGTTTTCTATTTATTTTTATTATTTATTAATCCGGAGAGTCACTTTCATCGCTGTCGCTTATTAGCAGTTCATTACACTCAAGCTCCTCCTCATCTTCCTCAGTTCCTCAGCTTCAATGGCAATGACAGAGACCCGGCGTTTAATAGAGACCCAGCGTTTATTTATAATATTTGCCAGCAGACACGGAGCGTATAGGCGTGTCACAGGAAGTAAGTTAGCTGGGAAATAAGTTAGCATTTGCCATTTTGAGCAAACATGTTGTTGTAATATTAATGTTTTTCATATTATTATTTAATAATAGGTTAACTTTAGGAATTAAACTACATCTTCTGTAAATATATCCTTCCCTTCCCATACCTACCCTTACACCTTTGTATTTATTGTATATATTGTTTTGTATTGTATATTTTGAATTTGTGTACATGTATTGTGTATTGTTTTGTTTTAATAACTGTGTATTTTTTAAATATCTATTACTGTATGGTATGCAATGAATGCTGCATGATATCTTTATCAGATAACCTTAAGAACAAGTTCTCACATAATAATAATAATCTACAAGTAAAAAGTATAACCTGTGATATTACGTTTTATCTTTCCTGAAATACAACGACTGGTGAATGGGGACTTTTATTGTAGAAGTGAGGATCAGAGATTTGCACAGGGTACTACATTAAATTGGAGAGCTATCTGAATTGTTTGTAGCCTACAGTATTTGGTGCTGTGCGAGTACATCCACCATGTCATCTAGGATTACAGATGTTCATATAAATAATTTAACTGCACTTTAGGACGGTATGTATAGGAAGACAATCGTTTCATGCTTTTCTCAAATTATATATACACCTTAAAACACCATCTTCCACTAAAAACATGTACCTTTTCTATATTAAAGCAGGTTTAGATATCCCACGTAGACTTGATTAAAACATCAAAAACATTATTCTCTACATGAAGAAAAGTGTTTGTACCCACTTTCCCATTCAATTTATTGAAAAGATTCAAAGTCACCAAGCAATTTACCGTGAAAATAATATAACTTTGTTAAAGTGAGACTACATAAACACTTATTAAACACTTATTTGCTTATGCCAACGTATATGACATGTCCACTAACAACATTTTTTAAAAGAAATACACATTTGGCAAGTAGTGATTTTAACTATGCATAGACATAAATTATACCAACAAAATAATGTTTTTAAAATATTTATTTCTGTTAAAAAAAACAACAAAATATAGCGAGCAATTTCTTGAAGATAAAATGTATTTATAATAAAAATTAAATGTAAATATACATTACGATAAATGTCACCTTTTTAAACAAAAAAATACTGTCTGCAATACACGTCGATAAATAAGATGACAACATATTTAAACAAAAATTACTATCTGCAATGCAATAAGCTACCTGTTTTCATTTCTCAAAAAATATAAATTTGGATGAATCTCCACAGAGAACCTTGTCTTTAAGTTCTAAGACTCGAACATGCGTAGAAAGGCTCAAAAAGGCAAATGCTAACTTATTTCCTGTGACACCGGCAATAATTTGAAGTTTTACAGTAGTCTGTTTTTGTTTGTTTATTTATTTAAGAAAAAAAAAAAACCTTAACTGAATACATATTTTAAAAATTCAACACAAATCTAAAGATCAGTCTATTCATTTTCCTGAAAAACACTGTACAACTATTTTTGTAAATTGAGATTCGGGAGTGGGGTGGGGCTAGTGCCCCCCTTGCACCTACCTGCGGACACCCATGCCCGTGGCTATCCTCTAAACAGCAATGCCACAGCGAGAGCTACACTAGCTTCTGCTCTCCATTGACACTCCCAAACGCCCCACTCTCTGAACTTCCTGTCTGGATCAGGATTCTGCAGCATCTCTTAGTCAAATTACTGTGCATACAACTAAAACAGAAATGCATTTAAGAACTTAAATAATAATCATGCAGCTCCTGCATTACAACTAAAATGTACTACTTTTCTTGCTAATTCCTAAATATATAAATATGTATTTTAGTGCGGCTGTATTTACTCCTACACCAGTATCAGTACATAGTGCTGCCTATGGTATACTTTTTTTGTTTGGGTTACATAAAGTTTAGAGTAAACTGCCAATATGCTCCAGTGTGTAATTGTATTATTTTAAATACATTTTTTTAAAGTTTATTCAATTATTTTTTTTTTTGTAATGTTTTACCATACTGTGTTTTGTATGTGTTTCTTTATTAAGTGCTGCATTTGTTTGAGCTGGGGTAGGGAAAAAATGTCACATGTTTCATTACTGAGAGCGGCGTTTATTCAAGGGCGGCATAGATTACAAATCTGATATCTGAGTGCGGCGCTTATTCAAGGGTGGTGGTAAATCAAAGTAATATGGTATTTATTAGCCCAAACATTCGACATATTAACTAAATAATAGCACATGAATACATTCGATAGTTAGAAAGAAAGCTGTACACATTGTTTATGAATTGTATTACTGGATTAGATTTACAATTAGCTGCAACAACTGATTTATTTTTTTATTTCAATTTGGGATTATATGCATCTATTCAAACCATGATGTTTTTTTAATCAACAAAACATGTTTATGTCGCCGCCGGGGGATGTCGCCTGAGGTGGTGTTAACTCCAGCAGCAGTCTTTACACCGCTGGAAAGTCTGGGGCTGGAGCCCCAGAAAAGGAAGCTGCCAGCTACAATACAGGCTTTTGTAGCACTTGAAATTGTTATGGGTCTTGCATCCAAACCAGCTATTGTTGATTACTGGGACACATGGTGGCTCACTTGTGTGGATTTTAGAAAGGTGATGCCTAGAAATAGATTCAACTGCTGTACACATTTTTACATTTCAATGACAACACCACACTTCAGGCTAGTAGGGGGGAAAGTGGATACGATCCGCTGCACAAGATCAGATCTAGTACAGCCAATATACAGGACTGCATACACTCCCCATCAACACATTTCTGTAGATGAATGTATGCGTAAATTTAAAGGAAGACAGTTTTATAAACAATACAATCCCTTGAAGCCAAGCAAATGGGGAATAACAAATTGGTGTGCTAATGATGCAGTAAATGGCATGCATGCTTTTGGGACATTTACACTGGACAATTCTATAGAGGCAGACTCACTGACACTTACACTGGTCTTGGCAGTAGGGTAGTTTTGAAATTGTGCCAACCTTTCTTCTACAGCCACAGAAGTTACTACACCTCCCCTGCTCTTGCTGTACAGCTAAAAAAAAAACATGATCTAGGCTGCTGTCTCACAGTGAGAATGCACTGCAAAGGGATGCCAAGGGACATAATTGGCCAGCAACTAAAAAAAGGTGATCCTCCAAAGTTTTACCAGCACAGTGAACATGACATCTCAGTCTGTATGTGGCAAGATGTGAAAAAAGTTGCTGAGCAGTGTTCACGTGAATCAGACAAAAATCCATTCGGGCAAAACACACTGGCACAGGTTTTAAGAGTGTAGAGAAACCCCTGGCTATGGATGATTATAATAGATACATGGCTGGAGTAGTTCGTATGGATCAGTTAATGTCCTAGTACCAATACGACAACCAATCTATAAAATCATACCAATTTATGGTCTCCCTATATATAAATTTGAACAGCTTGCATTGTTGAAATATTTATTGTTGTTGATGTTTTGTTTCTAATGTTTTGTAAATTAAAAAACAACAAATAAAGATTAATTTAAAAAAAATACACAGTGTATAGTATATTACATAGTTTTCAAACACTATTCTCTCCTGAAGACATACGGTGTGTAAGGTAGTGAATAAAATTATTTATTAGGAAATTATTTCACATTTACCTATATTTATAGATTTTTACCCAGTTTTCCAATCAAATAATAAAATGCATACCTTTACAACCAACCATTTCATAGCCTGCAAAGTAGGGAACACATTATCCTTTTGTTGGATATATAAAACCACTTACTAAATCACGCGAAAGGCGGGAACCCAGAGGGGCCTATCAGCAGCTCTGATATAAAATGCTCAGAAAACCTGACCTGTGGCAGGCATATCCCAAAAATATTGTTGGTGGTCGTCTTATCTTTCAGGGAACCAGGGTTACATCTGTAACCTAAAGTTATACAATACTGAAAGCCTCTTGGAATTTTTTAATTTTTTAATTGTGTCTGTGTCAGAGTATCCAGTACTATGAAGATTGGTGATGTAATATTCATAGAGCTAACAAAGTAATTCTAGGTGACATCATTTTTGCCATTTATTTCCTTTAAAAGAACTCTGTGAGTTTCACATTTTGACTACCTGTACCAGCAATAAATAGTTGTTTTTCTTAAGACTGATGTATTTTGAATGCCCTACCTTCATGCGATGTCTTGAACTACAATATCTGCAAGGATACATTTTCTTAATTTCTTCATTTACAGTATATAATAGTTCCCAGTTTCCAGGGTCTATTTTTATACTTCATTTCACCTTGTGCATATTATAATTTTTTTATGGATATAGTTCTGCACTTTTCATATTGGTATACTATTAGGAACTGAAATGAAAGTATCAGAATTAGAAAATGAAGCCAAGTTTCTGTGTGGCATTTGTTTTGAATAGGATAAGCACACAGTTGTTACATAAGAGGATTTAGAAAGTATTAAGCTAATAGCACTCCCCTGGCCTCATGTTTACACTAGGCCACATTTAGTTTTTTGAGCAAGTACTTGGTCCACCCACAGCACTTGGGACAGGATTAAAACATTGATTTAGGAAGCAAGCCAGAATTATGAAAATAAAGAGCTAATGTCGAATTTTTTTTTTTTTTTTAAAACATACCTAAAGAGTTACAGTTTGTATTATACTTGCATTGTGTATCGATAAAAACATTGCATATTTGTCTGTTAGCAATTCAACACCATCTTCAGAAATGCATGACTGGTTTTTGGAATTATATCTGCTTGTCATTAATGTGTCTCTACCTCCCCTAAGAAAGCAAAACTAAAATTGGATCATCACCACAGCTGTCTCTGGCTATTTTTTGTATTTACTTTTGCTAGAAAGGAGCATCCATTCCAAAATATCTCTTGCTATGCAGTATATCTTAGTATTCGAAGAAAACAGTAAAAGCTTTAACACATGTTGGAAATGATTCATGAAACTGTAAGCACAGACATTACCATCACTGGTGTCTGTAAAACGCACTATAAATAAAATAATTCTATTCCCTTTTCAACACCCAAGTGACAGCCAGTTGGAAAGGACACCAGAACAAACACCTTGGAAAATGCTGGTTATTTGCCCAACGTATGGTGTTTAATAAAACTAAGTTTTTTATTAGTTATTACTTCAAGGTATTTTTTGAGTATTTTTAAACAACAATAGCCTTTAAACATGTCCGGTTTAGCGAGGGGTTACTGCATGATTATGAAAAGCTTTTTGGGGGTGAAGGTGGGGGCCCCACTATAGAATCTGATGGGATTAAACTGCCTTTCATTTTTTTATATATAACAGTACTAAAATAGGTAAAATGAAGACGGAACAGAATGCATTGTACAGATGATGTTTACATTTAACAAAAGCAATGTTATTTTGATTCTTGCATCCTTGCATGTATAGACGTTATCCTTCGGGCACTCTCTTCTGCAGCAAACCACAACTCAAGTGCCACTATTTTATTTGAAAAAATGTCGTACAATTCTCGCTACAGATATCCCTAAATCTACTGTAAAATGTTTTGTTGTGAACTATAAGGCTGGCGTAAAGTCTCCTGGGGGGATACCCACACATGCTGTGGGTTATCAAGCCGACACAGAGTGCAGCAGTGTGGTACTGACACAGGGAACACAATTATGCATTAAAATACCCACAGAGTTTCACAGTGTGCTTGTGTATATAACACACAGGCGTTATATACACAAGCAATTAAAAGGTTTATTTAAACTGTACTTCATTTATGAATAAGGGAGGGTCTTTTGGAAAAAGTCTAAGGCAAACACAGTACTTACTACATGTATTTCAGACATTAGCAAATATATGTTGTTGATGTTTAATTAATTGCAAAAGCTAAAAGGCATTATTGTGCAACAATATTTATACATTCAAGTGGTATTATCTTAGTAATTAGGTATTATCTCAAGCTGTGTTTATTTTCTTTTTATAAATGTCAATATGAATTTTGTTTATTGTATCTTGGCAACTAATAGAGACTACATATTACAGTATTATAGATCATTTATAACTATGTGCATCCTTTTGCAAGTCGTGAGCTGCCCGATGTTTTCCTAATGAAGACATCTGATATAGAATTTAAAAGGGTGTGTGAAACGACCAGCCAGCCAATCTTGTTAACTTAATGCAGATGAGTACACCCTCTTCTTGTACAAAGTCTATTTTTTGATGCCTAAGCACACAGAGAACTAAAACTTTTAGTAACCTATTATTACTTATTCTGTACATTTACTGTGTCAGTAAAGTATTCTATAAAAGAAAAAAATGACTCCTGAGGGGATTCTGCGCACATTCTTTGCAAATTCTGTGCACAATATTTTGAAATTCTGCAAAATTCTGCATATTTTCTTTGTCAAAGTAACACAATATAATCACGTTTCAATTATTTTGGTAATTTATTTCAAAATACCTGTCTGCAAGTATGTCTGTAACCAGGGGTGAAATTCTCAACAAAAAAAAAATACAGGTACTCATATGCACAGACAGGTGTAAACATTTAAAAAATTAAGGCAATTTGAATGCCAATGAATAAATATTTTAAAAATGACTCAGTCTTGTACTGTAATATAACACTTAAGTTAAACCTTACGTAACTGCTGTAGAGAGGGAGTTTTGTTTCAAGATATCCTAAAAAAGGGATGATGTTATAAGAAATGGTATAAAAAAAAAACTGTGCTATGAAAAAATGATACAAAAAGGTCGAAGTCAAACAATTCACAATAGGGGCTAAAATACCCCTCAAATGTATTATGTAACAGGCCCTACTACAACTGATGATGTACTTGGTCATCTCCATAGTATTCTCTGAAATCATCCCCATACATTATTATAACATATTATAATATTTTCTCCGTCTGTGTTTTGTTTTACAGTATGCTTGTAATGGTCTTCTGACGTTTTTTTAATTCCGCCATCTTGAGCTGCATGTTCCTTCAATTTGTGTTTTTCTTTTTTTTAATCAAAATGATCCATAATTACAGACCGTTGGTCATGATTGAAAACAACATTGCAGGATGTGCAAAATAATTGGTCCCCATCCGCATGCAGTTTTGAAGGGAATTTTCGAGCACGAGAAGCTGGTGTAGCACTTTTTGATGCATGTAAAGGCCGCGGCCGTTCACGTCATACAAAAGCATGAATATTTCTTTGCCCTTTGCTGGTAACTTCATCTGGACCAGGCTGGCTACTTTGGGAAGTACTGGTACTTTGTCCTGACATTTTATCGATTGCTTCATAAACATGTTATAGTACACCATAAGGTTTTTACATGGTGCCTCGCTGCTCACACAGCAGGAGTGCTCATGTGTGCGCAAAGACATTACATGTATAAGTAATTAATACATTTGAAACAAAAAGTGAAAAAGGAAGCGTTATGGTGGAAATCACAAATTCTGCATGAAAAAATAAAATTCTGCGGCGATGAAGAATTTAAGCAGGAGTAATAAATACACAGCAGCACCCATTGGCTTGAAGACCAGTGGTGCTGTGAACCTCCCAGTGTTATAATAAATCTTGCTAGTTTCATGAGTTATATGTGCAGTGCACTGCACCTTTTTACATTGCTTTTGAACACAAATGATAGGGGTGGGATATTTTATAAATTGCAAGGTTGCAATCTCACGAAAGTTAGTTAGTAGTTGAAACGGTTATTGAAAATGCCCCAAAAAAGAATATAAGATTTTTGGTAAATTCTCAGCGGCACGTGCTAAAATCAGCTCGTCACAAATGCCGCTATCTTGCTGCTGCTTTGTGGAACAATACTAAAACACACGTACAATGTGACATTCTGGACGCGCTAGATGTCCATTCTCTCATTAAAAAATAAATCAGCATGTTAGCAAGTCAAATTTTGGAGACTTCTGACTGTCCTTGTCTACAACAACGACTGTAAATAAACTGTTTAACCTGTTTTTACAAGCAAACATTTCTAAATTGCGTATTTAAGTGGATCATAACAGTATACGGTAATTTAGGATTTTTGCTCTAAACATTTTATGGTAAGCATATTGTAAACATTGTAGCAAGGGCTATCGTTAAATATTTTTTTACTTGTTGATGCTGCTTCGTTTTATTAATATGTTTAACATAATAGCAACTGAATGCATGGCTACCGTTATATACAAGGGTTACAGTTTTGTTTAACCCTTAGTGGTCCATTTATTCAGCATGTCTCAGGCTCGTCAGGTCCAATTTATTTTCACACGTGCAGTTTATTTTAGACACACTGTTTAAAAGTATTTTTTTCACAGTAAAACTGGTTTAAAAGGCACCGCATATCAACAGGACACTCAGTACTGCATCTCCAGCTCCGCCCCACCTCTTGTTCACTGTATTTTTCACATACCTCTTCATAGTAGTGCATACCGATAAATCATCTGATCACTCGTTTTATTACCAAACTCCTCAATAATGCGATCCAAGTCATTATTTTATTACTATAACATCTAAAAAAAAGCTCTGCAAATGTCTGTGATATTCTTTGAGTGCTGGATGCAGAAGCAGCTATCTTGTTTGTTTATGTCCGTGTTATCTATGTGGTGCCAGGGCTATCTGTATTCATGAGATACGCCCCATTTATTATTATTTTTTTCAGCTTCTCTCGGCCATTGACTGGTTTTCTCTGCTTTTTCTGGAGAAAAAACGACTAGAGACCTGTGTTTTACGTCTTTTTGATGATGTCGGACAAGGTCCGACATCGGACCGGAAAGGAAAAATTGTAATGTCGGACCTGGTCCGACATAGGACCACAAAGGGTTAATGGCTTTCAGCAGCCCAAAATAAAAATGGTACGGCACTACTGGTTAGTGTATGAAATGTTTGTAAATAGATTTTCTGGTGAACTAAAGTTACAAATAGCCTCATGGAGGACAACACAAGCATCAAAAATCTCTAACAATACTATACATCTGGATAGATTTTGGAGATGATCTGATCGAAGGTAAATCTACTGTTAATTATAATTGTAATACTAAAAATCAGTTTGCGCTCTCAATTTCTCGAGTTTTGAGATAAATGCACAACATTTATAGTTGGACTGTCTGTTTTAAATATTGCAATTCCCACCAATAAAACGCCACCACCACAATAGTATAAACAATTATAATTAAAACTGATACAAATAATACAGGATAAAATAAAGGCTTGGGTGAAGTTCAGAATAAACAAAAAGGAGTGGCTTGCTTGCTTGAATAGGAAGTCGTTTTTCATCCTTACTCCCAGATTATATGAGTATTCTGCTGAAGGCTTTCTGGTTGACATTTTGATTTACGTCAACAGGATTATCTCTATTGCCTGTGTTTTGTGCATTAAAAAAACCAAAAAAAACACTGTGAGATATAATTATATCTTTTGATTTGGCAGATGGGATAGTGACACAAATGGTGATTTACAAGCACCAAAATGTAACATGCTACTTAAAGAGGAACATACAAATTTTCAAAAGCAATTTCTTGCGATCTCAAGCAGAGAGGAGAAAGCAGAGCCCGGTAGTAAAGAACTGTTTCTACAAGTTTTTTTTTTCTTTTCATTGTGAAATTTCTCAATTGTGATACCATTTCCAATGTCTATGGTCTCACTATTATACAAATATTTTCTATTTGAACTTATTGTCATAGAGTGGCTGTGAAATACCCCCTCCTGTCCTCTGAAGGTGCAGGTTGGTGCAAAGGTGCCAACTTGAATAAACTGAATGTTTATTTTTAATTGTATTACTATATGCTACAGCTATAGAAACTGGCCCCTCCACTTTTGAAATCAGAGTTACACCACTGGCCAGGGATACAAAAAGCAGAGGCAAAGCAGGGAAATCCCAATCCCCCAGTCAAATCGCACTCTGCTAAACACCAGTCTGCCTCAATCATTTTTTTATTTAGTAGTCGCCAATGGTTTTTACCCCGGTTTTCTCACCAATTTGGAATGCCCAATTATTATTTTTATCCCGGTTCAACGCTGTAACCCCGGCGACTTGGGAAACGGAGGCTGAAACACGCGTCCTCCGAAACGTGTTCCTACCAATACGTCATTTTTCGCACTGCGTATCCACAGCGAAGCTACCAGACCTATAGTGCCGGAGGACAACACAGATCTGAATGGCTCCACTGCAGACCCACAAGCGCCCTGTCAGCCACAGAGGTCGCTGGTGCACGGTGAACTGGGACGCTGCCGACCTAAGCCCTCCCTACTCGGGCGGTGCTTGGCCAATTGTGTGCCGCCCCCTAGGAACCCCCGGTCACAGTCAGCAATGCCTGGATTCGAACCTGTGATCTCCAGGCTATAGGGCACATCTTGCACTCCACGTGGAGCACCTTTACTGGATGCGGCACTTAAAGAAGTAAAAACTGCGTATCACCGTAAATTTAATGTATCATTGAAATTGTGCCAAACCTACTGGAGACTAGACCAAAACGTATAAAAAAGTCACACACAACCTTTAACCCGAGTGAACAATTTTGTCTTTTGTTGAACAGTTTCATCAGACTAACATGTATCATAGTGTTGGCTCCTAATTTTTAATTTGTTTGATAATTTCCTAATTAAAATCAGTGTAATTTCCAGACCAAACAAGCAAACACTAAAACCATTAGGGCTGCAACTTCAGAATTTTTAAATAATTGATTATTCTACTGATTTTTACTTACAGTGGGAGCTGAAAGTTTGGACTGTGGTGACGCAAAGTCAGTCTTCAGAATTTGCAACACAATTGAAACTGGTGTGATGTGCAATGTGTTTTGCACCCTAGAGGGGACTATATGGCTACAAACTGTAATTTCCACAATTTTAACTGAAATACATCTGTTCACCAGCAGGTTTTGCAAACGGAATCCTTTACCTTTCTTGTAGAGCTGCACTGATTTTATGTGTGACCCACGAACAGGTTTGAGTCCTAAACTCTTGAAACCGTTTGCTTATACAGTAGGCTCAATGATAGTCTGTGGGAACTGAGCTTGAGTTAAAACAGGCAAAAAAAACACCTAATGCCTTCTTTTCCATTGCAGTGTTTAACACTATATCGAATTAGGTGATTTCTGAATTGATTCTGACTTCATAATGACTACGTTTTTCACTGCATACCACATACAATTGACCAATATAACTTTCTCATTAATCCACCCAGTTATTATTTACACTTCATAAGGAATATTTAAAAAAAAATACATCTTAATCTATTTTGGTAATTCTCACATGGGCTGTGAGAATGTAAAACTAAAAGTAGCCTACACACATGCAAGAAATAAAATCCACAGCCCTAATGTAATCCATTCAATTTGAGATAATATATTTTTTATTTATTAAAATAGCAGTTCCAGAAAGAATAGTTGCAAACATGCCTCTTAAGCTTATTAATTGTTTTCGTACTGTAGAGAAATAAAAATCTGGGTCCCTCCTAGGGTTGTGCCCGATTATGAGTACAAGTGAGTATCCGTAATGAGTATGTGTAATACACAATTTTGCTATTACTCATTATTCTGAGAAAAAAAGAATACATGTACAAATTGCAGTGAGTCGTCACTGCCCCATCCAATAGGGCAGTGATGACTGTCAAGCTCAAGTCTAGAGATAGCGAGCCAATCCAGAGGGAAGGAGGAGGGACCAGTGTGACACAGTCTCTGACACAGTGGAGTGTTATTCTGTGTTGTGTGAGTGAGGTCAGACAGAAGGAACGGCTCAGAAACTATTTTCAGATATACAGTATATTACTTTCACTTTGAAAAAGGGATTTCCTAACCATTTTTCTAAAATAATAGAATTTCCTCATGATTTTACCATTTGTCTGTTCTATGTGTTTATTTTGTTTTTCTTGCTTTTCTTGCATTCTTTTATTAATATTTGTCAATGTTTTTATTCATGTGAAGCGCTTTGCTGCCATTTTTTATTGTGAAAGGCGCTATATTAAAAATAAAGATTATTATTATTATTATTACAGGGGTGTGAGGAGCATACAAGCATGTAGTACACACCACCTTTCTCAAACTATTATGCATGTTTTAAGAGTGCATATGTATAGCTCACATTATCTCAGTAGTAACATTCAGGTTTCTTCTGATATTACATTTGACCAGTTTGGTGTGGTTAGTTTATTACATTTTTTTTAGAAGTAAGCTGCAGCTACCCAAAAAATACAGCAGTAGGCTAAAAAATATGCAACTTCCAGAATACTGCTTTAAAAAACCTTGAAACTGACGGTGGATTAGTCTACAAGACAGCGGAGACAACAACATTCATAACATATCCCAAACAAAGAGTTTTCTGGTGTATATTATATTAAATTAATTTAACGGGCCCAACCCACCTTACCAGCCATAATATTCCTCCAACTGACTGTGTGGGCTTCCATGGACAGCCAGAAACTAAAGTGTCCAATCGACAGGGACTATCGCTGTGAAATCACCGTTATATGATTTTTATATGGAGCTACCCCTATGGCCAATTACAATATATGTCCTCATAAATAAATAATACAATTACTCTTTTATGTTCCTTAAGATCTTCCACCCAAATCCTGAAATGGCTAAATATGTGCAGCCAGTAATGCAAAACAATATTTTGAAGAAGCAAACAAAGGCCCCTAAATAAATGTGGTTGGTAATGGTTTTGAACTCTTGTAACCATTATGAAGAATAGTAAGGCACATATATGACTGTACCAGACAGGTAGAGTATTATATTAACAGACATAACAACATATTATACAAAAATAGCATGAATATTGCAATTGGTTAATGAATCTGGATTTACAACAGTCAACCCCAGCTATCTATCTATAAGAGGATGGAGTATTCAACTGCCTACTTGCTTTTTGTTCTCTCTAGGTAAATTAGCCCTGGGAATGTCCAGACAACCACCTCCACATTTTCTTATTATTTGGCACCAAGTATGGAATGCATGAAGGACAGAGCCTATTGAGAAAAGGACTGTTAGATTGATTCAGCATAATGCTCGGCTGAGATGTGCTGGTTGGCAAGTGAAAGAATAATATTCTGTTGGCACTGCCTGCGTTGTACCTGACCTTGAGCACATTCAATTCCCAGCTGTCCAGCTTTATCAGCATACACTCTAATGAGCACAAATCCAAGCATTCAGTCTATAAATAAACAAATGAAGATGCCCTTGTGATCTTATATTAATATCTGTCACATGTTCTTAAAGGAGAAAGTGCTAGCTTTTGAATAACCATTGTACATTCACTTTGGTTACATGTTCACTCCTCCTCGTTATAGCGTTAGTTTACTATAGAAAGACAAGGCCTCTCTCAATACATTCACCAGATTATCTCCTATGGCAATCAAGTGGCAATAGCAATACGATGGTGGTGGGGTGGGGTGGGGACGTTGCTTTTTTTATTCCAGGCTCTGCACTCTCAATTTTTATCCCTGGCAGGAAAAATAAATTTTGCACTTACAGGCCCATATGCAAAAACAACTACTGGGCAGTATTTAACTTGCGATTTATAAACGTATTGCCTGGTTACTTTACCAGCCAGTAATGGGTTTAGATGTGATTTGCCATCATTGAGAGATTTTATATAACCAATTGTCAGAGGTATGCAAATAAGCTGTGTCCACTACTTAAGACGTCAATGGCATACACCGTCTGTTTACACCGTCACATTATGGCTACCTGACATGTCTGGAGGCAGACAGGTTGTCCAAAATATCGAGATGTCATGTTTTTTAAAAAATCTAATAAATTGCACACACACAGGTGCTGGACATGAGTGAGAGGTTAGGGGCAATGTAATCTTTTGGATTTTAAAAAAACATGATATTTTTATACAGCTTATATATGCACATGCCTTCCTGAAAAAGGACTATAACCACCAGAAATGTAATTTTTGTCACCATTTATGATGATCCTCTAATGTTCAATTGTGCACACGTTTCCTTTCCAGCACCCAAGAAAGTAGAAGGCACTGGAGCATCAGCAAGCTCCAGTTAGCTTAAAACTCATTTGAATGACAAATGGCACAAGACAGCACCACACAGTTACATTAAAATAGCCTTGTGGCGGAGTGTCCCACCCCTTTGATTGTTTATTTATATTATGAGTTATATGTTTATATGACAGCGAAAGCCGATTATTATTTGTATTATTGTTTGCGGCGCGGATAAAAGCGCTGCATATTTGTTATTGTTTTTTGTATTTTTAAAAACCTCGTGAGGATGCGTGACTGATCAGCTAGTGATTTATTTAACTAGCTGACAGTCACGCATCCTTATTAACTCAGGAGATGGTCACTGTCTGCACGAGTTTAATAAGGATGCATCACTAAATCCGAGAGAGGCAGCACATGTTTATTTTAATAGCACTAATGCTTTTTCTGTATTTTAAACAGCTTTTCTGTTATGTGTCTAAAGCCTATATAGCTGACCAAAAACAATGAGATACAATGTAAATGCTTCTTTCTTTCTCTGTCTGTCTCTTTTTCTTTCTTTGGTGACTGTATTTTGGTGTTTTTTGTGTGTTCATAATTACCTACCTATAACACAGCTCTGTGGAGTAGTGGTTAGGGCTCTGGACTCTTGACCGGAGGGTTGTGGGTTCAATCCCAGGTGGGGGACACTGCTGCTGTACCCTTGAGCAAGGTACTTTACCTAGATTGTTCCAGTAAAAACCCAACTGTATAAATGGGTAATTTCATGTAAAAATAATGTGATATCTTGTAACAATTGTAAGTCGCCCTGGATAAGGGTGTCTGTCTGCTAAGAAATAAATAATAATAATAAAGTGAAGCATAACCCATTCGTAAGTAAGTATTCATATTATAATCCATTGGATTAGAAAATGCTATGTATTTCTTGCAAATTATTTTTAGTTACTAAAATACAACTTCTTGAACTAATCCTGTTTCACACAAATATGTATTTTTCAGCAGCTATGACCAAACGTTTTGCATCACCTAGGATTTTAGGATTTAGAAATAATAAAAAAACAACAACAATATGAACACAATGTAAATCAAAGAAACTACAAAATTATACAGCAAAAGTCTACCGGAAGCCATAATAGTAGTACAGTATTTCATGATAGATTTCCAAATGTTAATTCAATATTAACGTAACATTATTCAGCATGTTTCATTCGACTTTATGAACCGAAAGGAGTTCATTCTATAGGGTGATGCAACACTTTTGGCCATAGCTGTAAATAGTAAACACACGTTTTGGAGGGAATTATAAAATATACTGTAGCGGAGGCGTATTTGGTCCGCAGCGAGAATAAATGAAGAGAAACAGGTTGTAGTTCAAAGCAGTAAGAAACGCTATTTTTATTGAACTGGAACACCAGGAAGAAGAATAAAGTGCAGTTAGGCAACGCCAACAACACACCCACAACATAACCCCCAGCTGCTCGCAGGCAGCTCCTAAATAGGGATTCCCCTCAAGCCCTCTTGGCTCACACACACAAAGGCACGTTTACATACACACCTACCAATCGCTCAGACCCTCGGTCCCGCGCAAGCAGCTGACCGGCGGAACTGAACACAAATCACAGTGCAGCCAACACAGACCCCTCTCTCATACAGCTGCACTGTGCACGTGACACCCTAGGCAGCACGCCAGCACTGCCTAGACACAAAACACGCTTCCATTCACAGACTCACGCAGGATGATACACACAAATGGCGGGGAAGACAGGACAGCACACACACACACACACAACTGTACAGCAACACGCAGAATACACTAAAAGTCCCACTTGGTGGTAATGTGAGACCCAATGCTTCAATAATTTACTTTAAAATGACTTGAACTGCCTCTATTGGTAGATGGAATCCTATGAAAAATATGCAAAGTGCAGTACTAGCTTTTTACGCATGGACAGTGATCAATATAGGAACGAGAAAATAGTATGTTTTTTTTTTTACCTGCAAAAACTTATTAACATCAAATCCAAATCATGCAGTGAGTTTGTAACTTTCATTATACGGGAACAGCCTTGTTTCTTGCAGTTGATGTTTTTGTTCTCCCCAAAGGGGAGTAATTGTGCTCCTGCCTAATTGATACCTGCTCACATCATCAGAGTAATCCAGAGGGTCAAGGCACAGCTCAAACCTGTGGAGTCTTTCCGGGAGAATCGTCTTCCAATATACCTTGATGTACAGCCCACACAAGCACACCGAAGTCTGCCATTTTCTCCACTTAGACAATGAATAGGCTACAAACCTGATTTATATGTTTTCCAACCAGTAAGTAGCATATCCTGTTCAGATGAGTTAACAATGCAATTTAATGTATGCATTACACATAATAAAATACTTAAATTACCTAATTCAGTTGTTCGGGACAAACACCAATCATAAAATGTTTTAGTACAAATATTTATTGTAGAGAATGCGGAGTATGCGATTTTACAGAAAAGTAAGCCGTATATACAAATTCATTTGGCATCAAACCTAACTTGGTTTGAGGGTTCGCTGCCTGGCCAACTGGACGAGGCTGAGACCCCCATTGATAAAACATAAAAATTGTTATTAAGAAAGGTGGAGATGGGGAGGTGGTGGGTTACGATGAAATCAAAACGCAACTGAGAGATAAGTGAAGAGGGTATTTATAGTGCTAACAATTTAATTAGCTAATGTGTAAATTGAATGATTCAATTTGGTGACGCGGAGATTGGTGTCTGACCCTCCTCCCGAACTTTAATTATAAATTTCATTTCAGTAGTTCGGGACAAACACCAATCATAAAATGTTTTAGTACAAATATTTATTGTAGAGAATGCGGAGTATGCGATTTTACAGAAAAGTAAGCCGTATATACAAATTCATTTGGCATCAAACCTAACTTGGTTTGAGGGTTCGCTGCCTGGCCGACTGGACGAGGCTGAGACCCCCAAAAAGAACAAGCCGGTCTCAATGCCACAATTAGAATTGAATATAGCCCACTTGAAGGTTTAGCCAACCTTTAACAAATGATCATCAGCACGCAGGAGAGGAAAACAAAACCCATTTTTGGGAAATAAACCGCTGGGAATCCATGGCTGATTCGATTGCCCTTCCTCCAGGCAGGCTACTAACACTTGAGCACATTTCTGTAAAAGCATTTTTAGGCTCCGTAATATTTGTTATAATGTAAACTTGGTAAGCACTGGAGGATCAACAACCTAACCGTTTGATAAGAGAGTCTGGAACTCCGTGGGAAGAAGCTGCTATGATTCTGAAGGAATGACCGGAAAACTGCTCAGCTGCGAATCCGGACCTGGAAATAAATCAGGTGAAAAGGTGAAAGAAGAACAAATGTTGGGTGACGATTGTTCAGTTTTCGTTAATAAACAGCGGGCCTGAGGGTGATGCGCCCTGAGAAAGATGGAGATAGATAAGAGAGAAAGGGGTCATATGGGCCAACATGGGAGTTTAATTTATAAACAAATTGAAAAGCTTTCCCTAATCTTCCTGGTCAGTTTTACTTCTTTTGAGCATGAAGGAAAGGGTATCAGATGAGGCGATTGCTAGGACAGAGATTAAGCGGTGAATCTGGGGTTGAATTTGAGGCGATGTAGACTCTGAGCACCTATGGGAACCCAAGAAGGCTAAGAGAAAGAGCTTTAAGGTTTTATCTAAAACAGGCAGGAGTAGCTGGAGCAGATGAGAGGCACCAAGAGAGTACGTTGATGGCGATAGGTAGGCAAGCAGGGGAGAAAGAGATTCTGATAGTTGAAGCCCTTTCAGGATTAGTGAAATTTGTGAGTTGCAGAGTGTAGAGCTGGGACACCGAAATTGAGTTGAGTTTGTAGAAAAACTGGATGCCGGAAATTCAAATCTTATAGCTGTATTCTTAAGGGACATAATATAGGATGGCGCTTCACGGGCACTGAAAATGATGGAAAGGAATGTTGAATGCAAAGTGAAATTTTAAAGCAATTCCAGGATGACCAGTACGTTTGCAGTGAGAGGAAGTGATGCTGAGAAGAGTTGTTTCTTGAGCCTGCAGAATCAGGGAATGCAGCAGGTGGCTCACATGAATGTCAGGTCTGAAAAGGGAGGAATCTGAGTAGGCAGGAGGTTGTCTTCGGGAGCTAATGCTCTGAATCTCTGCGTTTGGAAGCGAGAAAGAGAATCGATTATATTCAGGTGGCGAGAATGTGTTGAGCTCTGAAAATGAACTGATGCGTAACAGATAAACAGGTAATCCTTCTGAATATTCTCATTATATGGTGGGAGAATGAATGACCTTGTTAAAGATTTAGACTGTAGGTGAATTATGTGAGCGGAGAAGAATGGATTTTGAGCCCAGGAAGACCCCCAAAAGGAATGCGGCTACAGCAAATGGACACATTTTGCAATGACGAGGAGTGATCGGTTATAGGAATGATGCTGAATTAGTCGGGCCATGGAGCAGAAAACCAATTTTCCCTTGTAGTATCCTCCAAAGCCAAGAGAGGGAGCTGCATCTTTGAGCGGTTGAATGTCTTTGTGCAGCAGGAGACAGTTGTCGTAAAAGAAAGTACTGCCAATCCTTTCTTTTAGTAGGAGCTCCCACAGGCGGAGTTCCTTGCGAAAAAAAAAAAAAGGATCCATGAGTATGACATCGTTGAGGGAATCGACAGAAAGGATCAAATCAAGAGAAGGTAGGAGATAAAAGCTCTGCCTTGACATAGTTTATTTAAATTTCCAGAAAGCTTTTGACAAAGTCCCACATAAAAGATTAATTTCTCAAACTGAACGCAGTAGGGATTCGAGGAAATGCATGCACGTGGATTAGGGAGTAGTTAACATGTAGAAAACAGAAGGCCTCCAGTGTATGCAGTATTGCGGCCCTGACTGATATTCAAAGAAATGGGAACGGTTTTGAAAGTGCTTGAATAAACTGCCGATAAGCTGAAAGAAGAAAAGCATCTCACAGAGAAGAGACCACTATGGGGTGCTGCAGGACACCCATAGCGGCCAAGGAGGTCACTGCAGGGGCCTGCTGAATGCCTGCAGTGAGGGGAGGGTAACCTAAAAGGTTACATTTGGAAGACCGCTGAGGTAAGGAATAGAAGGGGGCTGTGGGGCCCTGTTGAAGCTTGCAGCTGGTAGAAAACCGTTTGACAGAGAAGGGAGCACTATGGGGGCCTGCTGGACGCCCATAGTGGCCAGCGAGGTCACTGCAGGGGCCTGCTGGACGCCTGCAGTGAGGAGAGGTAACCTGAAAGGTTATAGTTGAAGGTGAAGGGAGCACTATGGGGGCCTGCTGGACGCCCATAGTGGCGGAAAAGTCACTGCAGGGGCCTGCTGGACGCCTGCAGTGAGGGAGGTAACCAGAAAGGTTATAGTTGGAGGTGAAGGGAGCACTATGGGGGCCTGCTGGACGCCCATAGTGGCCAGCGAGGTCACTGCAGGGGCCTGCTGGACGCCTGCAGTGATGGGGGGTGGGGAACGCGGGAGCAGCCGCTCCCAACTGTAATTACTGATTACAGGAAACATCAAAATGGAGCGAGGTAACCAGTGGTGTACCACAGGGATCAGTATTAGGTCCTCTGCTATTCCTAATCTACATAATGATTTAGATTCTGGCATAGTAAGCAAACTTGTTAAATTTGCACACGACACAAAAATAGGTGGAGTGGCAAACACTGTTGCAGCAGCGAAGGTCATTCAAAATGATCTAGACAGCATTCAAAACTGGGCAAGCACATGGCAAATGACATTTAATAGAAAAGTGTAAAGTACTGCACACAGGCAATAAAAATGTGCATTATAAATATCATATGGAAGATACTGAAATTGAAGGAATCTTTGAAAAAGAGCTAGGAGTTTATGTTGACTCAGATATGTCTTCATCTAGACCATGTGGGGAAGCTGTAAAAAGGCCAACAAGATGCTCAGATATATTGTGAGAAGTTTTGAATTTAAATCAAGGGAAGTAATGTTAAAAATTTACAATGCATTAGTAAGACCTCACCTAGAATTTTGTGTTCAGTTCTGGTCACCTCGTTACAAAAAGGATATTGCTGCTGTAGAAAGAGTGCAGAGAACAGCGACCAGAATTATCCCGGGTTTAAAAGGCATGTCGTATGCATAAAGGCTAAAAGAAATGAAGCTATTCAGACTTGAACAAAGAAGACTATGCGGTGATCTGATTCAAGCATTCAAAATCCTAAAAGGTATTGACAAAGTCAACCCAGGAGACTTTTTGAACCAGGACCAGGGGTCACAAATGGAAATTAGATAAAGGGGCATTCAGAACAGAAAATAGGAGGTGCTTTTTTACACAGAGAATTGTGAGGGTCTGGAACCAACTTAGTAATGCTGAAGCTGACACCCTGGGATCCTTCAAGAAGCTGCTTGATGAGATTCTGGGATCAATAAGCTACTAACAACAAAACGAGCAAGATGGGCTGAATGGCCTCCTCTTGTTTGCAAATCCTCCCATGCTCCCATGTAGTTTAAATGGCCTAGGAGAGACAGAAGATTGCGTTTAGTAGGAGGGGGACCGGACAGAAAAGTGGAAATATAAAAAATACAATCCCCTGAGACAGGCTCAATGGGCATGATTTTAAATGTGTTTGATATATTGGCTTTAGCCAGTCATGCGTTTTTCCCAGCAATTTTGATTAAGAATATGGCGTGGCCAATTTGCATATTGCAGGGAGTAATCTTCATGAGGGACTGTTGATGCTGGGTGTGGTGGAGTTACGGTGAGCGGAAATGAAGGAAGTTACAGGCGGAATAGCACAGGTTCCTTCAATGAAGTTATTACAAATCTGGCAAAACAATCTCTGGATACAAATGCTCAAAACTGCTGATGAGCAGAAAGAAAAGCATTTCACAGAGAAAAAATCACTTTGAGGGCCTGCTGGACGCCCATAGTGGCCAAAGAGGTCACTGCAGGGGCCTGCTGGACGCCTGCAGTGAGGGGAGGTAACCTGAAAGGTTATAGTTGGAGGTGAAGGGAGCACTATGGGGGCCTGCTGGACGCCCATAGTGGCCAAAGAGGTCACTGCAGGGGCCTGCTGGACGCCTGCAGTGAGGGGAGGTAAACTGAATGGTTATAGTTGGAGGTGAAGGGAGCACTATGGGGGCCTGCTGGACGCCCATAGTGGCCAGCGAGGTCACTGCAGGGGCCTGCTGGACGCCTGTAGTGAGGGGAGATAACCTGAAAGGTTATAGTTGGAGCCAGCATGCTCAGGAACTGCTGAATGAGCCTTTGATTGACAGGTGCTGTGGTCCCCCCTTCGGAGTTTTCCGGATGTAGACGCCGCGTGGAGATGCAGTCGGTGCTTGGGCGAGGTGTTTCAAGTCCGCTTATAATAAGCGGAAATTGGGCTTGTTTCTTGAGAGTCACAGGTTGGAATTTGTAGAAACACCTGTTTTGTCGTGAGACTTGGCAACACTGGGTAAAGCAACGATCTGTGATGACGTCATAGCGCCTGCAACGGGAAGGATGAAATAAAGTAAACAAATTCTCCTTACGTGCTGTAGATTTGAATGGGATGTTGTTGCTACGAAGATAAAGCTGGAGCCGGGAGATCGTCCAGTCTCTGATGTCAAGAGTTGCGGAGGAACTAGTGGCCAGGCGGGAGCCACAGCAGACAGGAGAAGCAGACATCTGGGCAGAGAAGTTTGAAGTGGTAATACCGCCGACCGGAGTTGTCGTGGAGTTGGCCCGGGAAGGGCTGGTTGAACTGGTTGCGTGGATCTCGGCTCCGGGGAAACAGCAAACAGATCATCATCCGTCGAAACGGAATAATCCAGAATGCAGACCATGATGCGTGCATGTACGATGAAATCAAAACGCAACTGAGAGATAAGTGAAGAGGGTATTTATAGTGCTAACAATTTAATTAGCTAATGTGTAAATTGAATGATTCAATTTGGTGACGCGGAGATTGGTGTCTGACCCTCCTCCCGAACTTTAATTATAAATTTCATTTATTGGATTATTAAACATAAACTTTATTATTATTATTATTATTATTATTATTATTATTATTATTATTATAATAGGCTTAAATACATGTTCCTAAACACAGAAATGATGCTAGGAAATGATACCGTTAAGACGCATCTCCTTCTCTGCTTGGTCTGAGGTACGTGTCATTATGATGCCGGTATTGGTCAATTAATGGCACAATACAGATTTATGAATCAGACGAATAATATGTTAATGAGAACATTTGTCTATAAGGGCACATTATTCTAATGTCGCAATGAGTGATATATATTTTTTTTTTTTAGGCTAAGTGGTGTTTATGCATCACCCGATGAAATACTTTCATGTTAAACACTATTACTGGCATGATAAAGGAAAATGTACAGATGATATCCATACACAAACACATTAATGCTGCGTCTCTGAACTGTTTTCTAGCTACAACACATGATTGTGTTTCTCTAAACACTTTGGATTACAATACAGACAACAGGTGGGAACCAGCGAATACAGTGTGACTGTTTTTGAAACGTCAGTACATTGACATTGTTGTTTTTTCTATACTCAAACAACTCTTTTTTTTGTTCTTGAAAGTGCTTGGAGAAACACAATCATTCCTGCTGAAAAAAAGGACTGGCATTGAATCTTTTAAAAATAGAAAAGTCAGAAAAATTGTAAGACAGAAAATAAGTAATTTGTATTGGTTAAATTATGTTTGAAATGTGTGTATACACCTTTAAATTACTGGTTTGAATTAATACTAGTTTGCATTTGGAAAGTTAGGTTCCCATATATTGATTGGGGGTTGACCTTTATGTAGGGGATACAGGAAGTGAGAATGGGAGAGAAATGTCAGTGAGACAAGACCATTCAGCTGTTATCCCCTTTTTCTGTACACCTCCTCATACCGTGTGCTCTCCCAATAAAGCCTTTTGAACCCACTTATTGTGTATCAACATTTAATACACAAGCCTTACACAATCTTACAGAAAAGGCCTCAGAAGAACAACTACCCGTTGTTTCTGTTGGGGTTGGGTAAGATTATTTTAGCAGTGGTTATTTGGTAACTGAACACAAAATATCATAGTGGGTTGAACTGTCTTCTGCAAGTCAGGGCAGTTTATAATATGTACGCTGTATGCTCAATTATTCTTGAGATAAAATATACACTTCCTACAGGAGTAAGTTATCATTGAGGTTATGTGCAATTACTTGTCCTGAGTGGTTTAAAAAAAAATGTGTGTGTGTCTATATATATATATATATATACAGTACTGTGCAAAAGTTTTAGGCAGGTGTGAAAAAATGCTGTAAAGTAAGAATGCTTTCAAAAATAGACATGTTAATAGTTTATATTTATCAATTAACAAAATGCAAAGTGAGTGAACAGAAGAAAAATCTACATCAAATCAATATTTGGTGTGACCACCCTTTGCCTTCAAAACAGCATCAATTCTTCTAGGTACACTTGCACACAGTTTTTGAAGGAACTCGGCAGGTAGGTTGGCCCAAACATCTTGGAGAACTAACCACAGTTCTTCTGTGGATTTAGGCAGCCTCAGTTGCTTCTCTCTCTTCATGTAATCCCAGACAGACTCGATGATGTTGAGATCAGGGCTCTGTGGGGGCCATACCATCACTTCCAGGACTACTTGTTCTTCTTTACGCTGAAGATAGCTCTTTCGCTGTATGTTTGGGGTCGTAGTCATGCTGCAGAATAAATTTGGGGCCAATCAGATGCCTCCCTGATGGTATTATTATTATTACTAGTTTATTTAGCAGATGCCTTTATCCAAGGCGACTTACAGAGACTAGGGTGTGTGAACTATGCATCAGCTGCAGAGTCACTTACAATTACGTCTCACCCGAAAGACGGAGCACAAGGAGGTTAAGTGACTTGCTCAGGGTCACACAATGAGTCAGTGGCTGAGGTGGGATTTGAACCAGGGACCTCCTGGTTACAAGCCCATTTCTTTAACCACTGGACCACACAGCCATCTTGGTATTGCATGATGGATAAGTATCTGCCTGTACTTCTCAGCATTGAGGAGACCATTAATTCTGACCAAATCCCCAACTCCATTTGCAGAAATGCAGCCCCAAACTTGCAAGGAACCTCCACCATGCTTCACTGTTGCCTGCAGACACTCATTCGTGTACCGCTCTCCAGCCCTTCGGCGAACAAACTGCCTTCTGCAACAGCCAAATATTTCAAATTTTGACTCATCAGTCCAGAGCACCAGCTGCCATTTTTCTGCACCCCAGTTCCTGTGTTTTCGTGCATAGTTGAGTCGCTTGGCCTTGTTTCCACATCGGAGGTATGGCTTTTTGGCCGCAAGTCTTCCATGAAGGCCACTTCTGACCAGACTTCTCCGGACAGTAGATGGGTGTACCAGGGTCCCAATGTTTTCTGCCAATTCTGAGCTGATGGCACTGCTGGACATCTTCCGATTGCGAAGGGAAGTAAGCATGATGTGTCTTTCATCTGCTGCAGTAAGTTTCCTTGGCCGACCACTGCGTCTACGGTCCTCAACGTTTACCGTTTCTTTGTGCTTCTTCAAAAGAGCTTGGACAGCACATCTGGAAACCCCTGTCTGCCTTGAAATTTCTGCCTGGGAGAGACCTTGCTGATGCAGTATAACTACCTTGTGTCTTGTTGCTGTGCTCACTCTTGCCATGGTGTATGACTTTTGACAGTAAACTGTCTTCAGCAACCTCACCTTGTTAGCTGAGTTTGGCTGTTCCTCACCCAGTTTTATTCCTCCTACACAGCTGTTTCTGTTTCAATTAATGATTGTGTTTCAACCTACATATTGAATTGATGGTCATTAGCACCTGTTTGGTATAATTGTTTAATCATACACCTGACTATATGCCTACAAAATCCCTGACTTTGTGCAAGTGTACCTAGAAGAATTGATGCTGTTTTGAAGGCAAAGGGTGGTCACACCAAATATGGATTTGATTTAGATTTTTCTTCTGTTCACTCACTTTCCATTTAGTTAATTGATAAATATAATCTATTAACATGTCTATTTTTGAAAGCATTCTTACTTTACAGCATTTTTTCACACCTGCCTAAAACTTTTGCACAGTACTGTATATATATATATATATATATATATATATATATACACAGTATATATATATATATATTTTTTTTCTGGTTATAAGATAGGGTTGCCACCTTTTCCATAGACCAAACCTGGACATATTTCTCAGTCAGCCTAGCTCTATCAAAACTGCAGTATACTGTAATACTGTTTAACACAATAGTACTAGCTCGGAACAAATCAATAATCATGCCGTATACACAGTATTGTGCTCTTGATATTTCTAGCAATCGAACTTGCAGGCCAGAAAAATATTAGGTATATGATCAGTGGTGACGCGTGGGGGGGCACGTCTGGTCACGTGCCCCCCCAGATTTCTGCTAGGCAGTGGTTAGCCACTGTGCTACAGGAAAAAAAAGTGCTGAAAAGATTTTTTTTTTTTGGTGGCCTCTATACGCTTCAATCAGTACCGCTTTCAATTAGTATACACATGAACTGCCACTCACAACTGACCAATGACATGCTTGCTGTCTGCCAAAGCGCGCGTTTCAAATTTCTGTTTGTGATTGGGCATTCGTGAGAGGTTCAACCTTGAACTCTTCTAATTGGACAATGCACAGAGCTTTTACACTTTACAGTCCAAACAGACGCGCAACATGACGTAACACTGAGTGAGAGATGTGAAGTATGGGCCGACAGCAGTAGGGGAAAGGAAAAAATAATACAAAAATTTGGTCGCCCCAATTTGCCAGCTACCACCGGAGTCCTGCGCCAGTCAAACGGTAATTAAATTAGTCAGGATTTGTGAGATTAAATAAAATGCTTTGCTTTGCTTTGAATACAAAATGTTAGTTAACAAAAATGAACAACCATAAGTACGAATGAAATTATATGTAGTTATTTTTATTTATTATCATAATGTGAAATTTAAATCTGATGCTCATGTTAAAAGTTCAAATCATTTGCTTTGTATTTCCTTTTTTGTTTTTAATCTGAAGTGTTCTAAACTGAATCTTTTTTTACTATTTTGCACAACAGTGTTTTTGAATTGGCATTTGGTTATTGGATCTTCTGTTAAAAAAATAAAAAAATTAAAAAAATTGTTCTTTTATTTTCAAAAATAAAACATCAAAGCACGAATAAGAAATCAGGTTGCCAATTGCACCACTATGATTACTCACCTTAAAAAAGTAACCATTTCCATCCCATCCCCCCAAAAAATCCTGGCTACGCCACTGCTACCAGGGTATATTATTTAAAAATGAAAATATATATTTTTATGTTTTTTGTAAGTGGGTAGAGAATATGTAAGTGTGCAATTTATTTCAAACTTTCAAACCTTAATAACATAGCCAAAGAGTGTCTAAGACCCTTCACCGTTATATTTGTTCTCAAGTGAGACTTTCACTTTTTCAGTTAGCAAAAATATGTGCTAAAAATTGAGTGAATTTGATGTAGCCCTGTTAAAATGGCAAAAAGACAGCTACGTTTGGAGTTTTTCTACAACAAAAAAGTTAAAACCACCAACGCCAAAGACATCAACAGAAACCAAACCTGAGTCTTCCATAGTTCAGAATGTTAACAGCACGAGAGTGACTATACTTCAATTTCAAGCACTCAGGTTAGTGCAGGTGCAGCTGTTGATAAGAGACCCTTGCTTGTAAAGTGTTGTTATCAGCTCTCTTGATTGTGACAATCTGGCATAGAACTGCTTGTGATAATGTTAGAAAGCTAGCTTAATGTTTACATAAAAATGGTTAAAATTGGGTTTGAGCATGGTTTCGCTTCGTTAGTTTGGTTTTTTTTGGAGGGGGCGGTTTTTCAAGCCACAAGTCGCCACTGTATATCATGGTAGGTTAGAGGCTAAGCTTACCTGAGGCAAGTAGCTGTGGTGATGAGTAACGCTGTAGTAAATCAATGCAATTTCTGAAGCGTCGATTCTGTCCATGCTTTTTTTTTTTACAAATAATTTCTGAGCCTGAAAAGCCCATTTGTGATGGTCAGAATTATTTTACAGACATTGTGTCATGGCAAATTTTGCCCTCCCCCAATAAATATTAACAAATGTTATTAATAGAAGTTAATAAAATCTGCGGCACTATTGGTTGTGTGTCGGTAAAAAGACACTAAATCAGTCAAAATGTACTCAAATTTGGTTCGGGTTTTTCAATGTTACTAATGGCTACCGCTAAATATGCAATGTTTATACATACACACATGCAGTGTTTGCTCCAGGACTTGCAGACTGGGGGTCAATGTGGCCCCCACTCTAAATTTTAGGGGGACATTTTCTTCAGTGAGGGGGTCAATATGTTTGATAATTCAGAACCAACCACCATTTCTGATTTTTGTTTGTTTTTAAATATGCCAGCAGAATTTACTGACCTTTTGTTTCTGAAGAACAAAAAATAAAACTGTAAAGCTGTAGATACAACCAAGGTGTCTCTACAATACTCACTGTCACTGTTGGGGAAAATATTGGGAAATGTGTCACAGTGATGCTGGTGTATCACTGAGTAGAGGACATTCATTGTACCAGATCACATTAGAACAGGGGTTTTCAATCTTTTTAAGCTACATACCCCTTTCCAAAAAAGTAGTCCACCGCATACCCCCATCTGAGATGCAGTCATAATAAAATTAAAAACAGAAAAAAAGGTTTGTACAATAACATGATACAACAAAACGCACAAGCCTTGGCTTGGTTGTGTGATGGATAAAATTATAAAAGTTACAGTATTATAATGGAAAATATATATATATATATATATATATATATATATATATATATATATATATATATATATATATATATATATATATATTATATTTACTTTTGGATAAAAAAAGTCCCTCAAACAGGTTTCTAGTTGTTGGAAACATCAACATCATTTTATTGTAATTACTAATTAATTAAATTCAACAAAGCATCCATGCTAAACTCAGTCACTCAGAAACGACGTAGGACTATTCCATGATAGCAAATGGCAATCATGTCTTTTTATTGATAATACAATTACAGAAAAGGCGGCAAAGAAAAGTTCTCTATCCAGGGCTCTCTACAGCTGACCTCATTACGAAAACATATTGGCATTTTTTAATTCTTGGTGACTAAAACGTACAGTACTGATGCTAATTAAAAAAACAATAATAAAACGCATACCTAGTATCAGTGTGATGGATGTCCCTGCTTGTTACCACACAAATCACTGATGGAGAGAGCTCCAGTCGCAAGACATTTTTGGCGTTTTTAATCTCTGACGGTATTTCGTCTTGATCGTCCTTTGCTAGTATTGTACTAGTATTGAACCAACAATCCATATTTGTTCTCTGGATTAAAAAGCGAAAAACTCACACCAGACGTAACGGCTTGTCAAACTAGACCGCATGCAGTACTTCGGTTTCTGATTGGCCATACATTATGTATTTTGAAATGAACCAATAGTACTTAAATTACAATAAAAGTTAAGCGGGTCATTGAAAAAAAAATATATATCGACTTGCAGTCATGAACGCACACAGGAAATAAAATGAGTTAAAGACTAGGCTTTTAGTATATTTTATATATATATATATATATATATATATATATATATATATATATATATATATATATATATATACAGTACTGTGCAAAAGTTTTAGGCAGGTGTGAAGAAATGCTGTAAAGTAAGAATGCTTTCAAAAATAGACATGTTAATAGATTATATTTATCAATTAACTAAATGCAAAGTGAGTGAACAGAAGAAAAATCTAAATCAAATCCATATTTGGTGTGACCACCCTTTGCCTTCAAAACAGCATCAAGCATCAATTCTTCTAGGTACACTTGCACACAGTTTTTGAAGGAACTCGGCAGGTAGGTTGGCCCAAACATCTTGGAGAACTAACCACAGTTCTTCTGTGGATTTAGGCAGCCTCAGTTGCTTCTCTCTCTTCATGTAATCCCAGACAGACTCGATGATGTTGAGATCAGGGCTCTGTGGGGCCATACCATCACTTCCAGGACTCCTTGTTCTTCTTTACGCTGAAGATAGTTCTTAATGACTTTCGCTGTATGTTTGGGGTCGTTGTCATGCTGCAGAATAAATTTGGGGCCAATCAGATGCCTCCCTGATGGTATTGCATGATGGATAAGTATCTGCCTGTACTTCTCAGCATTGAGGAGACCATTAATTCTGACCAAATCCCCAACTCCATTTGCAGAAATGCAGCACCAAACTTGCAAGGAACCTCCACCATGCTTCACTGTTGCCTGCAGACACTCATTCGTGTACGCTCTCCAGCCCTTCGGCGAACAAACTGCCTTCTGCTACAGCCAAATATTTCAAATTTTGACTCATCAGTCCAGAGCACCTGCTGCCATTTTTCTGCACCCCAGTTCCTGTGTTTTCATGCATAGTTGAGTCGCTTGGCCTTGTTTCCACGCCGGAGGTATGGCTTTTGGCCGCAAGTCTTCCATGAAGGCCACTTCTGACCAGACTTCTCCGGACAGTAGATGGGTGTACCAGGGTCCCACTGTTTTCTGCCAGTTCTGAGCTGATTGCACTGCTGGACATCTTCCAATTGCGAAGGGAAGTAAGCATGATGTGTCTTTCATCTGCTGCAGTAAGTTTCCTTGGCCGACCACTGCGCTCACGGTCCTCAACGTTGCCCGTTTCTTTGTGCTTCTTCAAAGAGCTTGGACAGCACATCTGGAAACCGCTGTCTGCCTTGAAATTTCTGCCTGGGAGAGACCTTGCTGATGCAGTATAACTACCTTGTGTCTTGTTGCTGTGCTCAGTCTTGCCATGGTGTATGACTTTTGACAGTAAACTGTCTTCAGCAACCTCACCTTGTTAGATGAGTTTGGCTGTTCCTCACCCAGTTCTATTCCTCCTACACAGCTGTTTCTGTTTCAGTTAATGATTGTGTTTCAACCTACATATTGAATTGATGATCATTAGCACCTGTTTGGTATAATTGTTTAATCATACACCTGACTATATGCCTACAAAATCCCTGACTTTGTGCAAGTGTACCTAGAAGAATTGATGCTGTTTTGAAGGCAAAGGGTTGTCACACCAAATATGGATTTGATTTAGATTTTTCTTCTGTTCACTCACTTTGCATTTAGTTAATTGATAAATATAATCTATTAACATGTCTATTTTTGAAAGCATTCTTACTTTACAGCATTTTTTCACACCTGCCTAAAACTTTTGCACAGTACTGTATATATATATATATATATATATATATATATATATATATATATATATATATATCCCACAGACAGACTGCAGTAACCGCCCAACTGTTTATATGACATTTAAACAACAGGGTTTATTTATAACGTACATATTTAATATGTAAATTAGCCATGTGTGCACTGAACGCTCTGTTACAGCACAGCAGTCTGGTGTTAGAGATTAAACGTTGATTACATGATAAAAGTTTGCAATAGATTGGGAAGTGGTACTAAGTAAAATGCGTTGTCTGCCATTTCAGAATTTTTCTCGCGTACCCCAGTTTAAAAACCGCTGCATTAGAAGAAACCACATTGATGTTGTTGATATGATAAACGCATATCTGCTTCAGACTGTATTGATTTTTTTTTAAAACGATGGCCCGTGTTACACAGAACACTAAAAATAAAATGTCAAATATACAATATGTATTTCGTTGGTTTTGTGGATTTGCAATATTTTAATACTGCACATAATGATTACAGTGCTGTATAAAATAGCATACACTGATTATATTTATTCACAAATCTACTGCACTTCGTCTATAAATTGTATTGCAGTACGCACAAGTTCAAATTTCTCCCATTCATTTGCTAGATCACTCCATATCTCCAAACATCAGACAGATATTTTGTCTAGCAAACAGATCAGTTAACAGCGGATGGATTTCACAGTATTTTTAAGCACAAATATAAGCAGAAATATACTATAGTGACTGCCGAAACTGATTACTTATTCTTCCAGAAGTAATGGTCCATTGAACAAGGATACAAGGTTATATTTGCACCGGGCCATGTTGTTAACAAGCCTGATGATGTTCTCGTCCAGGCTTTACTGTGAAACTGAATGTACCAGGGAGGGTGTGAGCGCATTCTATTGGACTAGAGAATAAAAGCACGGGAGTTTAATTATGAAAACGCAAGTGTAAACAAACAAGTAAAAAAAGATTAGCCTGTCGTCAGACATGTTTTATTTCAGGGGGTCATTGGCGCAATGGTGCGGCCTAGCGCTAACACTGCACATCCATATATGTGGTTTAATTACCATTACATATCGTAAGTATCCCATATTTTACTGTAAAGGTTATGTATTTATGTATCGCAAGCAGATCAATGTAATGTAAAGCATTATTCATATGCCGGGGGCACAGTAGAATGTACAGATCAGTGCTAAACAGTACATTTCTAATAAGATCATGGAAATCCTTTAAGCAACTAATGTACCGTATAACTGGACATTTTAGCTGGTATTAAATTTGCAGATTTGCTATCTTGGTAGATTTTGACGGTTTTTGAATTGGCATTCATCACTTAGCACATTCACAAAGAAAAATGTTTTGTTTTTCTACTTTTAATTTAAAAAAACATTCAAATACATGTTTACTTAATGAAATGTGTCTGCTAAAACAGTATCTAATTTACAGTAACTAATTATAGCATGTACAATGTCACTGCAGCAACTTGGAGAACAACAAAGGCCTTCTAAAAACGAGTTACCATATTTATCGTTCTTATATGGCCCTTCCATTTTAAGATATCACAGTGTAATGATCACAGTATCATGTAGTAATTGTAGGACAGTATTGCACGTGTGTAAACTTCAACAATATAGCTGAAACTAAAACGCTTTAAATTTAAAACTGGTTAATAGACTAGCAAACACTGGTAAAATCAGCTTTTTTAAACATATTATTTAGGGACTTTGCGATACCTACATGGTGGATTGTAGTATCTACACATCTCGACAATAACAATCCAAAGCAAATTTGCACCATTGTTACAGATTTTCTAAGAAGTCTAGCATAAACAATTTTGGCTGCTAGTTAATTAACCCCTTGTAAAAAAAATGTTAAAAATAAACACAAAACTGCTTAATCTAAAAAAGAACAGTCCTACAGGTACCACAGTAGCAGGCACAGTTTACACAGCCTTCAGAGTTTCTGATCGCATCGCGCGTTTCTTTAACCTGTGCACCAGTCTGTCAGAGGGCGGGATCGCACACTGTATGCCACACTATGATTGGTGTATGAATTTAAGTATTATTGCCGATCCAATCCAAACCGCCAATAAAGCCAAAATAAATTCCCCTCCAAAATGTCCCATTATACTGTATGTCAAAGAAAATATTAAAGGAAGGTTGGTGTTTTTTTTATGCGTTTCACTTAAAACCAGACATTAGGGTGTCTGGGTTTGTTAATTCCTGCCACCCGGACACAGATGCCAATTCCCGGACTATCCGGGTCAAACCCGGACAGATGGCAACCCTATTATAATGACACGTTGTTATTGCCTTTTAGGTATTGAGAATAATAATAAAACAAGTTTTATATGACAATAACTGCATTTTCATGGAGGCAGATGTTGGCACATGAGTGATGATGTATCAACTTGATGTATCTTTTCTACAGGCCTCCCTACAGTTTTGTAGTTTGTGTATTGCATCCCCTCCACTGGAAATTCCTCAATTTGCACCCTGTTGTATATCAATAATAAAGCAGTATATTATAGAGATCGTAGAGTTGCATATAGGACTGTAAACGTAAATGTATAGAAAGTCACTTACATGAAACCTGTAGTCATGTAACCTTTCTATTTTGTTGCTCTATTACTTAACTTCATTCCAGAGCAGCTTCATAAGGATAGCTTTATTACAAGATATTGTACATTCAGTACATATTTTGTGCAATTATTTCCTTTATGCCTGGATGGGTAAATTATAAATTACAGGTCTTGAAGATCATAAATGACAGTGTTGCAACTCTGACCCATGGAACATGTTACAGCCACCTTAACATGCCCATACATCTTAGTTAAGCAGTTATTTTTTTATTTTCCTGCCAGACAATAAGGGAAATTATTGTAACCCTGGAGTATGTGGGCGGGAGGCTCCCATAGCAATGTGTCTGCTGGCAGTCCCTCCCTTTGCTGATTTTAATCAGCAGTTCTTGAAAGAGTCTGTTAACATACCTTGGAATTCCATGATGTTTCTTTATAGTCTGGTTATTCATGGTTTCTGGGATCCATTATGTTTGCACTATTTAGGCCTTGAGGTGAATTGTCCTTTTGTTCCAGTAAAAACACAATTAAATAATTAAAGAGGACATATCTTTCAAGTATATATATATAAAAAAAATAAAAAAGCTATATCTGGATCCTGTATATATTAGTCATAATAGCTGTATATGGACAGTTAACCATTGAACAGATAAGTTCACTGTATGATTACCTGCAACATTCAGTTTCTGCTTACAGGTAGAACAAGAAAGGTGAAGAGAACAGGCTGTGTCAGAAAAGAAGCTTGAGTTATTTACTTCTTCATTGACACAGATTGTTTTCTATTTCTTTCTTCTTCTGCCTGCAGGTGGTAGGGGGTAGGGGAAACATGAAGACCTTTTTTAAAATTTCTATCCCCTCTGTAACTCTGATTTTGAGTTTTCTATTTAGAAGCTCACAGTTTCCACAGTTGCAGGCCCCTAGTGGTAACATCTAAAAAAACCTTCAATTCAGAAATACTTGCTTGCCTTTTTCTGGAATAGTAAGTAAGCATGCTAAAGAACATAAAACAGGTAAGAAATAAACAGGTAAGAAATAATAATTCCAAAATTGTAGTGGTAAAAAGGTATCCTTTGACTCTAATATATCAATCCCATTAAGAGATTTTTTTAATAACCAATACTTAAATGTATTAGCTTTATTTTATATGAAATTAAATATTTTATTCATCAACTGGTTGATGTATATTATTTACTAAACTGCTGCCACAGTGCAAAAGTTAACTGTGGCAGAGCAGAGGCTCTGCACGTGTGTGTCTTTTGTGGAAGGCAGCCATCTTAGCTTGGGTATGGGGCAAACAGCCTGGAGTCAAGATCGCCCCTGTTTGCACAGCCACATTGTTTAATTGTTTTATTGATTGAAGAGTGTGTAATATAAATGGAAAACAGTGCAATGTGGACAGGTGGTGATTGGATGATTAATTATAAATCAGCCTGGCCACATGGTATAAAAGGAACAAAGAAAAGTTTCTGAGAGTGCGTGCATAGTGCAGAGGAGAGAGAGCATGAGCATGAGCAAGAGCAAGAGCATGGGCACGAGCAAGAGCACGAGCATGAGCACGAGCGAGAGCAAGAGCACGAGCGAGAGCAAGAGCACGAGCGTGGGCAAGAGCATGAGCAAGAGCAAGAACAAGAGCATGGGCAAGAGCATGAGCAAGAGCATGAGCAAGAGCAAGAGCATGGGCAAGAGCAAGAGCAAGAGCATGGGCAAGAGCATGAGCAAGAGCAAGAACAAGAGCATGGGCAAGAGCATGAGCAAGAGCATGAGCAAGAGCAAGAGCATGGGCAAGAGCAAGAGCAAGAGCACAAGCAAGAGCACAAGCAAGAGCACGAGCACGAGCAAGAGCAAGAGCATGAGCAAGAGCAAGAGCAAGAGCATGGGCAAGAGCAAGAGCAAGAGCATGGGCAAGAGCAAGAGCACGAGCAAGAGCACAAGCAAGAGCACGAGCAAAAGCAAGAACAAGAGCATGGGCACGAGCAAGAGCATGGGCAAGAGCACGAGCAAGAGCACGAGCACGAGCAAGAGCAAGAACAAGAGCATGGGCAAGAGCAAGAGCATGGGTACGAGCAAGATCATGAGCAAGAGCACGGGCACGAGCAAGAGCAAGAGCATGGGCAAGAGCACGAGCACGAGCAAGAGCATGAGCAAGAGCAAGAGCACGAGCAAGAGCAAGAGCATGAGCAAGAGCAAGAACACGAGCACGAGCAAGAGCATGAGCAAGAGCAAGAGCACGAGCAAGAGCAAGAGCATGGGCAAGAGCATGGGCAAGAGCGAGAGCACGAGCAAGAGCACGGGCACGAGCATGAGCAAGAGCACGAGCGAGAGCGAGAGCAAGAGCATGGGCATGAGCACGAGCAAGAGCACGAGCATGAGCACGAGCAAGAGCAAGAGCATGGGCACGAGCAAGAGCACGAGCATGAGCAAGAGCAAGAGCAAGAGCATGGGCAAGAGCACGAGCAAGAGCACGAGCAAGAGCACGAGCGAGAGCAAGAGCAAGAGCAAGAGCATGGGCAAGAGCGAGAGCACGAGCAAGAGCACGGGCACGAGCATGAGCAAGAGCACGAGCAAGAGCACGAGCACGAGCACGAGCAAGAGCACGAGCAAGAGCAAGAGCATGGGCACGAGCACGAGCAAGAGCACGAGCACGAGCATGAGCAAGAGCACGAGCAAGAGCACGAGCAAAAGCAAGAACAAGAGCATGGGCAAGAGCAAGAGCATGGGCACGAGCAAGATCATGAGCAAGAGCACAGGCACGAGCAAGAGCAAGAGCATGGGCAAGAGCACGAGCAAGAGCACGAGCATGAGCATGAGCAAGAGCACGAGCAAGAGCACGAGCAAGAGCACGAGCAAGAGCACGGGCAAGAGCAAGAGCACGAGCAAGAGCAAGAGCACGAGCAAGAGCACAAGCAAGAGCACGGGCAAGAGCATGAGCAAGAGCAAGAGCACGAGCAAGAGCATGGGCAAGAGCACGAGCAAGAGCACGAGCAAGAGCACGAGCAAGAGCACGAGCACGGGCAAGAGCACGAGCAAGAGCAAGAGCACGAGCAAGAGCACGGGCAAGAGCACGAGCAAGAGCACGAGCAAGAGCATGAGCAAGAGCAAGAGCACGAGCAAGAGCAAGAGCACGAGCGAGAGCATGAGCACGGGCAAGAGCATGAGCACCAGCGAGAGCAAGAGCATGAGCACGGGCACGAGCAAGAGCACGAGCAAGAGCGAGAGCAAGAGCACGAGCACGAGCAAGAGCACGGGTACGAGCAAGAGCAAGAGCACGGGCACGAGCAAGAGCAAGAGCACTAGCAAGAGCAAGAGCAAGAGCATGGGCACGAGCACAAGCAAGAGCAAGAGCACTAGCAAGAGCAAGAGCAAACAAACTTTGCAGTAAACTACAGTTTTCTTTTTTCCTCTGACTTAATTTCCTGGTGCATCAAAAAGGGTCCTCTGAAGAAACTGCTTTTTCTCAGAGTACAGCACACAAGTGCAGAGCTCTGCAAGAACATCCAGTATGACAAGAAATACAAGTGTTGAAATATCACTATTGTAGACTAATTTATTTCAAGTTGTATTTTAAATAGCACTTTGATATAGTAATTTTTTCCAAATATTGTATATATTTAAAGTAATATTATGGAGATTAGTACCTAAACATGCAAGTATATTTTATTAAAATTGTATTAGATTGTAGCATTGTTTTGTTCCTCGCATACAAGGTAAAAAAAGTATTTCAGTTTATTTGTAAACAACATTGTGGTCTTTGATTTAGCCTACACCTTACAGTATGTTAGAAAATATTTATTCAAGTGATTTATTGTGTGACTATAGAGACTAAGTAATCGCTTGGTATAATTTTCAAGATGTTTTGCATTGTTTTGGTCTGGATGTCATACACTGCCTCCTGTAAAGTGTGGCCACTTACTTGTAACCAGCGGGTTCTCATAATCACAAAAGTAATAACATGAAAAAGTGCATGTACTGGTTAAAATAGTTGTATACATTTATCAGATTATAGCCAAATCAATTTAAAAGGGCTTTATGAAGCTAGGAATATGATAAAAATGTATTTAAAATGAAGCCAGTTATCGTGTTCACCATATGGAGTGTGACAGGCAGATATGGATGGACGGACAGACAGACACGATTAGGCAAAATGGTGCAAGAGAAAGGCTAATATGACATCGCCAGTACAGATATGTTTAGTCAAAAAGCAATGGTACAGTTATTGCTAGCAGTTCAAATTGCCTTTCATGTTTAGGCAAAACTGTTCTCACTGTAACATAGGCAACTATATAAACATTTTAATATTGTATAATGCCAATTTACTGCAGATGCATTTGCATTTTTTAAAATAACAGGATTGAAGAATACAATTCATGCTTTTGCTGCACTGATTTCTGATGGTTTTGAATCCCTTAACGTTGAAATGACCTTACGTTGGAGGCAATTTGTGTTGGCCTAGCCTAGTCGTTCAAGGTTCTAAGGCTGAGAATGTGTTTACTTTGCTAGAGCAGGGTGATGCATTATTGTTTTAATGGTCAAACTTCATCCAAGAAAGTAATGCAATGAATCAGATTAACAGAAAACTTGTACGCAATGATGGTAAACATTTTTTGTTAAACTATCAGACCTATAAATTTTACGTGGTTTGTTTTAGTTGAATGAAATTTCTTATATTTAATTTATTTTCAAAAATGTTTACCTACATAAACAAAGTAAAGTGGAGATAAATGTATCCTTAGCCCCCTGGGTGATAGCATGATAAGGAAGTAGTTGCTCTTAATGTTTTCCTATTTGTTATGGATTTTGATATTGTAGACACTATTTTACTTTGTTTTCCAAGTTAACTGAAGCGACTGTGTTCCCATAAAAATGCATTGTGGTTTCTAGACAATATGTTTGTGTGAAGATGACAAGCACAAAAACCTACATCTACTGCCATAGTGTTAAAATATTGAAGATTTACTGAGCAATACGGAGGCTCATTAGCGCCACCAGTAACCGTATACACAAACTCTCTCCTTTAAAACTATATATATATATATATAATCTTGTGAAGCAAAAAAATATATAATTAATAAATACAACAAAATACAAAGTATTTTCTCAGCCAAAGAGATTTTATTATCTGTCAGGTCTAAAACTAAGATGTATAGTCCATACACATGCAGACAATTTTTACTTGTACAGTATTGCCCAAACACCCACCTCCTTAATTTCAAGCTTGCCAACAGACTCCACAATTAATCCTGACCAACCCATGTATTCTCCTTAGTGACAGACCCAAAACAACTCCAGTAAGAAACAGTACGGATTCAAATTATCATGAGCCCAGTAATTGAGCTGATGAACTCCCCAAAACAGCAGTCTGAAACATATCTTAACATCCTTTTATCTTGTCTGAATGACACATGAACTTGTGTTTTTAGTCACCCTCTTAGAGAAAAGTACTAAAACATACCAAAACAATAATTTATGTATTACCAGTGTATTAAGATGAAGAAACCTTTGCAGAACACAGGATTCCCTTTCAAGTCGAAGACGACCACCAACATTATGTATGGGATATTCCTGCCCTTGAGGTAGGTAATGCTGAGCTCTCTATATCAGAGCTGCCAAGGGCCCCTTCCTGGGATGACGCACTCGGTCCCACCCAACGAGGATATAAAACCGTCACTCACAGGAAGATCTCCCTCTTTTTCCTTCTCAAGACGGTAAGGTAAGACCTCTGTGTTTAGCTGAGTGATAAGAAATAGCCCTGGAGTCGATTCGGGTCAGTTGTGTTTCCCTAGCATTCGTGCTGAAAGCTGGCTTGCCGCTTTTCTGGAATCAACGAAAAAAGACTGAGTTCTTTTATCTTTCTGTCTTTCAGTGGCCTCCCCGAATGGTGCTAGGCTGCTTTTTTTTACCTGTTTGACGTATGTGAGCGACTGCAGGTGCAGTCATCCGAGAGTGACTTGTCTTTTCTTGAGAGTAACACAGTATCCTCCTCGGGGCCAGGCCTGGCCGTATCCCCGCTGTCGAGTGACCCAGCCGCGCTCTCCTCCTCGGAGCTAGGTACTGCCGTATCCCGTTGTCAGTGGAGCCGCCGTCGAACCTGACCGCTGCGGTGAGTCGGTTTGTGTGCATTCGGTGTACTCTCTCTGTCTCTCCTTCACTTCTTTCTCATTAGAAATTGTGATATTTTTGTCAGAATAAAACATCACCCACCGTGGCTTCGGCCTTTGTCCCCCCCGGAACACGCTCCGCACTGACCACGTGTGTGTGTTGACCACGCGGTTAGGGTACGCACTTTGCTGCGGTACCACGGAGCACGCATAGCCTGTGATTCTATCTCGGTGCACAAGTGCAACGCAGGCTGCATATTTTCCAACGCCCCAGTGTAGGGCACGATAGCGTAACATGGTACGTGGTGTACATAGTGCCCCGGTACGCAGTGTACGGTATTCACAGTGCATGTCGTGCGCAGATGCTAGTACCCCTACCTTTCTAGTGCAGTTACGCACAGTGTGCACGGTACGCAGTTCACGCAGTGTATGGTACCCACTGCGCAAGGCGTTTGGAACGCTTGAGGCAAGCAGTGTGGTGCAGGTTGTGCTCGTTGCGTAAGTACTGCTCTACTAGCGCATAGCTCATGGTGCTGCACGGTAATACCAGTGCGCACGGAGCTCAGCTCAAGCGCTGCACGCGGTGTACATAGTACATGGTGCAGGCATAGTTGGTTGTGCACTAGTGCCCATACGCTGCGTAGTACACGGTGCACTTTGTGCCCACGGTACCTGGCGCAGGGTAAGTGGTGTTAATAACCTTAGCTGTAGCGCTAGCGAATTTTACACTGTGGTAGTACCTGTGGGTCAAACGCAGTGAAAGCAGTGCTTAGTGCTATGCACAAGCCAGACATCCTGTCTCAGGACTCCCTGCCTAGCATCTCGAATGCAGTACACAGTGCACTTGGGACGCACAGGTTATTGCATAAGCACTGCTCAGCCTAGCACATGGCTCACGGTGCTGCACAGTACCTGTGAAAAGAAGATACCCGGTGCGCACGGGGCTCAGCATACACGTTGCACACGGTGTACATAGTGCACGGTGCATACGTAAACTGGTTCTACACTAGTGCTCATACCTGCACAGTATGCGGTGCACTACGTGCCCATGGTACTCGGCGCACAGTGTGCAGTGCTAATACCTTGCTGTAACACTAGTGAGTGGACACACTACATTAACACCAGTGTTCAACGTAGTGCGAGCAGTGCCTCAGTGTTAATGCACAAAGTCAGGCCCATATCGGGGTCCCATCCCTGTATGGCCTGCAACGCCATCATCCCACAGGACGCACGGTGCTCGGTAGGCAGGTGCTTAGTACATCAGGGCGATAGCCTCAGGTGCTCAGTGCACGAGGTGCCTCGTTGCCCTCTGCCTGTAGACGGTGCTCCACTCCGCGGTAGGCTACGCGCTGCCCCGGTCGTTTGACTGCACGTAGTCCAGACTAGACACCCCTGTCCAGTTACTACACTGTTTTTACTCTTTTTCTGTTTAACAGCCTACATTGCTTTGCGATTGCAGTCTGCTGAAAGCCTTACAGCTATCGCTGTTTTGTGTTTTCCTCTGCTATTGCAGTTTAAAAGAAAAAGAGACACGTGATCCTCCACCAGACCCCGGCTCTGCCGTGCCCCGCTGTGGAGTTGACTCTGCTGGACTGCCTCAGCCCACCCTCTCGTTGCACTTAAAAAATTCAGTTCATCCGCGTTGCCGTGGTGTCTGCTTTATTACCCTCACAGCTTGCTGTTGTGTGCATGTATGTGTGGTTTTATTTCACTGCCTTGCAGTTTTAGAAATAAAAAACGATACAAGCACGATTCCTATGCTGCGTCCCGCTGTTGAGATGCTTATGCCGGCTTGTTTCAGCTCGCCTACTTGGTGGGCTGGTAAAAACAAAACAAAATCAGTTACCTGCGTTGCCGTGGTAACTATTATTTTTACCCGCACAGCTTGCCGTGGAGTGTGTATATTTTTGTTTCTTTACTGCCTTGCAGTTTAGAAATAAAAAATAAAAATAAATAAAATTAAAAATAATACAAGCGTGACTTCCACTGGGACCTAGCTCTGCTGGCCCCGCTGTTGAGTGGCTTCTGCCGGCTTGTTTCAGCCCGCCTACTCGGTGCGCTGTTTAAAAGCAGTTACACGCGCTGCCATGGTGACTGCTATCTTACCCTCACAACCTTGCTGTTGTGTTTGTATATGTGTTTTTTACTGCCCTACAGTTTTAAATATAAAATGTAGTGTGATATCCACCGGGACCCAGCTCTGCTGTGCCCCGCTGTTGAGTTGAATACGCAGGCTTGCTTCAGCCCGCATACTCGGTGGGCTGGAAAAACAAAACAAAATCAGTTACCCGCGTTGCCATGGTGACTGACATTTTTACCCACAAAGCTTGCTGTGGTGTGTGTGTGTGCGCATTTGTTTCTTTACTGCCCTGCAGTTAGAAATAAATAATAAGCGTGATTCTTCCACGGGAACCCAGCTCTGCTGTGTCCCGCTGTTGAGTTGAATCCGACGGCTTGTTTCAGCCTGCCTACTTGGCGCGCTTGTTCACCTGCCTGGCATGGTGAATGTGTTTCTCCCATAGCTGAATGGCTGGGTATAAGCCTGTATGTTTTCCTATTATTGCCTTTGCAGTTAAAAAGAAATAACAGTTTGCAGCTCCTTAAGCCTGTGCTCCACCCTGGCATACGGTATGCGCTGCCACGTTGTGTGACTGCACGCGGTCCAGAACCAGGTTATCGCCGCTCTGCACCATGGTGCAGCACCATGCTCTCTCCTGTACTGCTCTCCTGATTGCCTACCACAGCCACTCGAGCCTGTGTATCCACCCCGGTGTATGCTATGCGCTACCCCGAGTTGTGTTGACTTCACGCGGTAAAGGCTGGGCGCCTCTCAGTCGGCGCCCTCAGTGTTTAGATGCTCCATGCCTCAGTGCTTAGCACCACAGCATGTCAATTACACCTGCACTCGGTGCCCCCGATGCTTCGGTGCACCAGTACTGTATTCTACCTCACTCAGTGTCCTCAGTGCGTCTGCACCCTTGGTGTCTGAGTGCTTCAATACACGGCTGAGCTGTACGCGGCGCTGGGCCTGGCCAGGCAGCAGACTCAAGCGCTTGCCGTATTCACCAGGCTGTCCGGCTGGGCGAATGGTTTATCACACTGGACTGAAAGAACGTGGATTCCACGTTGCCATTCGTCCAGCGCACAGGAAGTATCTCCGCTTCGCTCATTCGTGTACCGCTCTCCAGCCCTTCGGCGAACAAACTGCCTTCTGCTACAGCCAAATATTTCAAATTTTGACTCATCAGTCCAGAGCACCTGCTGCCATTTTTCTGCACCCCAGTTCCTGTGTTTTCGTGCATAGTTGAGTCGCTTGGCCTTGTTTCCACATCGGAGGTATGGCTTTTTGGCCGCAAGTCTTCCATGAAGGCCACTTCTTTATTATTATTATTATTATTTGTTTATTTAGCAGACGCCTTTATCCAAAGCGACTTACAGAGACTAGGGTGTGTGAACTATGCATCAGCTGCAGAGTCACTTACAATTACGTCTCACCCGAAAGACGGAGCACAAGGAGGTTAAGTGACTTGCTCAGGGTCACACAATGAGTCAATGGCTGAGGTGGGATTTGAACAGGGGACCTCCTGGTTACAAGCCCATTTCTTTAACCACTGGACCATTCTGACTTCTGACCAGACTTCTCCGGACAGTAGATGGGTGTACCAGGGTCCCACTGTTTTCTGCCAATTCTGAGCTGATGGCACTGCTGGACATCTTCCGATTGCGAAGGGAAGTAAGCATGATGTGTCTTTCATCTGCTGCAGCAAGTTTCCTTGGCCGACCACTGCGTCTACGGTCCTCAACGTTGCCCGTTTCTTTGTGCTTCTTCAAAAGAGCTTGGACAGCACATCTGGAAACCCCTGTCTGCCTTGAAATTTCTGCCTGGGAGAGACCTTGCTGATGCAGTATAACTACCTTGTGTCTTGTTGCTGTGCTCACTCTTGCCATGGTGTATGACTTTTGACAGTAAACTGTCTTCAGCAACCTCACCTTGTTAGCTGAGTTTGGCTGTTCCTCACCCAGTTTTATTCCTCCTACACAGCTGTTTCTGTTTCAGTTAATGATTGTGTTTCAACCTACATATTGAATTGATGATCATTAGCACCTGTTTGGTATAATTGTTTAATCATACACCTGACTATATGCTTACAAAATCCCTGACTTTGTGCAAGTGTACCTAGAAGAATTGATGCTGTTTTGAAGGCAAAGGGTGGTCACACCAAATATGGATTTGATTTAGCTTTTTCTTCTATTCACTCACTTTGCATTTAGTTAATTGATAAATATAATCTATTAACATGTCTATTTTTGAAAGCATTCTTACTTTACAGCATTTTTTCACACCTGCCTAAAACTTTTGCACAGTACTGTATATATATATATATATATATATATATATATATATATATATATATATATATATATATATTTTTTTTTTCACAGTGAATATGCACATTCAAATGTGCACATATGCATTCTTACATATCTCACTAAACATTAAAAATACAAATCTAAAACTAAATAGAAAGGAAGATGTTATACAATAAAATATAACGTTTGATTATTTCACTCAACACCAATGTCACTGTCATCTAACAACTGTAGAACCTCGTCTGCACTCATTCCAGAATAAACATTTCCCCAAAAAAACTGAAGCAATAATCAAATAAATTCCATACTTTATGCGTGTCACATGTAAAGCATTCTAACAGGTTTAAAGTCCAACATCGAGACATTATTTACATTCCTGTAACACCAGCAGGCTCTTATAAAAAGATTAATGTATGAATGTAAAAAAAAATATTGAAGGTAATATTAAAAAAAAAAAAACGTATTGTTTTTTCTTTGTCGGCCAAGGCACGCTTCACTGCTGTAAGTCTCCATTTCCCCCTTCTTTTGATTGACGTAATGCAAACGTCTTCCGGCAAACAGCACTCCAATAGAAAGCCTAGGTGTCCAGCTATCTGCACCCACAGACCTGGTTGCTGTATTGCTGATCTGTGCAATGCAAATCTCAAACGAAAAATGTACAGTATACTGCACGGTTGGAACAAGGAGGATACACAGTGGTCCTCGCATGAAACTATGGTAATGCAATCATTTATACTACTGGTATGTCAAAATGTGAAAATGTGTCAACATTGCTCATAGTTTCTGCCCTAAGTATAGAACCATAAAGGAACATTGTCAGTGTAGAGCTATTGGGTTGCCACTGATCATTTGTTAAGGGGAAAAGATGGGGACACAATTTGAAATAAAGTAAGTGGAATCCAAACAATTAAATCCCCCAAGTAATTATTTTTAAAACATACCAGTATTTTATAAATCATGTCATCATTTGCCAACCTGAGTCAGAGTGCACAATTTCATTATTGAGCAGACATTTTTCTATGTACAGTTGTTTTTCATACTGTAGAAAACCACACAGGGCCTCTGATTTATAAAGCAAAGAGTTTAAACTCAAAATTCCATAATGACCTTCCATAATGTCCTGCCACAAGGGATTGTTTTGGAATGTGTTATTTTGTCATTGTTTTGATTGTAAATAAAGTTTGTTTACAAAAATGCAGTAAGTATGCTCTCCATCAGGACGGATACCAACTGCATGATTATTTTGAAAATGTCATTAGTGTGATTCTCTGAGCGGTTTTGGGGGGACGTGCCGCAGCTGAGCATTTGGTTTGAAAAAGAAGCAACTGTCACAGACAGTCAGCCAGGAATAGTAGGCTTATTTAAAACGAGGGCTGCAGGATCCTTTAACCCCATACAGTGAAAAGAAAGCCCAAAGTAAATAAAAAATAAGCGAAAAATATTTAGGAAGATTAGTTTAAGTTAGTGTGCCAGGTTAGCATTTCTGATTGTGGGGCTTTCCTGTTTATTCAAGAATGACTTTGTAGGTTTTAATATCCAGTCAGGGTCGGAAAACCTTGCTTTGTTTTTGCCTTGCTCAATTAGAAATTCCCAAATTACTTAAAGCAAACACAAAACAGGCTCAAGTACACATCCACGAGACAAACAACAAATCTCACTGTGCAGAATGATGTCGCTATACTCCGTATCGTAGTGGCTGAGAAACTTGCGGTGATTTAAGGCTAGTTCAAATAGGGGTTTACTGTTTTTACAACAAGATCCATGACCTGAGACAGTTCTCCTTCTTTTATCTTTGCAACCAGAGCCTCCTGGTTAGTTATGCAATGGTACAAAACACATTCTCCAATGCCTTTGGCACTTCTGAGCAGTAATATGGCACCATTTCCACATCTAATCATTGAAGGTGCTCCATTTGTACAAACTGAAACAAGCTTCTCGCACTGTACATTATGATGATCAAATAAATCTGTCAGCTTCTCACATACGTCTCATCCCTGAGAGTGGCTGTAAAAGGACGGCTCGAGTGGTGACATACTCAGACCAGCCCTGGAAGCTGACACAGAGACACAGGCAGGTACTTGCAGGGTTGAAAGCGCAGGTGCGCCATTTTTATTCAAGCAAAAATAAATCAAAAGTTTGTACACAACACGGCTCACAGAACAAAATAAAAGGTTGCACAAAAACAAATCTCAAACAAAAAACACCAAACAAATACCGTGCTGGTCTGCCCAGCATGAGCAGCAATTGCTTTTACTTTGTTTCGTTTCGTTTCGTTGCTCCTTCCAAATACCCACCCCGAACACAGAAAAACTGCAGGTTTTTATACATGTGACCGTCTCTGAATTAACACTAAATTATTCAGTTCGTAGATGGTCACATTCCACATAAGTTCACCAGGATGGGGATTTAACCCCATTCATGCTGCCAAATAACACACATTCACCCTTTCTAAATAAACACATATAATACATTTAAATCATAACAATACATTGTGTTTTTAACTAAACACAAAATACAACACCCATTTAAATAAACAAACAATACACCAAACAATACATTTTCTTTATATAATAATACAATAAACACAACACATTTATTTACAAGCCCTCTAATTATGTGCCCTGCCACATATCAACCCCCCTCCCCCACTAATGGCCACCTCCCCCCTTAAAATCCCCAAAGTCTCGGTCATAATTCCGGCCCAGGAACAGAGCGGGGCTCAGCACATACTCGTACATTTCAATTAAGTTTCTATTAATAAAGGTTGTAAACAAACTTAAACAAGAATAAAGATAAACGCTTGCTAACTTACTGTACAAAATTCAAGTTTATTGTGAAACTACACTACAATCACTCCTTCATCTGTCACTTTACAACATCGTCCTTGCTTGAAACAAACTTGTTGTTTACATTATGTATCACGTGCACCGCCCACTGTGGAACCCTTTTGTCGCACTTCCTCTACGTATGTCAGAAGACCGCGTGACTACAACCATTAAAAATGAACCAGCTTAAAAGGTGTAAATCCGGTGCCGAAAAGCCGAGAGAAAGAAGCAAAAAAGTTAATTTCTACAGCCTCCTCGTGTACTCCACTCACAAGCTTTTTTGTGAAAAAATCAAAGACACCACCGGCTGACGATGATGGGCTCGATGTCAGCAATATGTTTCCAAACGAGGCCCAGGCTTCAACGAGTGGATCTGCTGCAGTGGTTTCTGAACGAGCCTCATCCTCAGAATCAGATACGCCTGCTCCTGTAAGTGATTGAGATAACTCTGATACTGACTGTGAGGACACATTGCACTTGCACGACAGTAAATCAGATGAGGAGGACGTGGTATTTGAACTTAATACGCAGGAACCGTATCCGACAGATCCCTACCTTTTTAAAGATCAGCCTCTGACGCCTGCCACAGTGCGTGCTCTTATCGAATTTGGCCCATGCCAGCCTGGCCTTAAAGACAGCTATTCAGACTTTCCTTATGACAGTGATCATCGACGATTTAATGTTTATTGGTACAAGCGTCAGGCGAATGGCACTTGCAACGTAGACAGGCACTGGCTCATTTACTCGACAAAGTCAGGCCGCCTAAATTGCTTCTGTTGCTGGCTTTTTGCCGACAGAAAAAGTGTACACTATTCTGATAACTGGGCAGATCCTAATCTTGGATTTTCAAAATTTGAAAGGGTACAGAAAAGATAGAAAAGCACGAACAATCTTTAATCCATCGCGAAGCTGAAAAAACGTTTCTCATGACCAAGTATCGGATTAAAAACGACAACACTGTAATTGCAGGACTGGTGAAAGCCGAAAGAGAGCGTATATCGAAGAATCGTCAGATACTAAAAAGGCTTGTGGATGCTACACTATTCTTAGCCAAGCAGGGTTTGGCATTTAGAAGCCACAGAGAATATTCTGGATTGGGGGCTCCGGGTACTAACGAGGGCAATTTTCTTGAACTTTTAAAACTGCTGTCGAAATGCGACTCTCTCTTGGACCAGCATTTAAAAGTTTCCAACCGAAACCTAACGTATCTAAGCCACCACACTCAGAATGAGTTAATATCGTGTCTTGCACAGGAAACTTTAAAAGTAATAACTGAAGAGGTCAAACTTGCACGTTTTTTTTTCAGTAATTGTGGATTCACTGTTGATATTGCCAGAGTGGACCAATTTTCTTTATCGTTGAGGTATGTTACTAAAACTGGACACAGCAGTGAACACTTCATAAAATTCAAGTCTTCCAAGATGTAGAATTTTAGAAGAAGAACAAGATAAAATGTTGAACGGTACTGTTCTTACGCTAAAAAGGCTGTCTGATACAAGGTGGGCATCAAGAAAACGTGCTACTGAGGCAGTGCTGCAAAGTATGCCCGCAATTACCGAAGCTCTTCACAGAATTGTGAGTGGAGAGCTCAAAGGGACTGCACCAAAAGTAGCTGCTGAGGCTCAGGGTTTATTGACAACATTGGATACTTTTGAATTCAAGTTGATGTTAACTTTTGGAACATTATCATGAAAAAACATTTGCCCTATCAAATTACCTTCAACAAGAATCAATTGACCTGAATACAGCCCTTGAGCTTATTAATACCTGTGCTACAGAGATAAAAACATACGCTCAGAAAAAGCCTTGATGAGTTGGAGATATCTGCGAAAGACTTGGCTACAGAGTGTAACACAACCACACTGTACAAAGAGCAAAGAGCACGTAAAAGAGAAAACATTTTGATGAACTGGCTTCAGGAGAATCTATTACGGACAACAGACAACGTTTCAAAGTCGATACGTTTTACTGTGCGCTAGACATCATTTCAAATCAGTTTGAAGAAAGGTTTTCAGACTTCAGAGCGACCACAAAGGAATTCCTGGTGCTCAATCCAAAACATTTTTTTTTACATCAACTCAGTAGAAAGGGTTAATAATTTGGCACATTTTTACAGTGAGGATTTAGTGTCGAACGACGTGGCTGATGAATACTCGTCTTTTATAGGGATGAATACTCGTCTTTTATAGGGATTTATAAGGATCTCTTTGCAGGTCAGGGTGATGCGGGCCTTTCAACTAATGAGGTTCTTCCTTTCCTAATTGCTAATGATATGCAACGAGCATTTCCCAACTTGTGCATTTTGTATCAGATTTATTTAACTATACCTGTAAGCACCGCTCAAGCAGAAAGAAGCTTTAGTCGACTCAAACTCATTAAGAACTACTTGCGCTCTTCAATGCATGAAGACAGACTTTGCTTTAGCACTTTTGTACATTGAGAGAGCAACAGCTGAAAACCTCGACTATGGGAATGTCATAAACAAATTCGCTTGTATGAAACAACGAAAAAAGGCCCTTTAGTTGTTGACATACAGACTTGTATTTTCTTTTTTAAATATTATTCTGCATTTTTTTGTGAATATTTTTCTCTATGGATAATTTATTTGTGAACAATAAACTGAACTCATTTCGCGTGCCTACAATATGTCAGAGAGGGGAGTTGAGAACTGAAGAGCTGGAAAACGTCAACCAAAAGGCATGGTGAGTTATTTGTTCATTTTACTGTTACTCTCATCTTTGTTGTAAAAGAAATACCATGACAACGTGTGACACTTTGGGTTTTAGTTTGCTACCATAATGGCACAATATTATGCACATCGGTATTTAACTATACATAAATTCAATTATTGTGGATTTCCCTCCATGTAAACCAGCAAATTAAACAACTCTTATCAATGGGGCCCCTAGAGTAAGATTTGCCCCCCCTGGCATGAAAAGCTAGCTCCACCACTGCTTCTGCTAAGTGTGCTTCAACATACGATCACAACACCTGTAAATTATAAGAAAACTATTTTACCAATGGGCCCCTAGAATAAGACTTGCCCCCCCTGGCATGAAAAACTAGCTCCGCCCCTGGTCCATGGGTGGCGGCCACGGTGGGAGGTCCTGACAGCGAACAGGCTGGCTCCGCCAGCCAAGGCAATCCTGGCAGTGGCAATGCTGGCTCCTCCAGCAAAGACAATGCTGTCAGTGAAAATACTGACAGTGACAAGGCTGGCTCCACCAGCCAAGGCAATCCTGGCAGCAGCAATGCTGTCAGCAGAAATGCTAACAGCGGCAGAGCTGGCTTCTCCAGCAAAGGCAGTGCTGTCAATGGAAATGCTGGCAGTGGCAATGCTGGCTCCTCCAGCAAAGGCAATGCTGTCAGTGAAAATGCTGACAGTGGCAAGGCTGGCTCCACCAGCCAAGGCAATCCTGGCAGCAGCAATGCTGTCAGCGGAAATGCTAACAGCGGCAGTGCTGGCTTTTCCAGCAAAGGCAATGCTGTCAGTGGAAATGCTGACAGCGGCAGTGCTGGCTCCTCCAGCAAAGGCAATGCTGTCAATGGAAATGCTGGCAGTGGCAATGCTGGCTCCTCCAGCAAAGGCAATCCTGACAGTGGCAAGGCTGGCTCCTCCAGCCAAGGCAGATCTTGCACCAGTGCAGCGCACTCCGGAAGTGGCGGTTGTGTAGGCAGTGGTAATTCCGCCTCAGCGTGGAACACTCCGGCGGTAGCACAGGTGCTGGGCACTACGGAAGTGGCAGCGGCACTACATACTCCGGCAGTGAAACTGCTACGGGTGGAGGTGGTCTCCTGACCTCCCCACTTCAATGGCAGGGGCAGACCCTCGGGAGGCGATGGCAGCAGCGGACTCTCGGGAGACACGTATTAAGCACCTATGTAATAAAGGTAAACCAAAACATTACAATATGATAGACAATACTTTACTGCAGTGAAATTGGGAAGAGAAGGTTTGAGTTAGTGAAAGCAAAGAGAGTTTAAAATGGATAAATTTATGACAAGAGTAGGTAGAAAGAGGTGAGGGCAGTATAAATAAGTGAAAAATTAACAACAGACTGACTGATGGAAATCTCTCTGTTGAGCTATGATGTGCTTGCACCAACCTTATGCCTGACTTCAAAAAGCTGGTGGAAACTATGGTTTCCCAAAAGTTACATTAATGGTAGGAACTGCACATTTCTTACTGGAAATTATATTTGTTATTCAGTTGAAATGGTAACATTGCTTATAGTTTTTGATTATTTCTTTATCTATGTATTTTAATTGGCAGTTTCTGGCATTTGGATGTGATTGTGGGTCTGGTGTCCCTCAGGGTTGTTTAGGACCACACATGTTGACCTTTCATTAATTTCATTTGCCCACTAATGTTCTAAGCAAAATGTAAACATGAGAAGGTCAAAATTCTTTGTTTTACTTGCTAGAACTCCCTCACTTTATTTGGCTGGTGGGAAATCAAAACAGCAGTGTTTGTGGCTATGTTAATGCAGGGTATAATTAGAAGTAAGACTTTAACACACAAAGCTCTCACTAATGTTTTTGAACAAGGCATCCAAGACAGACAAACTTCCCACTATCTAACATAAAGGGGGAAAAAAAGAAATCAAAGGCTTTGAAATACCAACAGTGTAAATTATTCACTTTTTACTTTTGCAACATAAAAACAATTAATACTGCGAACAGAATGTTCCCAATTATCTTCTTTTTAATTTTTTTGGGAGGTTTTATTGCATGTCTTTAGTTGCTATGTTTATTTGTTGTACTCAAGGCAACATTCTTTTTATAGTTACAAACTAACCACATGCTCATACCACTGATGAATAAATTCCTCTAGTATTTACTCGTATTTACTCGTAGTAGACTAAACTCATTTCTTGTTTTGTTTATCAAATGTTACATGGTCATGTTCAAAGCCATGACAATTTGTCACACTTTATTGCCGAGGCTGTCCTATGGAGAGGAGTCCCAAGAAGGGACAAAGGGGACACTGGGTTTAGGGGGTAGGCCAGTGGTTGAATGGGCACCCCCTTACAGAAGCCCAAGGGTCACAATAGGGGGTTGAACGGGTGCCCCCTTATAGAAGCCCAGGGGCACAATGAGGGTTGAATGGGTGCCCCCTTATAGAAGCCCAGTTTTCACGAGGAGCTAATGTTGGGGCCAGCTGGCATCAGATGGCAGGGTGTGTCAGTGGTGGAGAGCAGCCTTGTCCATCTGGTATTTGATAGAGGCCGGCTGAGCCCCAACGTTCCCTCCTACCCACCCATGTGTTTATTGTGGAGAGTATGGGTGAAAATGTCAAATGGACCCAGAGGGGTTCCATTCGGTATGTGGCAGGGCTGAGGCCTGACCCTGTAAATAGTATGTTTTGCTTTGGGTTTCTAAATAAAATATGTTTTGATTTGGTTTGTAAATAATAATGTGTTTAATTTGTTTAATTGGATAGCAGGGCTGGGAGGTTAGGCCTCCCTGCTTGCCTAATTACTACTGCAGGTTTAACTGTGATCCTTAGGACAAGAGGTAGGGATTAATTTAGGGATTTATTAATCCTACCCAAGTTTATTTTAGTTTATGTAGGGAGCTTGGCCACCTTTTATTTCCTAGTTGTTTTTGCACAGTGTTTTGTTTTGCATTTTTGTTATTCATGTATTGTATTGTAAATATCCTCCTGTACTAAGGTTGCTATAGATAGACAGATAGATAGATAGATAGATCGACAATGCTTTTTTTTAGAAATTTCCCCGGGGCCCAACACCTCGAAGGGGGCCCAACGACCGAAGGGGGCCCTGATAAAGGGGGAACTTTTTTTTTTTTTTTAATATATATAAAATATTTTAAAACAACAGCCCTGCACAAGAATTTGCGTTCCCACCACCACATTAAAAAGAAAAACTCCTGTACTGCACACCGAGCCGATGTGCTTCTGTTGTGTAATGATTGTGTATCCAGGCGCTGTCAAACACTTCCTTTCACACAATGATTTGAACTTTCGCATTTCATATTTTACTACACCAAAAAGTTGAAAAAAAAGGCATAGCAATTTTATGTATTTTTTTTAAGACTTTAAAAGAACCCTAAAGAGAAGGATCGGTTATATTGCTTAAAATACAAGTATATTCACCAATACAGGCTATTAGTTAAGAGCAGAGATAAGTGGTTTATTTTTGGCACGGGATAAATAAAATAGTGTATAGCAACACCATTAAAATGTAGTTTATGTTTATATTTGTTGACTTACCTAAAAAAAAGTTTGAATAGGCTACTGTAAATAAGCATAACTACTTTGAGAAAGAGTAAACTATCCTGCTGCAGATTTTAATTGAGGATATTGAAACTTCTACGAGTCGCTGACAGTTTCCTTCAAACCCATTATCAAAATACTGTACCGGTTGAAATGATCTTCCTCAGACACTGCTAAGATTGCAAGTATCATTGCTTGGTTTAGAAGCTTGGTTTAGACTACAGTGTACTACAAAGTACAAAGGATGAATGTAGTACCATGGGGTATTTCCCCGCATATGGAAACCTGACTGATGGCATGCCTCTTCTGAAAGAGTTGCAGCCATCCAATGCTTGGTTTAAAATCGGGTGGACCTTCTAACTCCCTGTTAAATTTCGGGTTCAGGACTCCATGTTGACGTTCCTGCACGAACCAAGTGAATGAAGCATTGTCTAATTCATTGTCTTTAGCGCAGCACATTTCTTTCCATGAGTAGCCCTCTTTGGAGTCAATTTGATCAAGAAAACCTTAGTTTTTCTTCCTCTTTTAGCCATCAACCCAATGTAGAATCTGCAACATTTTATCTTTAGAAACTGCTGCTTGAGTTTCACCTTTTCTCATTTTTGTTTATTGCGGTCTGCCATATTTATTACAGTTTAGTTGGAATGTTCACTGGACATTTGTGAGTCAAACTACATTATGGGGGGAATGGGAGCCACGACCCTACTGTGTTAACCGATTCCATACTATAACAGGGTGCGTAATAATGGGTGAGCACTGCATTAAAGAACAAAATTATACCAAAAACTAAGGGCTTACTGAGTTGCGGCTCATGGACTATAACTTTCTATGCAAATGCAGACTGCACTCAATTGCGTTGCATGCACTCGAGTACTGTATATTAAAATGGTCCCACAGGAAATGAATTATGGAATGCTAAGAGGGTCAAAACAAAGAAGTGCGATTAACGCACGTAAAAAAAATTCCAAAGAAATTAACATGTTAAACTGTGATTAATTGACAGCCCATATATATATATATATATATATATATATATATATATATATATATATATATATATATATATATATATATATATATAGTGCCTTGAAAAAGTCTTCACACCCTTGAACATTTTTCACATTCTGCTGCCTAAAAAATACAATTCAAAATGCATTAAAGTAGGAGTTTATTTCACTGATCTACACAACATCATCTACACTTTCAATGTGAAAGAACAATTATAGAAATATTCAAAAAGTAATTAAAAATAAAAAAACAAAAAGTCTTGATTTGCATAAGTCTTCACATCCTTTGTCATAGCAAACCCAAATTAGCTCAGGTACAAATTGTCAAAATGTTCAAGGGTGTGAAGACTTTTTCAAGGCACTGTATATATATCCCTTTGTGGTCCATGTCAGACCCTGTCCGACATCATCAAAAAGACAGCACAGGTCTCTAGTCGTTTTTTCTCTGGAAAAAAATGAGTGAGACCGATAGGAGCCCAGATAAGCCAGAAAACGGACTGATCTGAGCAATACACATAGCCCCGGCACCACAGATTTATCAGAATATGAAGAGAAAAATACAGCGAGCAAGGGGTGGGGCAGGGCTGGAGATGCAGTACTGAGTGTCCTGTTGATATGCAGTGCCTTTTAAACCTGTTTTACTTTGAAAAAAAAATACTTTTAAACAGTGCGTGTAAAATAAACCATGCGTGTGAAAATAAATTGGCCCTGACGTGCCTGAGACGCGCTGAATAAATGGATCGCTAAGGGATATATATATAATTACATGGAAATAAGTGACAGTCGAGAACAGTTTAAATCAGGTTTTGTTTTTTCACAAAAACAAAACCCTGTTCCCCAAAGCCCTAATCCAAACCAGTGTTGCATTCTAGCAATTACAAAATTACAACGAATCCTGTTTCCAAGTCCGTTGAAAAATAATAATTGTACTTCAAAACCCAGACCTTTAGGTGTTGGTCTGGTATCCAAATCTCCGGGGTGGGTTTAGGGTTGAGTTCTCCATCGCAAGCAAACTACGCCACCCAGCTCCTGGTCCTGGTACTCTCCCGCCTAGACTACTGAAACTCCCTCCTGGCTGGCCTCCCTGCATCCGCCACCCGTCCGCTCCAGCTCATCCAGAACTCCACTGCTCGCCTGGTGTTCTCTCTGCCTCGCTTCTCCCACGCAACTCCACTGCACTAGAAGACTGGCTCTTCCTCCTTTACGCTCCCCTGCCTCCAGAGCCCGCTCCTTCTCCACCCTCGCCCCGCAGTGGTGGAATGACCTTCCTACAGATGTCAGGACTGCCCAGTCCCTGACCACCTTCCGGCGCCTCCTCAAGACTCACCTCTTCAGACAGCACCTGTAGAACTCCTCTTTTTTTCCCCCTGGACACTTATCACTCTTCCTTAAATGCGCTTTACTTGCTCTTATCTGCCCCCTGTTTTACTGCATTTAATCCTGTACTTTAGAGTACTGTAATCTGTCAAGTGTTATTTAATCTGTAGTATTTTGTATTTAATTATATCCTGATGTAACTATCACTGACACTGTTATCTGCTCCGTTATTGAATCATATTTTGTCATACTTGTACTTGCTAGAACCAAAGTCATTGTATTTATCTTGCTCTTAATTGTATTATTACTTGTACTGTGATCCTTGAAATGTATTTTTGTTTACGACTGTAAATCTCCCTGGATAAGGGCGTCTGCTAAGAAATAAAATAATAATAATAAAAGAGCGATCACCTGGTTGTTGACAGAAACGACAATGATCTCCCTGTGAGCTCGCTTCTCTACAACTGCTTGGCCAATGTAGACAACCAGATAATTAATGTTTTTCAATTAACCAATCCTACCTATCAGCACCTGTAGCCCATTGCTCAATTATCTCCTCCTGTTCATGGCAGACTGGCTCCAGAGCTGCCAGCAGTTTCCCTAGTGGTGTCTCTTGCATGCTCAGCCCACCATGAGAGCGCTCTGTAGGGAGGACTCACTATATATATATATATATATATATATATATATATATATATATATATATATATATATATATATATATAATTTTTAGATTCAACAAACTAATGTTATAAGTGCCTTTGTTAATGTTTGTTCCAAGAGTGCTTTAGGTTTAAAATGATTTGACTTGTGTAATGCTGCAGAGAGTAAACTTCAATATTGTATGGAACTGGTAGGTGCCTGTAATTCACTCAGCTTCAAAACAAGCTGTCAAAGAACATTCACTAGAATACAATGGCAGATTTGAACCACTTTTCCCTTACTACGACTGTAAAGTGCATGGAAAACAGATGTCTTAATGTTGTAAATTAAAGTTTTTGAAAAAAACTGGCATCAGCGTATGTATTATAAATCAATTGCAGAAACTGGCAAAAAGGTTAATATCCCTTAAAATAAATTGCAGTCTGAAACTGTTTGTTATCCGTGTCTCTTGTCCTCGTTCCTGTCTCTCTATAAACCCCTTTAGCAATATTTTCCATTATGGAGAAAAGCTGTTTGTGCCAATGGCAGTAGTTCAAGACCACCTATATTTTTAAATTTTGGAATTGAATGGGACTGACAGCCCTGTTGAATGAAGCTCTGTTTATCCATACAGTGGGTACTGCTTTAGGTGGGGAGAGCAAGAGGGCACTGTGCCATGGTAATCTGGAGAGATTTGCCAATGCACCTTCATTCTAAACTGAAGGGAGTGACTTTCTAGTCTGCGGTCTCTACAGTAAATGTGATCAAATGTTCTCTTAAGTACAAACAAAGGATTTGTAAATCGTGTAATATTGTATAACTTGTTCTATAATTTTATTTTTAAAATTCTTAATTTTCGATAGTTCTACACGTTCATGGTCACCTGGAGAGTGACATTTTCCCCACCCTCTTCAGGGATTTCTTTCCTGTGATGAGCCAGTTGAGTTAGTTTCTGCTGTTTAAAGGTATATATTACACAATAAAACACCACAGAAATTTTTTAAGGGCCTTCTGTGAAACTATGCCTTTGTATTTAAAATGTTAGCCATCAGTGCAACTTTATTTTGGTCCTTTGTTTCAACAGACCCAGCATGGTAAGTGATTTTAAAGATTTTATATTAACTGTAGTTCTAATAACATTTTCCCTATTCCTTGTGCCATTTTTAAATTATTGTTGCTGTTGTATGCTGTGAACAGGATGACTTTGCAAACCAGAAACACAGACTCAGCACAAGGACTGGCGGGGCAAAACTGAAGAGCAACAGCGCTCAGCCTGTTCATTAAATAATAAAACAAACAAAAGATTTAAAAAAGCACAAAAGACACAAAACAAAAGGTGCGTTGGCCAAACTAATAAACAAATAACAAATAAGTCTTGTGCTGCTGTTTAAACCAGCACGCTTAGCAATTGTTATCTTATTACCTCCTGTCTCTGCTCTCGTTCTCCAACTCTGCACCCTCTCCCCCCAACAAAGACAGCTGCAGGTTTTTATATTCTGGCCGAGGGGTTAACTAGTTATTAATTATCTTATTACTCCTCGGCTCAGTCTGCACAAGTTTAATAAGGATGCGTGACTGTCAGCCAGTTAAATAATCAGTAGCTGATCAGTCACACATCCTCACAAGGTTTTAAAATCAAAAATACAAAACAATAACAAATAATGGCGGCGACTTTACGTCCGCACAGCAAGCAATAATGATACAAATAATAATAAAAGAGCGCACATATATATAAGGGTGGGACACTCCGCCACATATGCATTTTAAAATACTATGCATAACATGTATTTTAAGAGAAGCAGGTAGCTGGGAAAACAAAAGAAAGGCTAAATAACATGAACAGGTGTTATTATAATGTATATTACATAAAAAGGCAATTGTCAGCAGGTCAGATAAAACGGCGATAATAGCCGGCTAACCCCAGTGACTTGGTTCTCAGGATCATCGTCTCCACCAGCGCCTGGACTTTGGAGGCGATCGGCCATTACCCATAATGTAGCCAAGATATTGGGTCTCTTGTTTGCCAAATGCACACTTGCCCAGCTTGGCTGTTAGCCCTGCCTCCCTTAGAGACTGTAGGATGGCTAAAAGTCTAATAATATGCTTCTTCCAGGTGGAGCTAAAAATCACTACATCATCAATGTACGCGGCTGCGTACTGATGATGGGGAGCTAAGACCTGGTCCATCAGTCTCTGAAAGGTGGCGGGAGCTCCATGCAACCTGAAGGGCATGGTCCGGAAATGGAACAAGCCATCTGGGGTAGAGAAAGCAGTTTTCTCTCGAGCTCTGAGTGAGTGGAATCTGCCAGTATCCCTTTGTCAGATCCTAGGTCAAGATTAACTGCGCCTTACCAAGTCGGTCGAGGAGCTCATCCACTCGGGGCATTGAATATGCATCAAACTTGGAGATGGCATTAACCTTTCGAAAATCCACACAGAACCAAGTGGAGCCATTCTTCTTGCCCACCATCACGATAGGACGGCACCACTCGCTCTGGGAAGTTTCAATGACTCCAAGCCTGAGCATATCCTCCACCTCCTTGCAGACGGTACCCCTGCGACTCTCTGGGACCTGGTATGGTCTCTCCAGGACCCTGACACCTGGTGGAGTAATACTAGCATGTGAAATAACATTAGTTCTACTGGGCAAGTCAGAAAAAACATAATTAAACGTTTCCACTAAAGGTTTAGAAGTAACTAACCTCCGGAAGTAACTGTTCTCCCATGTAGCTGGTGGATTGACAGTGGGACCAAAATCCTCATCTAAACTGTCACAAGCTATAAATAGGGCCTCCCTTTCATTCCAGGGTTTTAGCAAGTTAATATGATCTATTTCTGCGATCATAATTTACATTACCAATTCCCTCGTATGGCCCCTGCCACTTAGCATACAACTGCGATGTGGGAAGTAGCAACAGTACATTATCACCTGGCCGAAAAGTCAGAATTTGTGCTTGTTTGTTGTACTGCTGCTCCTAGCGATGCTGAGCTAGTTTTAGATTTTCTTGCGCCAATCGACCAACCAATGCTAGGCGGTCTCTTAACATGATTACATACTTGACTATATTTTTGGAAGTTTTTGTTTGTTCCTCCCACCCTTCTTTTACAAGATCGAGGATACCCCGTTGTTGCCTCCCATACAGAGATAACCCGGTCAAACTCTGAGGCACCTCTCTCACTGCAAACATCAGGTAGGGGAGGAGTTTAGCCGATGTTTTTGGTCTTGGTTGACAAACCGCTTCAGCATCTGTTTTAAAGTCTGATTAAAATGTACCACCAAACCATCCGTGCATATAGTTAAAGTCAGACTGGCTCAATGGACCCACTATATCCACAGCAATGCGTTTAAAGGAAACTGAGATCAGGGGCAGTGGGACTAGCAGGGCCGGGCGAACCCGCCCCGGCGCTACTTGCTGGCATTACGGACACTCCGCTACATACCTCATCACTTCATTATAAACTCCCATCCAATAAAATCGAGCCAATATTCATTCCCGAGTCTTATCGCTACCTAAATGGCCTAAACAGGGGACATCGTGAGCCAACCGCATGATCTCACGTTGAAAAGACTGAGGAACGAGTAACTGTTACAATCTGACTTGTACTCGTGGCTTGAGATACTCTATATAGTAAATGCCTAGAAATAATGTGGTGAGGCTATGTAAGCGGCCAGTTATTATTATTTGTTATTATTAGTTTATTTAGCAGACGCCTTTATCCAAGGCGACTTACAGAGACTAGGGTGTGTGAACTATGCATCAGCTGCAGAGTCACTTACAATTACATCTCACCCGAAAGACGGAGCACAAGGAGGTTAAGTGACTTGCTCAGGGTCACACAATGAGTCAGTGGCTGAGGTGGGATTTGGGGTTACAAGCCCTTTTCTTTAACCACTGGACCACACTGCCTCCTACACTGCATCCTCTACATCATTCGCCTTGATAGACCAAACCTGCCCCCAGATGTGAGCCAGTGAAGGATCAGTCTTTTGTTCCAATGCGAGGTCCACATCTCGGTCCCAGAATTTCAGGATATCGAGCAGAGCTAAAGTAGCTTCCCGATCCCCTTTCCTTTACATTTGATAGTCTCCAAGGTTTCCCCCACCAAACCCCAGCCTTGTCTCATTAACATTCCTTCCCATTTTTCAACCCTTTGTTCTTTTATTGTCTTTTTCGGGCAAAATCGTGAATGGAACAAATCAGCATACAGCGGAAAAATATTCCCAATAGCTTTCCCCGCTGCTCCCAGGGTCTTACCGGAGACTAGCTTTACCTTTTTATTAAATCATTGTATCGAAACACGGCCAGTCTCAACCTACGGGGGGTATGACATCCAATAGTCAAGTCTAATTTAGTGAGGGGGTAGTCCTTGTTATCCCCATGGAAACAGGAAATAACCACAACCCTGTGTGACCACCAAGGTACCCCCGTCATAGAGCTTTTAAAATTAAAGTATGCCCACATCCTGAGTCCACTAACGTGTGGGTGCTCACATCGCCAATCCGTACGTTAACAATGCAAGGTCCCTCCCAATCATTACCCCTGGACTAACCTGGTGCTGTCACAACATAGTGAAAGGTCACACCACAATCCATTGTCACCCGGCAATTTCTGGCGAGGTGGCCTACCTCCTCGCATCGATAACAAGTGGGGTGAAAGGGCATCCATGGTGCTTGCATGTCCCGGGGATTTACAACATTGATCCTTTCTCTCTTTATCACAGTAGCCTAATAATTTAGGCTTACTCCATGATGGTAGAACTTCTAGGATGTTTTGTGGTTTATTACTTTTAAATATGATACTATTAGGACAGAATGTTTTTATTTATTATTATTATTATTATTATTATTATTATTATTATTATTATTATCATTAAAAACAGCTGACATGTTGTATATTTTTATTTTTATATGTGCATATACAGGTGTGTTCATGTATCAGGCTTATGCTACTGAATGCAGCCCTCAAGATAAGCTGTGTACTATGAATTACGTATGATATTTAAATTCAATGCATAAAGAATACACATAGCAATTGTGCTGCACAGTTTCAATTTGCTTGTTATCAAGCTTATTGTAATTCATTGGTTACCAGCATCTCAATGATCCATTGTGTATATACTGCATGCAGTAGCTGGAGAAATGCCAGGACAGCTAATTGAAGCCTCCCTGGGAACTGCCGGAAACACGTGACCAATAAGTCTGGGTTTGTAATAAAAAAGAAAGAAAAAGAAAACATATAGTTGAATCCACTCACTTGCAATGCGTGTTTGTAACTGGCGAATAAGCCACTGGATTCTTGACTCTTAGGATTTGTTTATTAGTCCCCCTCAACCTAACATCAATTTACCTCTCTTATTTACAATAGTGCAGTATCGCTACAATTTGTTAAATGATGTTTTTTTATATATATATTTATTTTTTATTTTTAGGGAGCGTGTCTGTCAAATTGGAAAGGGAGAGCACAATCTACTGAGAAAAGAAGATTTACAGAAAACTATAAATAACAGCCTAGTACTGGTGGGAGGAGACTCAGTCAACACAGTCACTAACTAGATTGAGAGTGGCAACTTTCTAGACTATAATATTATTAAGGCAGGACTAAATGGCTGTGAAAAATACATTGTTGGTTTATTTTTCAGGTGGAAAATAAAGAAAGCCATATGTATAATATTTATTGAAATTACTCATGACTTCAAGGTAAATTTCCATTTTACTCACCCAAAATACATTTTACTCACATAGTCTAAATTGAAGACTAAGTTACTCAATGACCCAAAACCTTATCTTGAGCGCTCACAGTATATGAAAGCGACTGTTCTCTCCCAGCAACTAATAAATAGGGTGTTTTGGCAGCAAAACTGCTATATTTAATGCTTTCGTAGTATAGATTCCAGTCAGAGACAAAGACTAGGCAGTATTTAAAACGCAAAATATATTTACAGAGTTGGATGGCTCTTAAAATGTGTTTGAGGAGTTGAACAAATCTGGAGGTGTACTGCAATATTTCCCTGAAAATGTGAGCAAAGTATTTGTGGCTCGCTGTATTTTGCACAGTATAACAATTCAACGTTGATTATATCTATAGCTGAGAATGACTTTCAAACTCCCATTGACAAAGTATCACCCAATCTCTTACACTTGTGTAGATTAATCGGCTCACATTTTTAATAAAGTTAACGGTTTTAATAGCAGCTGTCCTGCATAATCCATAGAATCTGAAAAAAATAAGCCCAATGGGAATTTGGTCTTTTTAAAAGCATTATTATTATTATTATTTTTTTTTTTAGTAAATGTAACAAATTTTCACATAACAACTGTTCATTCGGGCTACTGTCAGTCACATATCTGAAAACACAAGACAGCTGAGCTGTGTTTACCATTACAGCTACGTACCTGGCTTCCTGTACGTCTCCTTTTTATTGTATCTATCAAAACCTGAGACACCGAAGAGATTAAGTCATTCTGAATCTTGCTAGAGGTACCTGAGAATACTGTGGCTATTGACAAGTGATTGCTTAACATGCTATCATAGAAAGTATCAGAGAAAGTAATTCCACATAATTACCTCTATTTGAGGAATTGGTGCCTTCATAGCGCCCTCTGAAAGCCAGTTCTTACTTGCTCATTGTGGTGTATTGTATCCCTGTGCTTCTGCTTTTCCAGTTGAACATCAATCTGGGTTTGTCCAAAAGAGTGTTACAGTGGCTCGCAAGTGACTTTGGGAATGCTCATGTTTTTGTGCTGACTTTGTTAGACATCTGAGATTGCTGTAGCCAGTACTGTTCCATATTGCCTTTTCTGTACTGAACAAAAGACAGTTCCAGTAGTATAATTTTTTTAATTGATAGCTACCGGTAAGCCACAGATACCTTTTAATAATCAAAATTTTGTAAGTGACAAGTATATCCCTTCCCTTCCTGTTGGTTTCCTTCACACTCTCTCTTAAAAAAAAAAGAAAATGTTCCTGAAAGACTCCTGACGCTATCTCTTGAAAAATTACCAAGTACATTACGTCTGCACTAATTGAAAGCAACTTCAATCTAAACATTTCAAGGAAAAATAACTTTTCAACAACTAAAAATAAGAAATTGGGTTATTAAATCTTGTAGTAACATCAACTGTATTTAATAGCATGTCTGAGATAATTGCTTTGGTAATTGTAAAATCCAAAATCCGGAAAGGATCAGACTGAGAGACTCATCGCAGGATTTGTTTTTGCATCTGAGAATACATTTTGAACTTTCCCTCTTACACAAAGTATGATAACAGTACAGTTTAACAAGGGGGGAGCATTGCAAATTCCATCAGTAGACAGTTCAGTACTATGTTTCCTCCTGGTTTTGTTATCCTCATTGTGCACCTTCAGTACTGACATACATTCTCTGGCAAAAGTCTCACTCTCTGAGATCATGCATCCTTTGGCATCTTTGATGGTGTGTGATAATTTATGCAGTGTTAGTTTGTGATCTCTTTGGTTTTACTGTAAAATACTAAAGACGTTAAAATACAGAGGCCTTCAAATTCTGACTAAATAAACAAACGTTTAAAACACAGGAACAATATTGATTTAACTTCCTGGGATAAATCTAAAGAGGCAGATAACACAGAAGTGGTCTATTGTTGGAAGACAGAATATCAGGTTAAATGAAAACAGTAATATATAAAACAAGAGAAAAATGGTCATCAAGATGAGAATATATCAGAGAATATCAGTGCAAAAAGGATATTGTCTATAATGCGCTGTCAGATAACACAGTTAGAATTACAGTGATGTATGCTTATGTGGAATATACTATTCTTTAAAAATGAAGTACAAATAATGTGATAAATTGGTTCTTTTATAAATAATACACTTTCAAGGTGACAATGCAACCGCAGCTTAATAAAGTATGTGGCTTTGAACTTCAGAACATGGTAGAATAATGTTTGTAATGGAAAATACAAGGATGTAGTTCACAGTTAAAAATAAAGACGTTCCCCTTATTTATAGTATTGGTAATAAAAAAAACATTCATTGTAGCATTATTATTAAGATGCACAGAAACAAGAAGGAATGGGATTTCCTTTTCAGCAATTGGCAGTGGTCTTTTACGCTGCGTGCTCTTCTCTTAGCAGTAAGAGCGGTTTATTACCATTGTCATTACCATTTGGATTCAAGTGCAAATCAGTTTTTTTCTTTAAAAACAATCTTTTATTAGCATGAATAGCTGAAAACTGTTTTAAGGCAGACCCAAAGGATCGGACGCTGTGAGGGTGACAGAACAACCTAGTTGTACAGACATTGTTGTATTTCATTGATATAACATTATTATTTGTAGTTCTGCCTACATCTGATTTGAATCACTAAAGAAACGTAAATGAAATCTTATTTTTTGGAAAAGGGTACCAGCAATTTTTACTCCAATTTTTATTTTTTCATTTAAACTTCATTTTGTCAGGAAGTCTGCAACAGAGTGTAACAAACTTGAAAAAACAGATAGGCCTACAGAGATTGTTTGTTGGTGTTATGGATAGTGTAGCAAATGTTTACTGTGTGGGTGTGTGGAAATGGGTAGCAGCAGTAATTTTGGTAATTTTCTCAGGGACCACCTATGATTTAGTCCCGGAACTTTTGATTTAACAATGTAATTTCTAGTTGAAATGAAGAGTTTTACAGTCAGGAGTTCTAGATAAAATAAGACCACCCAAACCTCTCGTCCTCACCAACCCTCAGAACAATTTGGCAATAAAAGAACTTGTGGAAATTTATTTGACACTGACCTGTAATATATGGTGATAACATATTTATTTCAGCAGGTTGGAGTAATTGTTATTAAAATGCATTGTTATTCTGTGCATCTGAAAAAAAGTTTCACAAGATATATATAAATATATTTTTCAATATATTTTATATATTAATATTTTTTCAACTTCTTTACTAATTGTCTCATAGAAAACAAAATGTTCCCTGCTCCCCCGTTAACAAATTGTGACAATCTCTTCTATTGGTAATTGATCATGTGTGCCTCACCCTCTGTCTACGCTGATAGGCAGGGCCAGATTTAACACACAGGCAAACTAGGCATGTGCCTAGGGCCTGAACTCAAAGGGGGGCCCAAAACAGTTATGTTTTTTTGTTTTGTTTTGTTTTTTACACATATACAGATTTGTGCCTAAACTGGAAAAAAACTTCACTCACTGACATTCGAACCGAGGCATGTATCTCAAAATCAAACTGTCCTGACAGGTGTTACGCAGATTTCTATACCCCATAGGATTCTGTATTCCCACATGATTCCATGCCTGTGCAGATGCAGTTTTTCAAAGATCACTGGACGTGCATGCGTGATATTTCTGTACCTGAACCCCGCTGTGTTCTCAAGCACTGCCATTGAGTTTGCTGCAGCTTGCAACAAATATTGTAAACAAGACTAAATTAATTATGTGGCAAAATAAAACAGCACATTTAACACCACTGATTTTCTAGATATACAGTATGTTCAGCCTCCTGCGTTGCTCAATACACGGAATCCTTGATTAAAGTAACCTTATAAAACTTTTCTTTGAAAACACATTTTTACATGTAAATACTGTACAGAAACATCAAGCGTTCACATCCAGCAATCTTTGGGAAAAAATGCAGCTGCATCGGCATGTAATCATCAAGGGAACCAAATTCTATAGGGTTCAGAAATCTACCATATGTAACACCTGCACTTACTTGTATGACAAAACATTGACGATCCCCGATCAACAAAAAAACAAGGTCATATTATTGCCAATTTTGCGTGCAGTAAACTGTAACACATTTAACTACACAACAATGTACAGGTATATTTGTTTTTTCTATTTATTTATGGACCATTGTGGAGCTACCGTTAGTGAACAACAGTTTGAGCACCCTTCTATATATTACCTTTCTTCAACTTCATATGGTGTTCCTTGTTTATTTGAACTGTTGCCTTTTTATTCAATAAATCAGGAAAAGTCATTGTCAAGCTGAGCTGCAGGATTTAACGCAGGTTTAATTTTTTTCTGGTTTTATTTTGAAATGTATTTAGCACATCCACTACAGTTTGTCAGATTCATTCAGTCATTCATAATTTAAAACTGAGAATTATACCTGTTGTAAGAGGGTGGAGGGCTAGGTATAAAGGCTATAGTGTATATAGAGGTGTGTGTGTGTGTATGTTTGCGTGTATATGTGTGCGCGTGGCTGTTTGTTCAGGGGTAGGGGCCCCGCAAGTTTATGCTTGCCGAGGGCCCAGTGATTGGTTAATACGGCCCTGCTGATAAGCTGTCTGCTATATGTTCAAAACTGATTAAGTTCAGTTAGATTCAACTGAGGACACCGTTTCAAGACAAACAAAACAACAACCTTTGTATTTTTATTTTTGATTTTAACTTGTTAATTACCAGTGCACTTCCTCTTTGTTTGTCCCTTACATTATTCTACTCAAATTACACTGACTAGTTTGACAGCAGCAGTTAGAAAAACAGTTTGATATAAAAAAAAAAAACAGTGGTTCAGCTGTTTGTTCAAATGCTGGACTGGCTGTTAAAGGAGCCAGTGACAGTCAGGTAATACTGTCTTCTTTTTTCATAGTCTGAAGCAGCTGAGTTCAATGAACTCTTGAAAAAATAACTTTTAAAGTTGGTAACAGTCTGAAACACTCTAACTTGTCACTTCCTTAAAGGCAGAAACTAGCCACACATTACATTGTTTAAACAACAATGCACCCATTGCAGTTGTGCACACTATGTTGTAATGCTACATAGCTAGAATTCTTGCTAATGTTTCTGGCAATACATTATAGTCAAGACAAATACACTGAAACTTAACATTCCATTTATAAAAACACTGTAGAATACATCAGTATTTGGTATGAGCACTATTATTTTCCTCTGTTTATAAGCTTTTAAATCTTGACAGTTTTAGTGTAAAATAAAAAGAAGATCTACAGAACTCAAACCCTTATATTATACCCAGGGTGTGATTTGATAGGGGGGATTTCCTTGGCTCTGTTTTTTTTATCCCTGGCTCTGCATGTTCACGTGTCATCCCAGGGGGGGATAAAAGATTTTGAATTAACAATAATTTTAAACAGCCCCAGAGCCAAAGACAGGAACTTTTACCTGCCGAGTCACCCACTGAGCAGTGGAAAAAAGGCCAAGATTAACAACAATTAACTCCTGCAGATTAAGCTGTTAAAATATGTATTTTGTATTATGCTTCATTTATTATTGTTACACTCTGTGTAGTTATCAATGAGGTTATGGGCAACAATGCAAGTACTTGTCATGAGTGTGTTTAAACACTATTTTAGTTGCTGTAACGTAGTTAGTTTTTGTTATTGACTTTTGATACCGTACATACATGCCAACAGTCTCTATATGGTCGGCACAGTCCCGATTTCCTAGCAAATGTCCCGCATCCCGATGCACAGGAAGAAAGTCCCGTTATTTACCCATAGAAAAAAATAATTTATTCTGCACAGTTCGTGAAAACCACACACTGTGCTCTTCGTGCTGCTGACACATCTGCTGATCACAAACTTATACAAAGGTAAGAACGCTTCATTATGTCTATTTTTACTGTCATGATGTCTTGTGGTGTTGAGTTGGGGGATACGTCTATTATATGATAATATTTATGATCGGCGTACTGCTGAACAGTTTCCAAATATTGGCAAGTATGACCGTATCTCTAACGGGGGAGGTCTGTGCTGACTGTCTGGCGCATGCGTGGTTCTGCAGGAAGAGGGCAGCTGCCTCGTAAGCTCCGCCTGTCAGTCATGGCAATGACACGGAGAGATGGGGAACAGGGTGTGTTGGCTTTCCCTCTCTCTGAGTCCCTGTGTGTAATTAAATGCACTGAGCGCCGCAGCGTCTCAGTTTCACCTGCCAATACTGTCTGCGTGTTTCTTTCTGGCCTGACGTCACCCCTAGAGCCAGCCTGTTCACACCCCCCCCACTGGAAATTTGACAGATCGCACCCTGCTTATACATTTACCCTATTTCTAGATTGCTTGTACAATTTCTAAAAAAAAAAAAGATTATGTTATTAAAGAGTTTTGTCATAAAATACATTCCTTACAACTGGTAAGCATTCTGCTTTTGAATGTTGTAAGCACCAACCTCATCTGGTCTGAAATGACCCACATGCAAACCTGCACACCTTAGAATTCACAAATAATGTAACAAGGCTGGTGTGGTCCTGATCTTTGCAAAAGGTATGGTTGTATATTTAAAACTGTCATACTCATTCATGAAGGAAAGTAGTGATTTAAATATTTCAATACTTATGCATTACCTCGATGTTATATACAGTAACATGAATGGGAGGGGGGTAGATTGCACCTTTATCTTGGTACCAAATCTAGTGATTTATAGTGCTTTATGACACAAATTAGTCAATATTATACTTTTTTAGACATGGAACAACCAGTAATCTATAAATTGTGTAAATATATTGGACTTTTTTGGATCGTTTAGCATTTGTAATTGGGCTCTGTAGTGGTGAGCTGAGTCTAAAAATAATTGGCCATTTCAAATTGGGAGAAAATGATAAAAAAAAAAATTGGCAACGACTAAATTTAAAATATATAACTGCAAAATAATTTTGCTTTAAAATCATATATGAAACCGAAAGTTGATTCATGTAGCTTGCAAACTTTGCTGGGGACTCCGAAGGGGGCGTCGCATTGGCTCTAACACTCCCAGGGGTGGGGATGGGAAACCGGCAGGGACTTTTTCTCCTCATCATGCAACAGCGAATGCTAATGACCAGGCACCGAGCATATTCAGAGTGGATAAGAAGCAGGGCTGATCTCTTTCTTGGGGGATCGGTAGCCCGCCCACTTCTGCTCTGGATTTCTCGGTGTAAAAGCGATTCTGGCTTTAGGCTTGTGAGATGGGAGGATGCTCATACGCCCTCAGAACATCCGTGCTGTGTCTTGAATCTTTTTATCTGTTCTTTCACACATTTCTGTTGAATTTGTTTTTGGTACTTGATTGTTGCACTGATTGGGGATTTTGGTATTCAATATTTCTTTGATAATGTCGTGTAGCTATATCCTTTATTACAGTTTAATACGAGTGCTTTTCTCAAAGGTAACTCCAACTCTTGACCATCATCTGCTGTGCTGCCAAAACATTCTTCAACAGATGACCTTCTTTTTTTGGCTATTGACTTTATAATGCAGCTTAGTTTCTGTGTAATTGTTTTTAATCAATTAATATATTTTTTAATTGTTCTATTACATTTTTACAGGATTTTAATTTAAAGGTGCCAATACTTTTGCCATGAACAAATATTTGAAATTGAGTAAGTCTTGGGGTGTTCAAGTTGCGCTGCCTGACGTCACTTACAGCAGGGAGAAGAACCGCATGTACACCCCTTGTTCTTGTGTATGCCATCGCAGATGCAAACATGAGTGGAACTGCTGTTGCATTTACACTCGCAGAAAAGGTCATTCTGAATAATTTCCAGGTATTTAGTTTTGAATTTATATATTTACTATTAGACACTAACCATTAAAATGTGTTTCAAATACCTACAGTACTTATGCACTGCGATATTCATCAGGCAATACAATATTCGGTATTTGAACAACAATACCAGTATTTTTGGTTAAACTGATTCAAGGAAACATCTACTGGAAAATGATGGCTATTATCTCACGAGATAATCACTTCCCGCGAGAACTCGTAATGCGAGCAGTGCTAACGCAAAAGAAAATATGGCAGAAGCACATGGAGATTTGGAGCTGCTTAAATTGTGTAAAAGAAAGTCATGTGTGGAATCATTTCCTAATAAAAAAAATCTAAAAAGGATAGCTGTAAAACCTTGTGGTATGTTGTTTATGTAAGGCTGAAGTAAAATATGCTGGCGGTACTATCAACCTTACATACAGTGGTGTAGGCCTACATCTTAAAGTACCGGAACATCAATTACAATGTTGATTTTTCTAAAACAAATGATATAAATTCACATTTTATTTGTACACTGAACTTGAGGTAACATTTAATAGGTAATGCATGTGTCTCGCATGCAACTTTTAGGCTACTCCCCTTGATCAGTGCTGCCATATTGGTGGTTTTCCAGCCAAATTTGGTGGTTTGTTTATTTTTTGGCTATTTATATCATGCATGTTTTTTTTTCTTTTCCTTTCGATTGCGGTCATCTCCAGCACAAAACTTCAATCACCACGATGCCCTGTATAGTTTATCACGTCCCCCCCCCATGTGTGTTTTTTCTGGAGACCTACATCCAATAAAATTACGAATTACGCAAATGCTCAGTTATTTTTTTATTTGTCACCAATTTCAGAACTGTATCAGTGCAATTTTAATTGTTTTTACATTTATTTTTAAAGACTATCCCTGTCCCAATACCCACCCCTATTATTCAGACTCAAAATACATATTTTTTAATTAGATACATATACAAAAGCAGTTTAATAAGTCAAGAACCTAAACTGCATAATACATATATATATATATATATATATATATATATATATATATATATATATATATACAGTACTGTGCAAAAGTTTTAGGCAGGTGTGAAAAAATGCTGTAAAGTAAGAATGCTTTCAAAAATAGACATGTTAATAGATTATATTTATCAATTAACTAAATGCAAAGTGAGTGAACAGAAGAAAAATCTACATCAAATCCATATTTGGTGTGACCACCCTTTGCCTTCAAAACAGCATCAATTCTTATAGGTACACTTGCACAAAGTCAGGGATTTTGTAGGCATATAGTCAGGTGTATGATTAAACAATTATACCAAACAGGTGCTAATGATCATCAATTCAATATGTAGGTTGAAACACAATCATTAACTGAAACAGAAACAGCTGTGTAGGAGGAATAAAACTGGGTGAGGAACAGCCAAACTCAGCTAACAAGGTGAGGTTGCTGAAGACAGTTTACTGTCAAAAGTCATACACCATGGCAAGACTGAGCACAGCAACAAGACACAAGGTAGTTATACTGCATCAGCAAGGTCTCTCCCAGGCAGAAATTTCAAGGCAGACAGGGGTTTCCAGATGTGCTGTCCAAGCTCTTTGAAGAAGCACAAAGAAACGGGCAACGTTGAGGACCGAGACGCAGTGGTCGGCCAAGGAAACTTACTGCAGCAGATGAAAGACACATCATGCTTACTTCCCTTCGCAATCGGAAGATGTCCAGTAGTGCCATCAGCTCAGAACTGGCAGAAAACAGTGGGACCCTGGTACGCCCATCTACTGTCCGGAGAAGTCTGGTCAGATGTGGCCTTCATGGAAGACTTATGCCAAAAAGCCATACCTCGACGTGGAAACAAGGCCAAGCGACTCAACTATGCACGAAAACACAGGAACTGGGGTGCAGAAAATGGCAGCAGGTGCTCTGGACTGATGAGTCAAAATTTGAAATATTTGGCTGTAGCAGAAGGCAGTTTGTTCGCCGAAGGGCTGGAGAGCGCATACGAATGAGTGTCTGCAGGCAACAGTGAAGCATGGTGGAGGTTCCTTGCAAGTTTGGGGCTGCATTTCTGCAAATGGAGTTGGGGATTTGGTCAGAATTAATGGTCTCCTCAATGCTGAGAAGGACAGGCAGATACTTATCCATCATGCAATACCATCAGGGAGGCATCTGATTGGCCCCAAATTTATTCTGCAGCATGACAACGACCCCAAACATACAGCTTAAAGTCATTAAGAACTATCTTCAGCGTAAAGAAGAACAAGGAGTCCTGGAAGTGATGGTATGGCCCCACAGAGCCCTGATCTCAACATCATCGAGTCTGTCTGGGATTACATGAAGAGAGAGAAGCAACTGAGGCTTCCTAAATCCACAGAAGAACTGTGGTTAGTTCTCCAAGATGTTTGGGCCAACCTACCTGCCGAAGTTCCTTCAAAACTGTGTGCAAGTGTACCTAGAAGAATTGATGCTTGATGCTGTTTTGAAGGCAAAGGGTGGTCACACCAAATATGGATTTGATTTAGATTTTTCTTCTGTTCACTCACTTTGCATTTAGTTAATTGATAAATATAATCTATTAACATGTCTATTTTTGAAAGCATTCTTACTTTACAGCATTTTTTCACACCTGCCTAAAACTTTTGCACAGTACTGATATATATATATATATATATATATATATATATATATATATATATATATATACTCAGTCAAAGCAATATATTTCACCATAAGGCATGCAAGATTTCAGCTTTAAAATATACAAGGCAGCCAATACTACTCCTGTTACAAAATAACCAGGTCAACACTGTTTTGCAAAGGACTCAACAAGAAAATGTTAAATCTGTAGCATGTTTGCTGAAACTTGTATTTTTGTAACACCCAGGGTGTTTAAAGTATACTGTAATATACTGTAGTCACAATTTGGCATGAATAAAACCCTAGCGTACAAGATCAAGGAAATCATCAGTAGAGTACCAGTGTTTGTGTGCACATGCTGGAACTCCACTGGTGGCAGCCTCCCATTATGAGACCTCACATTAAGTAAGTCAATCTTACTTTTTTGGTTTAACTGTTCCCTTTTTTAATGTAACTGCTTTCTTGCAGCTATAATTAGCATTTTAATTTTTGGTATAGGCTTACAGCTCCTTTTTGACTAATTGTACCACAGTAATGTATCGTATAGCCACCCCGCTGGTCTAAATGTCATTATCAACCACAGAATGTTTGAATAGTAGCTTTTCAAACTGGGTTGATGGTGCATTGATTGATCAAACAACTGCTAGTAATTTAAGAAGCAATTTCTAGTAATATACTGTATGACTCAAGGACCCCAAAGAATATACTTGTATACTGTAGGTTTCTCTAAATATTTGCACCAGCCAAATAGAATTCACACAATTAATATATCCTACACTCACCAAAAACATACTTGCCTCCAGGCCAGACCTTATGATAAAATTGAAAATACCAACTCATTCAAATAGTTGAAATAATTAAATATCACCACGCAATGTAAAGAATAATCGGAAATAATTAAATATAATTTGTGGAAAGTAAATACAATTTGAAAACATTTAAATAACTTTTGCAGAAATCAAATAGTATTTGAAAATAATTAAATACTAGTTCAATAAATGTAATAAAGTTAAATATATTCAACCGTCTTTATCTATGGAAAGAAATTTAATGAAAGCCTAATTAATATCCTGAATCCAAAGCAGGTTAACCCGTCCTCGTCAGCTGTTCATCAATAACCAATTACACCTGCTGCCATTAACAGAGCAGTAGTCCAGAGGTAATTGAGAGGATTAACTCCTCACTGTTTAGCTCTGTTCACCTCAATTGGTCAAGTGGTCTGTTCTGAATTAATGAAATGAACATGTGTATGTAGCATTCTCTTCGTTTCAGAACCATCTCAACCATCATGAGTTAATCACAAGACCTAATATAAAACCTGCTGTTCCCCATTGCAGATTAAGTCATATCAAGTTACACAGAGAGACCACTGCTGCTACAAACAACATGTGCCTACCAAGGTCTAAAGACGCATTGCATTTCCTCATACCAGACAATGCTTCTGACAAGTTCAAAGTTACTTGCAAGCACTGTAAACAGCAACCTCAAATCTGTTTGTCCACCTCAGGGTAAGTGTTTGTTACAGAATATTTGTGTTGATGGTGAAGTCTTACATTGGCTGGGTTTACATGCAGGTTTTAATTGCGCTACTATAGTGCATTCATGACGTATCACACACAAATGACGCATGATTGTGCTCGTTCCAAAAGTGCATGGCAAAAAAAGTGTGTGACTTAAGTGTCATTACACTTTGGTAAAGCATGGTAAAGTGGGCGCTAATTGGCTTAATCAGTCCCATAGCAACATACTCAACAGTCATGCAAAATACTTCACAACAGACTTTCATGAAATAACACAATACCTCCTCCACTTCCCCTATATAAAAGAACGCTCTTCTCTGGGTACGGTCTTTCCACCCTGTTGTCCTCCTCTGTAGCATAAGTAAGATTTTCCTTATCCAAGACTTTCTAATACAAATCAGTTAAATATCCATCCATCCATTATTATCAATCCGCTTCTCCTGGTGAGGGTTGCGGCTAAATTATATATACATTGTATATAGAGATGTTGATTTATACCAATACAATGATGTCAGCAGTTTATAACATTATTTATTCATTTCAGTGTATTATGAATGATGCATGAGAACTACGAGATCATTATTATCAGCATTATTATCATAATAATACTATGAATAATGTAGCTTTTTTCCCGCAGGATGTTTCAAGCTTCCACCCCTTCTGACAGCACGCAACACCAGGTCCACTGGATGGATGAGGAAACTCATTCCCTCCTCCAAATTATTGCAGACCTGGGGGTTATGGATGTACTGGATTGACCTCGCCAAAGTAATGCCACCATTTTCACCAGGTTTAGCGGTGCTCTGGCTGAACTTGGTATAAAAAGAACGCTCCTGCAGGTACGAGATAAATTCAAGAAACTGAAATATCTGTGCCTGCAGGAGAGAAAATGCTTGCAGTCCTGCAGTCAAAGCTCGAGGTCCCAGTTTCCGTTCTGGGAGGAAATGCACCAGTTAATGGGTGACCAGCCAGTGACAGTGGCATCGGACCATTTGCTGGAATCCTCATCCTCCCAGACGTCCTGTGAAATACCAGCCCCATAAATACAATATGGTAATTGCACCAGCCATCATTTACTTTTCTAAACTAAAATATGCTGCAATTGTAAAATACCTATGGGGGTTGGGGGGGCATTCTAAGAATATGTTTACACAACTTAAAAACAGACCAGCTGTTAATTACTGATATTCTAATTATGCATGTTAACTCTACAGATTTGCTGCGGATTTGATGGGGATACTGTTGCTATGGAGACAATGCTGAAGCCTGGGGATTGTCCAGTCTCTGGTGTCAGGGGTTGCAGAGGAATGAGTGGCCAAGCAGGAGATGCGGCGGACAGGACAGCGAGTCAGTTGTTGTGCTGGGCGACGGAGGAAAGACAAGGGATCCGGTGATGGCACTGGAGAAGCAGACATCCGAGCAGAGAAGGTTGGAGTAGTAAACATGGCTGGTCAAAGCTGTAGTGGAGTTGATAAGTTAGGCCCGGGAGGAGCTGGTTGAATTGGTTGAAGGAATCTCAGCTCCGGGGAAACGGCAAACAAATCATCATCCGATGAAACAGAATAATTGAGAATGTTCTCCATGATGCGTGCAGGTACGTTGAAATCAAAACGCAAATGAGAGGTTAGTGAAGAGGGTATATATAGAGCTAACAATCTTAATGAGATAATGTGTAAATTGAATGATTCAATTTAGTGACGCGGAGATTGGTGTCTGACCCTCCCCCCGAACTTTAGTTATAAACTTAATTTAGAAGTTCATGTTGCATTCCTTTGTAATCAGCTCTGCTGAAAATGGATACCATTGTCTTTGGTTTATGTACTGCCCTTGATTTATTTGCCACAAACTATCATATTATGGTCACTTATTTCTAGTCTTTCTAGTACCTGTAAGTTGTGTATCCTTGCTTCATTGTTTGTTAATACCAAATCTATTGTTTGTTAATACCAAATCTAGTTGGGGCATTCACCATTTGTGATAAGAAAAAATCTTGCACTAATTCTATCATTCCCATGTCTGAACTGTTGTCTGAGGTCATGTGGTCCCAGTTTATGTTTGGGAAGGTCTCCCATAATTAGGGTGTCCATTTCCTTCCTTATTTTTTTGATGCTTGTGTAACCCCTACTTACAAGCTTTCTAACCATTACCCATTAACGTCGGACTAAATCTGTAAGTACTTAAACCTTAATTGGGGTCGATCACATAGCTGGCTGAGTTATTTATTAACCTATTGACTAGACTAGGTGTAGCAAACTGGAGCTATTCTAAAATCCCCTTTAAATCTAATCTACTGTCAGTCAGGATGGTGGCTACCTTCTATACAGGCTGTCAGTCATGCAGTGTCCCTGGGCCTGGCTCCGCCCATTCAGATGCTCTGCGTTGTGTAAAAGCATGTCGATTCGTTTAACACGATACTCCCAAGCTCGCTGGTCAGTTCAATAGCACTTTATTTCCTCCTCCTGCAAATCAAACACATCAGGAGGGACGTTTAACAGGGCTTCTCATAATAACACAGTACAGTAAAACACAGCACGTAGCTTCTACATTAACATTCTCGCAAGATCCCATCTCGCACACTCCAGCTAGCTACGGGGTCGTAATCAAAGCCAGACCTGGAATTAGAACAATAGGCTGGTAACTATTAATACATCATTAAACTATGCTGCCTACACTCATGTCCTGTACTACTTCCCCACATATCAGCATTCAGATATTCAACTTAAACTACCCTTGTTACACCTGCATATAAGTTTTCATTTAGTGATTCGTCAGAACTTTGGGGCCTATAACAGACTCCCACTATCAAACCTTTAGATTTGTTTTCATTTAATTAAATCCATATTGATTCATTGTTGTTACCATTGTTACCATTACTTTCCAGTATTTCCCATTCTAAGTCATTTTTAATGTATATTGCGACCCCTCACCTTAAGGCAAAAGTCTTAAAAAAAAAAAAGGTGGGAGCCACAAAAAAGAAAAGAACTCAAACCAGTATGCTTGAAAGAAGGCCATCCGTTAACCATAGATTCTAATTTACTGTATTTGTGTGTGTGTGTATGTGTTTCTGGATGTAGTACTGTTTTTTTTTCTTTACTGTGTATATAGTTAATTTTGGCAATTTTTATTTTTTGTTTGCTTTGTATTTCAACTCTCCGTATTTTTGATATACAGTACGTTTGTACAGTTACAGTTTCTATTAGTAAATTGTTATGTTGGTAAATTCAGTTAGCTTTAGCGGGAAAACGTTTTGGTAAAATACAAATGTAGTACCATAACTGTAAAAAGCAACGTAAATCCATTGCACTTAATATACCGTAGTCTTTTCTTTTTTTCTATGATAAGCATGCTGCAAGTCTAAAGTGCCTTTTTAAATGTGGAAGACCACTGGCTGGGGGGCAGGGTTGCACGCTTGTTTGGGTAGCGTCTATGCGGTACAGTCGTACTAGTCCTATTTAGTGCCAGTGGCAGTCGGTGAAAAACTTAGGGTTAGCTCAACATAAACAAAAGGGGGTGCTAACAAAAACTGGCATCTAACTAAATTTAACAAAAAAGACCGGTTACAGTAGTACTAGTAGAACTAAATTCAACGTGTGAAGTGTCAGGTCTGTGAATGAGGTGGGAAGTGAAGCATTTACAATTCAAATCAGTCTGCAATTCTTCTGCCTTTTTATCATAAAAGATAGGTAGATAGATAGAAAAAAAAAGGTTTTCCATACATGGCGGGAGTGTGATTTCTTAAAGAAATTGCAGGCAAGCCCCAGAGCCTTATGTCTCCAAATCGAGGCAGTGCCAATGGAATATAGCTTCACTTGACCCACAAGTTTCACTCTGAGTGACTGCCAAGATACCAAAATGAGAAACAAAAACATTAAGAAAGCTGTTTTTATTTTTGTGTATGATTGAGTATTAGCCCCCACATTTAATGTATATATATATATATATATATATATATATATATATATATATATATATATATATATATATATATATATATATATTTTTTAATTAAAAGGTTATTTGCTATAAGGGACATTTACAGATTTGCGTTGTTAATATGTGGTTACTAGTGCTACCTCAAAACTGCCAATCCCAGACCATTATGTGTTGTTACTGAACGTTTGCTCTGTTAGAAGATGCTTGTACTTCTTTGTAGAGAATGAATATATATATATATATATTCCTAAAACCAGACTGTTTGCTTTCTTGTATAATTTTTCGAGATAACGTCTTTGATGTATTTACAGACAAAAGTAAAAAAACATACAGAACCATGTGGATTAAAAAAAGAAAGGGGTTACCATTTTACCTATAGCTTTCATTTGTAGTTGGTGCCAAGGAGTTGAGATCGCTGTAGCATTTGTAACAGAATTAGCATGATCAGTTTACAGAATAAACTTTTTTTGCAATGGCAATAAAAATGCCAAGCCAATAAGCTTACATGTATTACCGACCATGTGCTTGCAATAGTGTTTCAGAGCAAAGCAATGTGTTGATAATATTCCCATTATGATAATATTTATTCTGTTTCTTGTCATTGTGCTTGGCTGAACAGTTGGAAGCATTGCATTGCCATTTGTGTAGATGGGATTTTTTAAAAGTAGGATACATTAGGGTTGGCAGGTGAAGTTTGAGATTTTCAATATAATATCTTTAAAAATCTTACCTTTTTTGTTGAATGTGTACTTGATGTCAAACCAGTGAGTTTCATAGCAAAAACAGTATTGGTTTGTGGTTTGTATCCTGTCCCTCGGCAAAAACATTTTAGCTGTTGTTTGCATGTTTCATGGCAGTCAAACACTGGCTTGATGGTTTCAACAACCATCCAACAAAAAACACATAGAAAAACCAAAACAAATCCCTTTCCTGACTATAACACTGATCATTGTTATGTTTCCTTTCTTAATCACTTAACATTTGTACACTGTTGTCTGCTGAGCTTGTCTAGACAGTAAACAGAAAACCAGTCACATATTTGTAAGTACTGTAGGAGCTTTTATTTGGATACACCAGGGACTTCATGTTCCGGGGCTATGACATTCTCCAGATTATTCCTGTGGATATAATATAATTGAATATTTTTGGCTGCATCCCTTGGTTGATTAATGACAGACCATTATACTTTTAAGATTTTTGTTAAAATTGTAGAGATAAGTAGTGTGTAGGAACTATAAGTAATTCATTTCTTCTAAACACTACAGAGTGTTCTGTTCGGTGTTAAATAAATATTTACAAATATATATAAAAAAAGGATGAAGCTTCCATATATATATATATAAGAATTGGACAGTTCGCACGGCACTAAATTTCACAGATGTCGGTAAAAATTTAAACACCACCTGTTTTTATGTGGTTACTTTTAGTTCATGACTTTGTGCCTGGTACAATACGCTGCTTATCAAGCCAAAGTGGCCAGGAACCTCCCTTTGGGTCATACCAGTTTTTATTACACAAAAATAAATGTGTGATAACATAGTGCATTATGGGATGATAGTGTACATTCTGGCTTGCTAAAAGTCATTGTAAACATAGCCACTGAGAGGAAGCAAGTAATCACTTCAATCGTGTTTGTTTTAGTACTTCTGCCTAGAATGAACAACAAAGTAAAACCGTTTGGAGATGTCTCTGGTTCCTCTGTCGGTCACAGCTAATTCAGCCATTATTTTATCAAGCATATTTAAAAAACTTTAAACCAATCTCATTAAAAAAATAATAATACTACATTGATACAAGCAAACACAATATAATAGTAAAAAGAAAATTAGCTGATTGCAACTGCAGATTTCAGTGCGGTAGCTGGTTGGGAAGTGTCCCATTTGATGTATCTCCTCTCACACATTTATAGGAGCATATTTCTTCCGGGTGGGCTAATTAATCAATCATAGAAAGTCCATTAGTGCAAATTTGAAAACAATATATTTGGTTCCATTACTGACATTAATGAATAAAAATACCAAAGAAATTCCTAACAAGCACTGAATAAAAGAACATGACACACACAGATTATGGTAGCTCACCCATATTATTCAGTGTGTTACTAACAACAAAGTAACATTGAAATACATGGCATATTAAGTGCTTCCAAGGCAAACTGTTTTCTGAAACCATTACGCAGTGCAGATTCAGTTGAATTAAGACAGTGGCTCTGTCGCACAAAATACAAGTGGCTGTCTGTGGCGAGGTTGCACATAATTAATTCATGTGCAAGTGAATAATTAATTATGTGCAACCTCGTGCTCACATATTAAATACTTTAAATGCATGTGAAGTGAAGTGCAATTCCTGTGCCTAAATACAATTATACATTTTAAATAACTTGTGCTGCACACACCCATTTATATCCCGTGCAGCCACATCTATTCACCAACATTAACACACATAACATACAACATATAACACACAAATGCACACAGGGGCGGGGCACATTGCCACACTGTCTCATGATGTTGTTAATGAAATAATAGAAATGATGGCATTACCAGTGCTCCGAAAGAATATGCAAAACGTAAAGGCTGCGAAGTACTACGCCACTGTGATGGATGAAACAATGGATCGATCTCGAAAAGAATAGGTACGTTTTTCTTTAAGATTCTTTTCGGATAAAGACTGGGAAACCCACAAAGAGTTTATGGGTTTTTATCAAACGGACGCAACCGATGCTGCTTCTCTTTTCAAATTGTGGAAGATTTGCTGATCAGGTTTTCTCTGATTGTAGGGGTCAGTATTATGACTGAGCCAGTAATGTAGCTGGTAAATTGACTGAGCTACAGGCCAGAGTAAAAGAACAGGAACCAAGAGCAGGATTCGTTCACTGTACTGGCCATTCCCTTAAGCTTGCAACTCAGGATGCCCTACAAAATATTCCAGTCTGTCGTGATTGCTTTTCTATGATTAAGGATCTCGTTAATGTCATCAGGGAATCACCAAAGCATATGGCAAAATTCAAAGACTTTCAGGTGGAAGGGGAACCCTCTTAACGCCCACTGTGTCCGACAAGATGGACACTGAGGATCAACAGCATCAGATCATTACTCTGCAACTACGAGGCAATGTTGAACTGTCTGGATGACTTTAGTAACTCTTCTGGTGAATTTGGCTCAAAATTAAGTGGATTCTCAAATAAACTACAGTCTTTCTCAACCTACTTTACATTAACACGGGCCATGGGTCCTTTAGAAGAAGCAAATGCAACATTTAAGTCCAAATATGCCGTTGTCCAGCGTTGTAAAAAACGTTGACCTGCTACAAGAGATATTGAGTGGCATGCGCACCGACTCCTCATACAGTCACTTCTGGGAAACAACAGCAGATAAGGCCAAAGAACCTACACTTCCTAGAAAACGCAAGACAACAAGACGTCTCGAAGAAGTGACCCTAAGGCCTATTTTCATCAAACATACATAAGTACAATTGATGCTTGCAAAGTTGCAATAGGGCAGAGGTTTTCATCTGAAAGCTTTACGTTTGCAGTAAAATGGGAGAAGCAAATCATTGATGCAGTAATTAATTTCTTAAGCAATTATTACTAATAGAATAACAAGGTTGGTTACTCTAAAGTAAATTATTTATTCATCAATGATAAGGGGCTAATAGACACAGAGGTTTGGTAGGCTGGTTTATGATGGACACAGGTGTCTGGCAGGTTGGTTTATAAAGGACCCAGGTACCTGGCAGGCTGGTTACAGAAGCACTGTATATTCATGTTTGCATATGGCTATTTTCTTAAAGTTGGGTTTTGGCACATGTTTGAAGCACAAACTGTAAACTTCAAGCATTTGAAAGGCCAGGCAGGCTCTGAGTAGCTATGTCATTCCAGTGGTTTCCCTGCCATTGAAAAAAAGAAATACATTTGAAAATAATGAAAAATACAATTCTCACTGCAATACTCAATAAGCCAGTCTTATTGTATAAAAGCATCAGCCAAACAAATAATAAACACAGATTTTACCCAATATTTAATGAGGATTGTATTAGCTGCTCACAACATTTTATCTTGTAATGGTATGTAAATAAAAAATAGAGACTCCCAACAGAAGAAATCAGCCTAGGTAAATCTGTAAGCAACTTACTTCAGAATTTAGATGTTAATTTGTAGATTTATTTAGATATATTTAGATGTTAATTTGTAGATTTACAGTTTTAAAAAACAAAATACACTATCAAATAACATTGTAGGCAGTGGCAATCACATTTTCAGGATAAAAAACAGTGCTTTATAATAATATTTGATGACAAATTTGTGCTTCCATCTTCATGAGTGGCATAGTTTAAATTAGTTTTCTGTTGACTTGATACTCCACACCTTTTTTGTGTTACCAACTTGGTACCTCTGAGTGCAATCGTATCTTTCTCTGGCTGATCCCTCTTTCTACCTTGGTTGTTTTGTACATAGGAAACTTTTTGGTCCAATTTTAAGTTTACTGATAGGGTCTGTGTAATTCAGTATTTCACATTCATGTTGTATACACTTATTATGATAGTTTTATAGAGATTTGTGTTACAGATTTGATGTCATTTAATGTTTTGGTTACAGACTTTAAAAATTCAACATTTGGTAACACTAGAAGTGTAAAACTGTAAAGAAACATACTTAGAGTCATGAAGCTTTCCAATGGCAACAACTTTGTTGGCGATTGAGCCCACCAAAACTGTGATCTTGTCAAAAGGGATCATCCTTACTGCCAACTTGCAGATGCCCACACCTAAATCACAGGCTTCTCCTGAAGACAAATAAAAAAAAAAAAGTTATTACTATTGTAACAATCAAATTTTAACTTACAAAAAGAATGCCATTACATCTTTCTATAATTCAATTAATGGATTTCTTTCATAATAAATACTCTGTATAATGTTATGCATGTTACATGTGAATTTAGCTGATGCCTGAATGCAAGACAACTTAGAATGGGAACATATCATTAGATAGATAGACAGACAAGACAGATAGATTTAAAAACAAGACTACCCATACTGTATAATTTAGATATAAGGTCTTCTGATGCTGTTGAATACAGTGGTCTGTATATTATACCTTATGTTATAGTACTGATTGATAATATACAGTATATCAATGTTTAGTGTGTCGGTGCTGCAGTGGACATTTACAAATGTACCCTCAGTCAGTTTGGAACTATGGCAAAGTGGTTAATAGTGTGCAGGTGCAGGTGATCAATGAACAAACAGACAATTATAATCCAGGTGCAAAGGTTGTTTTATTAGTTTTGTGTCCAGTGCCTGACGGCAAAACAAACAATAAACAATAAAGATGGTAAGTAATACAGCGGCGTGTATTACTTACTTTGTAATCCCCGGGTTGGTCCCGAAATAATAGTCCCGTTTATTGTACCCACACATGAAACACAAAACACATACACAAGTCTGTTAGTGCGTGAATTAGTGCTGGTGGTGCAAATACAGTTTATGGTGATACGAGTGCAGTGCTGTTCCAGGTTTGTGCTGGCCTCTAGCGACAGCTCCGGAACATGTTAGCTGTCTAATAACAACAAGCAACAATTACACAAGACAAACAAACTCACAATTTTCACCAAAAAAACACTGGTCCTTCCAGGTCATTCCTTAATAAACAAAAACAAAAGAACTGATTATGCTGTCACGCATGACCCCTTGGTAAACGAATGCAGCTGCCTTTACAATCAGCGGCTGCTACATTGTTTACCTTCCGGGTCAATAGGTTCTTGTAATGGAGTCTCGCCTTCTTCCAGACTGGCCGACTTCCCAACCCGGGAAAAAACTGTCAGTCCAGCCCATCAAATGAACTCTGTCCTCGCTGCTTAACGCCCTCACAGGTCGGGAGGGAGATTTACCACCAAGATTCGTTATATTTCTGTCACAGCGGGGCTTAGCCAGTGCACCATGTGGTCACACAACTGCTGCGCAAACACCCTGGGGCGTGTATCTGGGGATCTTCAGTACTCCCGGAAACGTACCCTGTGTGTTTCCCCCGTGATGTTGAGCCGGCGTAGGATGGCTCGCTTTACCAGGTCGTAGTCGGCGGCTTTGGTGTCCGTCATGGCCTGATACGCTGCCTGAGCCTCCCTGATCAGGCAGGATCCCAGCTGGCTCGCCCAGTACATTCTGGGCCATGACACCGTGGTAGCCAGCCGCTCGAAAGCAATCAGGTAAGCCTCGGGGTCATCCTCCACTGTCATTTTCAGTGCCCTCGCCTTTGGGGCCATCATCATGGGTGCCGTTGGTACTGTGGTCGAGATCGCCAGACCGACCTTCTCAACCAACGCCATGTACCACTCCTCTCTCCATCTCTCCACAGCCTCCTATCTGCTGTCCAGCACCTCCAGTAGCCTGGAGTGGTTAACAGTGTGCAGGTGATCAATGAACAGACAGACAATTATAATCCACGTGCAGAGGTTGTTTTATTAGTTTTATGTCCAGTGCCTGAATGCAAAACAATTAGACAAGACAAACCAACACTCACGATACGTATATTCAAAGCACGGGTCCTTCTGGGTTCTTTTGCAATAACCAAAACGAAGGAACAGATTATGTCGCTTCGACCCCTACTTATACTGTCACTCATGACCCCTTGGTAAACAATTGCAGCCGCTCCTCCAATCCGCGGTTGCCACATAATTTCCCTTCCGGGTCGATGAGTTAGTGTACCAAAGCTCCGCCCCTTTTCTAAATGACCGACTTCCTTTTAACCCTCGGAACGAAGTGTCAGGCCAAGCAGTCCAGGGTACTCTGTTCCCGTTACTTAGCGTCCTCACAGGTCGGGAGGGAGATTTACCACCAAGAATCATTGTCTTGCTGTCACAGGAACACAGAAGTTACAGAAGTTGTTGGGCCAGGACTAATGCCGACTGTCTCTTCAATCTTATTCTTAAGCTCACTCTTTATTTTCATCTACCTTTAGATATACAACCAGGGAATTGGCTGACATATTCCCTGGTGGACCTATCCTTCTCCTGATCTCAAAATATGGCCAACATTACAAAATCAGTGGTACACAACATGACATTTAATTAAACCATAAAAGGTATATATTTAATTCAGAATTTATTGAATTAAGCCTTTGGAATGAACTTGAGAATACTTTTAAAAATTGTGGAATATGTTCCAATATCACATTCATCTGTTTATTTTTTACTACATTTTCTTTTTATTGTTGAAAGAAAGAGGGAGAAGGCTCTCAACTTCAGCAAATACTTCTGGTGTATCCATGTTATTGGGCATTACAGCTGGTTGAGGCATAGACTGTGCTACGGACTGGTGCTGAACTGACACAGGTACTGTGCAGGAGGAATGAGGGCATGTCTGTCGTAGTGGGGAAGCAGTGCCCATCATAAACCAGCCTGCCAGGCACCTGAGGCACCTATGCCCTTTATTATAAACCACTCTGCCAGCCAGCTGTGCCCATCATAAACCAGCCTGCCAGACACCTGCGCCCATCATAAACCAGCCTGCCAGGCACCTGTGCTCATCATAAACCACCCTGCCAGGCCTCTGTGTCTATTAGCCCCTTATCATTGATAAATGAATATTTTACTTTAGAGTAACAAACCTTGCTATTCTATTAGTAATAATTGCTTAAGAAATATGACTCTCAGGATGGAGTCTGACATGCCTGATAGCCTGATAAGTTTATGATATATATATATATATATATATATATATATATATATATATATATATATATATATATATATATATATATATAGTGAAAGATTTATTTATTTATTGGTATGGAACCGACCTGTGTATGAAAGAGGACTCTTAAGACAAAAAATGCAGTTTAAGTGGGCACTTTTATTATATTTGTGACGTGGCACACAGCAATACTTAATTTAGAAAATTAAAATAAATAAAAGAAAACCTGCCCACTTGGGCCGTGTCTAAACTTCTTGCAGGCCCTATGCTCGGCCTTGCATGAGCTAATCTCAGTGCAAGTAAAACACAATCATTAAACAGAAATTGTTTGAGTCACCCTTCTGAGATCTCCAGGTACAGGTCCACTCAAGGTAAGTATCGCGATAATCAGTAATTTTGTAATCCACAAGTGTCTGTGTACTAACATTAGTTTTGCTCCTTTCAGAAATCCAAGTAAGTATCTCCAGGTTTTGGACCTGTCTTCACAAGAGAAGTTGGCGCCCCTCTGGTCCGAACAGGTAGGTTTAGGTTTGATTCTTTCACTTGACTGATGGATGTAACATCACAATATACAACAACCCAACAAACAGTGCTGTCTTATTAAATAGTAGTACTTGAAATTTTAAAACATCAACAAAATAAGTGATGTCTTATATTGGCTATTAAAGTGTTCAAGTCAAGATCCATGTAGGAGCACATGCACATTTCAATAGAATAAGTTCTGTAGGATATTGTGTCAAGCTTCATACATAGCATCACATGATTTAACAGTATATAAAAATTGAACTTTAACATTGCAACAGAACCAGTTTAACTGTTATCTTTGGCACTGTAAATAGTGTGAAATGCTAGTACTTGAGCATTGTTAATGGGATTTTAGTGGTATTTTTTCAGATCATTTTCTCTCTCCTCCAGCTCAACTTGAACAGTCTGCAGTTCTGTGTTCTCTTTTCTCTTCGACCTGAGGGCATTTGCTTGAGCTAGTTTCTGGGCCATATCTTCAGTTTTTGATTTCTCAGCTTCCACTGATATCTTGTCTGCACTTTCCTCAAGGTTTTCAATGACGTTCCTGAGAGTTTTTTTTTTCTTTTTGATGCTTTCTATGTCTTCCTCAATTCTCCTTCATCAGCTTTCTGCTTCCTCGTCTGTTGTTCTAGATAATAGCAATACCTGCTCCTGGCACTGTTTGCTGACTTAAGGAGCTCTTGAGTGATTGGTACCTTGAGGACACCCCCACAACTACTAACTTTGTCATACACAACCCTCTGGGCAATGAGTGTGTCTGTGTCTTGGTTGTCTTGCACCACCTCTTTGTTCACAGAGAAACACCTCTCTACTGCAGCCTGGCCATGAGAAAGGAGCAGTAGATTCATACAGACTTCTAGCAGATGCTCGAACTTGGTCATGTGCTCCATTAGGAACGTATCAAGCCTGGTCTTACTGGAGCTGAAATCTCTAAAATCTTCTGCCCTTGCCTCTGTATGCACAAACTGCTGCATCTCATGACAAACAAGTTCCCCAGCAACCAAGCCTCCTGTGAGGGTTTTAGCATTGATGAGGTTGTGAGTGAGTTTCTTCATTTGACTCACACAAATCTCAGGCTTCTTTGACATCGTTCTTGGTCTAAGCATGAGATGTTTTGAACCAGAGAGTACTTCAGTGGACTCTTGTCTAGGATCTTTTTACTCATAGCGGTCAATCCTTTCAGGCAAGCCATTCAAAATTCCAGCAGTTGTCTGGGGCTGATTTTCTCCTGCAGGGGTAGTACCTGCAAAAAGAGAGGGTAGAATATGTTTGAATAAGCTGTTGAACAGATTAAGGTCTTCTCAAAGCTAAGGATATATTTGCAAGTAAAGCACCACCTGCCTGAACACATAATTATTAATATACATGATTATATTTGGGCACACACACACACACACACCTATGCTGCATGTATCATATTTGTAATATAAGTATCAAGCAGTGCAACACACAATATGTTGTCACAATGAGAGAAGGAGTAGTGTCATATCGAATGCTAGTATCTACATGTATATAGATAGTTGCTTCAGCAGCAAAACCAACATCGACTTTGCTAGCTTCTCTGGTGTTCCATGTGAATCAAGGTGGTCCTTCTTGATGAAGCGATGAAGCAAACTCTGGAATTAAATAATCCTGTGTGTGATAATTTGTATTTTGACTAATCTTAGTATCTATGAAAATTAATTAAAGCTGGGAAACAGACATCCTATTTTACACTGTCATGTACTTTCAGAGGCTTTCCTATTTCATTTAATGTTATTTTGAAACTCACAGTAATTGTAACATTATTAAATAGCTATCACAGAAATGCTATAATTGTTCAACACTAATCCTGATCATGAAAACGTTTGTTTAAATTTCACAACAAACTATGAATAATATCATGACATTGTGTAAAATCATACCATCAGTAAGTCTTTCAGGTCTGCAGCCATGTAGGGCAGTACAGACTCATCACACTGGTAGCGAGTCAGAAATGGGGTGACCGTCACTGACTGCCAGGAGAAACTGCATTTTTGCTTTTATAAGTTGATCTTTGCTTGATTTCGCCAGAACATCACAGGATAGTCTGTGGGGGTGTGACACTTTTTTCTCGGTCACTGCGCTGATGTACCTCATGACCTTCTCCCACACATTTAGGCCCTCACCACCACTGGCTGATTTTCGAGCCATCTATGCCCACAGAACTTCACTGGGAAGTCATAGTCCTCTTTGATTTGATTAACTGTCATGTAGACTTCGCGTCTAGCAGGGATGTCCTTGAAGAGTTTATACATGCTTGATAACACTTTCTCCAACTCCCATTCTGTGAAGCAAGCTGAAAGCATAAAATATTATATTATATATATCTATATATCTATCTATATATCTATATATCTATCTATATATATATATATATATATATATATATATATATATATATATATATATATATATATATATATATATATATATATATATATAATATTGCTGATCTATGAATGCTTTCTCTCTAGTAAAACTCATCTGATATATAATAATCAATTTTAGAAACTTTTATCAATAAACTTTACACATGCATTCCTTCAAAATTACATACTCACAATACTGATAATAATTTTAAAAAGTATGGTATATTCACATCAAATAAATATCCAACTCTGCAATTGAACTGTTACCTTTGAATGCGTTGTGCAGGGTGTGAAGCCCACAACTGCCTGTCATTAGGAGCTGCTTCCCCCCAAACTGTTCTTTCTGTTTGTCCTGCATGTGCTCAAGGAATTTCCAGTTTACATTTGGACCATCCATAGAAATTGATATTAGATGTTTCAGGTTGAGCTGTGCAGTACACTCCTGAAATAAAATATATAATTTTCAAACAACACAAAGCATAACAAGTGGCTTAAAGTTCTAGTACATAAACCCTTACGTGGACTACTGCACAGTGTACAGAATCTAATACAACTATAAGCCTTCAGTTTAAGTCTGATCAATCTGGAATGTTTTAGAAGCGTCAGGTCCAATTTATTTTCACACATGCAGTTTATTTTAGACGCGCTGTTTAAAAGTATTTTTTTCACAGTAAACATGTTTAAAAGGCACTGCATATCAACAGGACACTCAGTACTGCATCTCCAGCACCGCCCCACCCCTTGTTCGCTGTATTTTTCACATACCTCTTCATAGTCGTGCATACTGATAAATCATCTCCTGATCACTCGTTTTATCACCAAACTCCTCAATAATGCGATCCAAGTCATTATTTTATTACTATGACATCACAAAAAGCTCTGCAAACGTCTGTGATATTCTTTGAGTGCTGGATGCAGAATCAGCTATCTTGTTTGTTTATGGCCGTGAAATCTCTGTGGTGCTGGGGCTATGTGTATTGCTCAGATCCGCCCACTTTTTTTTTGGCTTTTCTGGGCTCCTATTGGTCTCACTCGGCCATCGAATGGTTTTCTCGTCTTTTTCTGGAGAAAAAACGACTAGAGACCTGTGCTTTACGTCTTTTTAATGATGTCGAACAGGGTCCACAAGGGGATATATATATATATATATATATATATATATATATATATATATATATATATATATATATGGGCTGTCAGTTTAACATGTATAATAACAGTTTAACATGTATAATAATGTACAATAATTGCGGGTAAGTTTTTAGTACTCACAGACAACTGCTTGCGCTTCCTTTTCTGTTGTAAGTCACAAGTCCACAGCGGAGGAAAACACACCGAGATTCCTTCGGTCAAACTGGAACACAGCACTACTCATCTTGTTCAAGTAAAACCACACAGGTATCATGGAACAATTACTGTGATGCCACCAACCTCGTAAGTCAACTAAGGATCTTTCAGTTCTCTGACTGCGTTTCTGCTTGCTTCGTTGCCTTCCTGAAACTGTGCTGCGATACCATCAATAGCCTGCGATACCATAGCCTGCGATACCATCAATAGCCTGTATAGCCACACCTCCCTCACTCTATCTGCAGTTACCTATCTGCAGCTACAGATATATATATACTGTATACATTTAATGTATTAAAATGCTTTTGTGTGCATTCGTCGGATTTTTTAAACAGGCTATATTTTAAGAAGAGGAATTAAACACCCTACCTTCTTCCTAAATCTATTCTTCTGCAATATCTTTGCGCGCAGTTTTCAGTTTGAAATTGAGGGAGTGAAAACAGGCTGCTTATGCACTTGTAAGGCTTGTTTCCTTTGTGATGTAACTGAGGAGACAGGTTTTCACAGAGGGTGTGTTTACTATCTTCCTAATAGGCAGACCTGCCTGTCAATTACCGTTCGGGGCAAACTTCTCCCTTGTGCCACCCATCAGTTATCCTGTTCACATATGTCAGAACCTGGGATAACAACGCCACCATCATTCAGGAGAAGTACTGCGGGTACACAGTTGTTTTGTTTTTGTTTGTTGGAGGTGTACACAGTTGCCCCAAAGGAGTGGTACTATTGTAAGTACTGTGGGAAGGAGAACCACTACCACTGGAAGGAATGTCCAGAAATTCAAGACTGGTGTGGGCTGTGTGAGCATTTAGGCCATTTATGGCAGAAGTGCCCGCAGCCCAAGGGGTTCTCCTGGGAGCTGTTGGAGGAAGTCCCTGAAGAGGAGGAACGTCAGTCCCCGGAAGAAGGGGAAGAAGCCGGTACAAGCTCCAATGCCGAGTCTCAAGCCCCACCTCCACCAGTGCCATAGTTGCCACGGCCGGAATACCCCCTTCCCTGCCAACAAAACAACAGAAGAGTAGCTGGGGGTCGAGGAAGATGTGGGGAGAGGTGAGGAGACACCTCTACCCGCAGTTGTTTCATTGCCGGAGTATGCAGTGCGAACTGCCACTGCCGGAGTGTACCACGCTGAGAGCAAAATGGCCGCTGCCAACGCCACGTCCGGAGTGCCCAGCGCCTTTACCACTGCCAGGATTGCCCTGGCTGGAGGAGCCAGCCTGGGCGCTGTCAGCATTTCCGCTTCCTGGTCTGACGTTCTCCATCAGCTATCCTGTTCACATAGCATAACACTTTTCTGTACAGTAGGGGATCTTTCTTGTTGTAACTTGTTGTCAAATATTTCTCTAGTTTCTCTGTGTGTCAGGTTAGTGTCACGGCCAAGTATGTTAAATGGCAGGAAGCAGACCCAGAGGCGGAAAGCTGCAGTTTAAAGCACTGTTATGCACTTTTATTGACAGAAAACAGGAACACAAATAAAGACAGGAACAAATTAAAGGGTTAAACAAAACTTAAAAAACACTTAAAATACACACCTTACTGTTCAGGCTGAGTCGTCGCCTTCACTGACCAATCCTCCCTAAACTCACCCACAAACAGAGGATTTGGCTGTCTTTTATACCATGTGGCTGGGACTTGATTGATGAGCAATTGGACACATGGACTTTGGCAGGGATGGAATTAATCCCATCCCTGCCAAATTTTCATTCAAAATAATCCATCTTTATTCACACAGAGATATACAACCACACAGGGCTTCTGCCCTACCACACTCTGGTTTGCCACATTTGTATAAAGTTTGTATATTGCTCAGTTTTTTTTTCATTGTTTCAGCATTTTCTTAAATTGTAATATTTTTTTTTTTATTCTCTTGAATATCAAGATAATTAGATAATCATTTCTACAACCGTTCTCAGGCAAAGTAGGTGAAGATTTTTGTGTTTATTATGTTGTGGAACGCACTGTCTTTATATCCTATTGAGGTACAACAACTAAACCTATATTAATAATACAGAAGTAAACTTCTGTAGTTTATACCAATGTAAATGTGTACTGCTAATTATATTGTAACAAGCTGGATACCGACTGGGTCTTTGTCAACCGGGGTACTATCGAAATACACGTTGGGTAGAGCTATCATTTGCTACTTCAGCATGTTACAAATGTACCCTGCTTTTTAAATTTCACGAGAAATAGCATTTCTGCTAAGGCATGACATGCACATTACAGCTCCCAACAAGCCCGCCGCTGATCAAACTAGCGTGCCTCAGGGCGAATTGTCTGATTATCTCATGAGCATTCAGATATGTTCGGCATCCGATATGATGAGAAAGGGGAGGGAGATTAAAGCAGAATACGTCACCGTAGACAAGATACCAGACGGTACCCATTTGCCTTATCATTTCACACTGCTTGCCTCACCTTGCTCAAGTCGTGTGTAAATCCGCCTTAATTTAGCAGGGGGGACCCTTCCTATTATTAACATGACAGTGCATTACCAGGCCGGTTGATGTATTCCAACACCATCCACGCTGCCTATACATGCGACTGTAAAAGCTATTGGAACCCCCTCCCTCCCGACACATTACACTGCCCCCTCCTGAACTTGCTTGTCCCGAGTACTGTCCCACCTACACTCTAAAATGCACCCCCAAATTCACTCACAACACACAACAAAAGTGTGGAGGAGAAATTCATAGTTGTAATTATATGTACTTTGTAAAATGACATTTCAAATTTTAAACTATGAGACTTAAGATGCTGTGATGTTAATTAAGTTTGTCTTCCCCCAAACTTCTCCCATAACATCCTCTAGATCTACTTCAAAGGATATTAGTAACAGAGGGTCATTGTGGCAGGATGGCTTGCAGTGGTGAGGTGTGGTGACGCCACGGACCAGGAAGTAACAGAAACAAAACAATGGATGGGTGGGTGAAGCTGAACGCAACGGCGCTCAGCATTTTATTAACTAAATAAACCAAAAGATTTAAACAAACAAAACACAAAACAAAAAGGCACGTTGGCCAAACAAATAAACAGAAACAAGTATATTTAAATATAGCAATTGTTTTTAACTGTTTTCTCTCTTCTCGCTCTCTCTGCTCCCAGTACTCTCCTCTGTACACTCTCCACCAGCACGAACAGCTGCTGGTTCTTATATTCTGGCCGAGGGCTTAACTAGCTGTTAATTATCTTATTACCCCTCGGCCACAGTCTGCACGAGTTTAGTAAGGATGCGTGACTTGTTAAATAATCAGCTTGTTAAATAATCAGTAGCTGATCAGCCACGCATCCTCACGAGGTTTTTAAAATATGAAAACAATAACAAAAGACGCAGCGCTTTTATCCGCGCCGCAAACAATAATACAAAAACAGTGCACAAATATATAGGGGCGGGACACTCCGCCACAGTCATAAAGATTTAAATTGCGGAATAGTTGAGATTACCTGCTGTGCTGACCTGCCAGTCTGGTCTAAACAAACACACTGATTCTTATCTGTTAATGTCTGTCTGAAAAACAATATACAACTTTCTTCCTATAAAGGGTTAAAAAGTGTGAATACGAGGTGCCATGACTTTCTCCCACAAAATGAATTGTTACCATGAAACATTGAACGTTTAAGTGAATAGAAATGACTAATTTCCTTATTCTAAAAGTTAATTGAAAAACAAACCTTTACAAGGGTATAATTTTGACTTGTTTAACAATCTCTAGGGTTTTATATTTACTCAAACTAGGAGATTGAAATTGAACAAATAAGTAACAACCTAACTGATTAAATTGGTTTTAGAATCATTGTAATAATGTTATGTTACTTACCGTAACCCTGGTTCCCTGAAAGAGAAGACGACCACCAACCAATACTTTTGGGATATGCTTGCCTTAGGTAGGTATTCGCTGAGCATTTTATGTCAGAGCTGCTGATAGGCCCCTCCGTGGAGTGACGTCCTCGGTCCCGCTTGCTGATTAAATAAGTAGTCGCTCCGCGGAGCCCACTTCCTCTTTTGCCTCTCAACTACGGTAAGGTACGCTTCTGTGTCACTAACCCGAGTGTGTTTTTTGAAAGAGCTCTTCAGTCTACTGTAATTCCCTTGCATTCGTGCTGAGAGCCGGCTTGCCGCTCTCGTGGAATTAGCGGCTCCATTTTGAGTGTCTTTTTCCTTCTTCTTGCGGTCTGCTGTCTTTTCTCTGCTGTCCGTCGTATGAGTGTGACTGCCTGTGCAGTATTGGTGTGTGTGCGTGTGTTGTGTTTCAACCTACACCTTCAGGGAGAACACCGTTCCTCCACCGGGGCTCGGCTTGCCGCCCCATCGCTGAGTGACTCTGCCGGCTGTCATCCGCGTAGCTTTGAAAAAAAAATCATTCAGTTGTGTGTTCCTTCATCGGGGCTGTGCTTTAGCCTGCCCCACTGTCGAGTAGACCTCGCCGGCACAATAATACAAACACGGTCACCAGTCCTGGGTGCGTGCAGTAGTGCTTGTGGTGGGTGATACAAGTTATTTTGTGACAGTATTGAAGTGTTTTTCTAGCTTTGTGCTGGCCCAAGGCAACAGCTCTGGAATCGTGTTAGCTGTCTGGTGACAATTACTAACAGACAGAACAAAACAAACAAAACACTCACAAAACTCCTACGTTCTCTGGGGTCTCTCACAGTCCTTCTAGGTTAAAATACAAAACCAACACGAAGGAACAGATTGCGATTCTCCGTCCCCTTTTATGACATCACTTGGTAAACGAGTGCAACCGCCTCTCCAATCTGCGGCTGCCACTTTGTTTCCCTTCTGGGTCAATGTGTTCTTGCAACGGAATCTTGCCTTCATCTAGACCTGGGAAAGAACTGTCAGGCCAGCCCATCCAAAGAAATCTGTTCTTGCTGCTTAACGCCCTCACAGGTCAGGAGGGAGATTTACAACCAAGAATCACTGTATTTCTGTCACAGGACACTATATTTAAAGAAAGACAAGCATGCACACACTCTCTTTCTCTCTTGGATCCAGACTCATCTCGTCATGAAGTAACCCTGAGCCTTCGCTTGTAATGGGGACCCATTCAAGCATTGTATGTATCGTCGTTCTGAAGAAGAGTCCTCGCCGCTACATCCTACAACTCTACATGTTATGAGATGAGCTGTATTCCAACTTTGTTTTTCAACAACCACATCTCCAGAATAAGTATTAAGTTTCAAAGACCTTAAGATTCAAGTAAAATACTATGATTGTATAGGAAATATCTACAAACAAACCATAAGTAATACAACGTAACACTTTGCTAAGATTGAAAATGCAAACAACATTGGAGGAGACAGGCCAAGATCACTGCAAAACAAATTCAGAGAGCTAGGAAGGAAAAACTGTGGTATTTTCTGGGATACTGCCAGCACCTTGCAAAGGAGCATACAGACAGCTGGAAATACACAATCAAAACGCATGGCTGAAATCGTGGTCACACAGGAAGGCTTCATCTTTCTTGAACATTAGAGCACATTCTACTACAAGATTATCTATACAGGCGGGACAGACTGCGCTTAAACAAAAAGGGAACCAATCTACTCGGAGAAAGGATCCTTGAGGAGGTTCAGAATCATTTAAACTAGAAAGGAAAGGGGGAGAAAACAAAAGAACAGAAGGGAGACCACATCAAAACAAGGGCAACAACTCAGATAAGACAGTGTGGCGGAGTGTCCCGCCCCTATGTATTTATTTATTATTATTTGTATTTTTGTTTGCGACGCGGATAAAAGCGCCGCGTCTTTTTTGTTATTGTTTTTTTATATTTAAAAACCCTGTGAGGATGCGTGGCTGATCAGCTACTGATTATTTAACTAGCTGACAGTCATGCATCCTTTATTAAACTCGTGCTGACTGTGGCCGAGGGGTAATAAGATAATTAACAGCTAGTTAACCCCTCGGCCAGAGTATAAGAACCTGCAGCTGTCAGTGCTGCGGGGTGTTGGGTGTACAGAGGAGAGTATGGGGAGCGGAGAGAGCGAGGAGAGAGATAAGAGTAAAAACCAGCCTGCTTATTCGTTTGATTATTTGTTTGGCCAACGCGCCTTTTTGTTTTATTTTGTTGTTTGTTTAAATCTTTTGTTTGTGTTTAATTATTTAATAAAATCAGCTGAACACCGTAGCATTCAGCATCACCTGCCCATCCACTGTTTTGGTTCTGTTACTTCCTGGTCCGTGATGTCACCACACCTCACCACTGCAAGCCATTCTGCCACATATGGTGTCCTGCGTAGGACAAACAACGCCTCCAGGAGCCGGACCAGGACAGAAAAGTGTGTTTGTTTTTGTTTGTTAGTTTTTTGTTTTTTGTTTCTCTTCAAATAAATAATGGGAAGAAGTGGAAGGAGGAAACAGCAGCAGCAAGTGCAACAGCGCGGGGCTGGTCGCAAGTCCCGCCGGGTCTCTGCTGTGCTGGACATCTGCCTCAACCGTCTGAGGGGTGAGGAATGGTGATTCGCCGTTGGTGAGGTCGGGCATGTAGCACCCGACCAACCCCCTCCATGGCAGGTGAGGGAGGAGCCTGAACATCCTGCGCCCATGTGGGAGGAAGATGGCCCAGAGCAGGAACCAGAGGATGAGGGGTCGGTCCGTCCACAGCCCCAGAGGGGGGAGGCCGAGTGTCCACAGCCCAAGGCTCCACTAGCAGGGGAAGAATACCTGCTGGTTTCACCTCCACCACCACCATCCGAGGGAAAGAAGCAGGAGCTGCCTCCGCATCCTCCGAGGCGGACTGGTCCACTGTCCTCAGAGGGGATCTGGGACTGGCTGGTGGACCCTGAGAGGGATATAGAGAGTAACCAATGGTGACACAGAGGGAGAGACATGCTTAACATGAGCTCCTAAATATACAAAATATTTATTGTCTTAGAATGAAATAAACACTGGAGAAATGTTATTTTTATTTCAGTAAAAACAAAGAGTACAATTAGAGACTATTTTCAAAAATATATATATTTCAAAACACTAAAAAATAAATAAAGTAAAACTACAAAGACAAAAACAGGACCAGAAGAGATGAACTAACAGCAGAGAAGTGAGAGAAGGAAAGAAAGAAAAAAAAGAAAGAAAAAGAAAGACAGAAAGAAAGGAAAGAAGAAAAAAGAAAGAAAGAAAGAAAAAGAAAGGAAAAGAAAGAAAAAAGAAAGAAAAAGAAAGGAAAAGAAAGGAAAAGGACAGAGTATACAATCAAAGAAAGAACAGAAAAACTGCTAAGAAAACAGCAAATTATCTGGACTTTGAGTTATAAAAGGTAAGCCTCTCACCTTATTTTAAATTAAATTCAATCCATTTTAAAGTGAGCCTGTGTGAGAAGTGGCAGTTGGTGTGTGAGGTTGACGGTTGGAAATGGATACATTGAGCAGTGCAGTAATGCAGCCCCGCCCCTGAGCCCTGTGTTCCATTCCCTGGGAGGTGAAGAGCGCTCAGGCCAGGAAACAACACAAGCACAGAGTGCTGAGAGAGAGCCCAGAGACTCTCATTGCTGACTGCTTCCAGGCTGGAAAAACACTGTCACCACTAACCTGCTCCTCTTCACTGAGCACACAGACGCCTGGCACACAGCCATATGTAAAATGTATGTACATGTAAAAAGGGAGGCATCGGCCAGGGGAGACAGTTGAAAATAAGGGAAGACGCAGACTCACACCACACAGTGTTCACAGTAAATCTGTATCAGAACGGCACTATCATGATACAGGGCAGTGAGGCCAGCCTGGTGTCTTTTGAGGAGAATTTCCTGGCCTTAAAAGAGCTGGCTGAGTCTGCAAAACCAAAGAGCCAAAACACAGGGACACCTACAGCAGCAAGCCCTGTCCCTGACAGCACACAGCCTGCCCGCAGCACTGACAGCACAGCCCCAGCCCCCACTGTCCCAGCAGAGGAGAGCACAGTCCCTGGAGATAGCCAGCCCTCCTCACCCAGCCCCGGAGCTCCACAGCACAGTGGCAATCATGAAGGCAAGCCTCTCCTGCTAGAGGTGGAGCTGACAGAGCTCAGGGAGCTAGTCCGGGCCAGGCTCACAGAGAGCGACATCACACAGCAGTTGAAAGACCAGACCAGTCAGATCAAGAACGAATATAAAGCCTCATTCAGGGAACTGAAGGCAGAGGTGAAGGAGCTGCAGCAGGACAGGGAAACCCTGAGAAGAGAACTGACCGGACTGAGAGAGGAGCTGCAGCACAGAGACAAAACAGTACAGAGCCTGAGGGAGCAACTGCACACACTCACAGTCCCCCACAGCCCTGCAGGAGGCACAGCAACCCAGACAGCACAGTGCCCCCAACCCCAGCCTGCAAGGACACACTGACACACACACACAGCACACCAGCCAAACACACTGACACACCGACACACACACACACAGACAACACCGACAGCCCCCAGCCAGACACACTGGCAATCACACAAAGCCTGACACACACACCACACACACGAACAGCACACAGAACACTCCCAACACACACGCTGACCCAGGCACAGCCCCGACCCCTCGGCAGACCGGCAGCAAAGCACCGCAACACCGAGATCGCCCTGCTGATGGACTCCAACGGGAAATACATCGATGAGAAGTGGCTCTTCCCAAAACATACAGTGTCCAAGATCTGGTGTCCGACCACAGAAAAGGCCCTGGAGGCTCTGTGTGAGTCCACCCTCGGCTCCCCCGGACACATAATCATCCACACAGGCACCAATGATCTGAGGGCCCAGCAGGAGAACGTAGCCAAGTCCATCAGGAGAATGGCGGAGAGGGCCACCCAGGAATTTCCGCATTCAAAAATCATCATCTCCACCCTGCTGCCCAGAAAGGATTTCCACCAATACACCATCCAGAAGATCAACGCGGAAGTCTCCCGAGGGTGCGCTCTACTACCCAACGTGCACCTGGCACACCACCCCACCCTCGGGCTGCAACACCTGTACGACCACGTGCACCTGCACCAGCGGGAGTCAGCATCTTTGCAAAGACCCTGAAAGACGCCACCCTGGGCCGAGACCCAGCCAGCCCCCAACACGGCAACAGGAGAGGCCTCAACGCCCACAGACCGCAGCACAGCCCACAGACAGCCAGGTGGGCCCCCAGGAGCCTCCGCCCACAGCCTGGACAACACAACCGCACCTGTCCAGCCCAGCCCAGCCCAGAAAGCCCAGGCCCGCCCAGCCCAGCCCAGCGGACCCAGGTCCGGTCCTGCCAGCCCATTCCAGCACCCAGCCCAGCCATCCCAGCAGCAGGCTCACAGCTACGCCATGCCCTCAGCAGACCAGCAGGGACTGGGAGCACAGAGCTGGAGGAGATTCACCACCTCCTGAACCTCATCTGCACAAGACTTATGAGCTAAGTCACTACTATTAAAAAAATTAAATAGATTGTAAAAAAAAAAAAAAAAAAAGGGAGGAAAGGAAAAGAGAAAAGGGGGAAAAAAAAAGTATATATATATATTGCACGGAGAGATTTCAGCAGCAAAACGTAAATATAATTAATATTTAGTGAATTATTACAAAACAAATTTGTATATATCTTTTTTTTTTTTTTTTTTTCTCTCCAAAATGTTTTGTTTAATTCTAAGACAAAAAAAATAGAAAAATAATTGCAAATATAAATATGATTAAATCTTTGTCCATCACAATGTGGAATATCCAGGGCCTGAGCTCCTCAGTGTTTGGGCTGAAGAGCACAGCCCCAGAGTTTATAGAGAGAGTGAAAGGCCTGGATATCATCATCCTGCAGGAAACATGGTGCAGGGCAGACGTGTCCACTCACTGTCCCTCAGGCTATAGGGAGATCATAGTGCCCTCACTGAAAAAGACCACAGTCAGACGAGGCAGAGACTCTGGGGAATAATCATTTGGTACAAAGCAGAGCTCACCAACTCAATAGAGCCAATTAAACGGGAGAGTCACATTTGTGGCTTAAAATCAGCAGAAATATTGTCTCTGCACAAAATGAAATCTTCCTGTGTGCAATATATATCCCCCTCAGAATCCCCATACTATAGTGAGGAAACCTTTACCAGTCTCCACACAGAGATCTGCCACTTCCAGGCCCAGGGAAATGTTCTGATCTGTGGAGATCTGAACGCCAGGACAGGCAAGCAGCCTGACTTCACCAGCACACAGGGAGACCAACATATATTCAGGCAAAACCCCTATATTCCAGCCCTATTGTCTCCCAGAGAAACAGCTATGATAGAGAAATAAATCAAAGTGGGAGACAATTACTGCAACTCTGTCAAGGCCTAGGCCTGTACATTATTAACGGTAGGATCCGAGGGGACTCTTTAGGAAGACACACCTACAGCTCAGCTCTTGGCAACAGTGTAGTAGATTACACCATTACTGACCTAGACCCTTCCTCTATTAGTGCATTCACTGTCAGGCCAATATCTCCTCTGTCAGACCACAGTCAAATAACTGTGTTCCTTAAAAGAACAGAGCAGACCAGCAACACACAGACACAGCCCTGCAAGCTGTATAACCTCCATCATTCCTACAGATGGGCTCCAAACAGTGCAGAAGAATACCAGAAAGCAATCAGCCATCCAAAAATCCAATCACTATTAAACACCTTTCTGGTTACACCACATACTCACAGTAAACGGGAGTAAATCTAGCTGTAGAAAACATGAATGAAATATTTAGACAGGCAGCTTTAAAATCCAAACTAAAAATAATTCGAACACTCAAAAGAAAAAACTGAAAGAAGAAAATTGGTTTGATGAAGATTGTAAAAATATAAGGAAAAGACTTAGGCAATTATCAAATCAAAACATAGACAACCAGACAACCAAGATTTACGCCTCAGCTACTGTGAAACTCTAAATTACTATAAACGCACACTAAAACAGAAAAAAATAACCACATCAACAAGCAACTGACAGAAATCGAGGAGTCCATTAACTCAAACCGATTCTGGGAACATTGGAAAAACTAAATAAATCAAAACCAGAAGAATTGGCCATACAAAATGGAAATATATGGAAAAACCATTTTGAAAAACTCTATCAAAACATAACACACAATGAACAACCATTAGATCAAAACAATATTTATGAAAAACTGAAAAAACTAGAATTGTCAATTAAAGACAACCAGAATCCACTGGACTCTCCAATCACTGCGCAGGAACTTAAAGAGAAACTGCAGACCCTCCAGAATAGGAAAGCCAGCGGGGTAGACAGCATCTCCAATGAGATGCTGAAGCACAGCAGCCCTAAGCTGCAGGAGGCCCTGCTCAAACTGTTTAACCTGATACTAAGTGTGGGCTACTTCCCTGACATCTGGAACCAAGGGATTATATCCCCTGTCTTTAAGAGTGGAGACAAATTCGACCCCAATAACTACCGAGGCATCTGTGTGAGCAGTAACCTGGGGAAGGTATTCTGCAGTATCATTAACACTGGATACTGGCCTTCCTTACCGAACACAGTGTCTTGAGTAAGAGTCAGATTGGCTTCCTTCCAAAACACCGCACTACTGATCATATTTACACCCTACACACCCTAATAGACAAACATGTAAACCAAAACAAAAATAAATTATTTGCTTGCTTTATAGATTTCAAAAGGCTTTTGATTCAATCTGGCACGAAGGATTATTTTATAAACTCCTCCAAAGTGGTGTAGGAGGTAAAACCTATGACACAATTAAATCAATGTATACGGAAAATAAATGTGGTGTAAAGATTGGCAATAAAAGAACACAATTCTTCTCATTAGGGCGTGGAGTGAGACAGGGTGCAGTTTGAGTCCAACACTGTTCAACATCTACATCAATGAATTGGCCACAGTGTTGGAGCAATCTGCAGCCCCTGGCCTCACTCTGCTTGATACTGAATTAAATTCCTGCTCTACGCGGATGACCTGGTCCTGCTGTCGCCCACAGAACAGGGGCTGCAGCAGAGCCTGTCACTGCTAGAGCAGTACTGTCAGACCTGGGCCCTGGCAGTAAACATGAACAAAACTAAAATCATGATATTTCAGAAAAACCCAGATATCAGGAAAGTAGATACATCTTCACACTACACCACACCACAATAGAACACTGCATGCACTACACCTACCTGGGCCTAAACATCAGCGCATCAGGTAGCTTTAACCCGGCAGTGAATGCACTAAGAGAGAAGGCCCGCAGGGCTTTCTATTCCATAAAGAAAAAGCTTTATATAAAACTCCCCATTAGAATTTGGCTCAAAATTTTTGAAAGTGTTATCAAACCCATTGCCCTCTATGGCAGTGAAGTGTGGGGTCCGCCACAGAGCAGGATTACACTAAATGGGATAAACACCCAATAGAAGCCCTGCACACAGAGTTCTGCAAAACATCCTGCAAATACAGAGAAAAACACCAAACAACGCTGCAGGGCAGAACTAGGTCAATATCCATTATTGATCTCAATACAAAAAGGGCAATTAAATTTTGGCTTCATCTAAAACAAAGCAACCCAAACTCCTACCACAGTAAAGCCCTGCAGTACCAAGAACTGAGCCAAAAGAAGAGTCCCTCAGCCAGCTGGTCCTGAAGCTCACTGCACTAACACACACTAACACCAACCAGCCTCAGGACAGCACTGCTCCAACACAGACAATTCGAGTTAACCAAATTATAACACAACACAAACAAAACTACCTCACCTATTGGGACACACACACAAAAACACAAAGCAAATTAGAGTGCTATCGGGCCCTAAAGACACTACACCCTGGCTGAATACCTGAGCAGGGTGAAAGACAACAAGCAGAGGCAGATCCTAACCAAATACAGGCTCAGTGAGCACAGCCTGGCCATAGAAACAGGCCGACACAGGCAGACCTGGCTGCCCAAAGAGGACCGGCTGTGTCATCACTGTCAACTCCAACAAGTAGAGACAGAGATGCACTTTCTACTGCAGTGTACAAAATACACAGAAATAAGGGAAACTTTCTTCCCACAAATAAAAAATCTCTGCAAAACATTCCCAGACCTGCCAGACTCTCAAAACTCCCAATCCTCCTCGGAGAGGAGTCCAGCTGTGTCCAACTGGCAGCCCAGTACACAGCCGCCTGTCACAGCCTGAGGGACAAACAGTGAGCACTCTACATTAGTTCAAATCTTGTTATATTTCATTGTTGTTATTGTTAAATTATTAATAACGTGGTTATTATTTATATTTGTTTACCATTATTATTATCATTATTTTTCTCATCAGTGTTATTGTCTATTTAATGTTCAGATGATGTACTGTGTATACATTGCTTTGGCAATACTGTAAATAATGGTCATGCCAATAAAGCACCTTTGAATTTGAATTTGAATTTGATATTGTGGAGGCCCTCCCTGCTGTAATCAACCTCCTGTGGGCGAGAGATGGGGAGCGCTGGGAGGCCTGGGAACAGCAACACCACCCAGCATCCCTCCCAGAAATCGGAGCCATGGTGCTCAACTACCTGGCTGCAGATATGGGAGGGGCCCCGCTGCTGTGTCCCGCGCCAGAGGGAGAGGAGCCACTGCTGCCGTCTCCAACACCAGAGGGAGAGGAGCCATTGCTGCCGTCTCCAGTGCCAGAGGGAGAGGAGCCATTGCTGCCGTCTCCAACGCCAGAGGGAGAGGAGCCATTGCTGCCGTCTCCAACGCCAGAGGGAGAGGAGCCATTGCTGCCACCTCCAACACCAGAGGGAGAGGAGCCATTGCTGCCGTCTCCAACGCCAGAGGGAGAGGAGCCATTGCTGAAGTCTCCAACGCCAGAGGGTGAGGAGCCCTCGCCACTGTCTCCAGCACTAGGAACAGAGCAGCAGGAGCTGCCTCTGTCTCCACCACCGCCAGGAGCAGAGCAGCAGGAGCTGCCTCTGTCTCCACCACCGCCAGGAGCAGAGCAGCAGGAGCTGCCTCTGTCTCCACCACCGCCAGGAGCAGAGCAGCAGGAGCTGCCTCTGTATCCACCACCGCCAGGAGCAGAGCAGCAGGAGCTGCCTCTGTCTCCACCACCACCAGGAGTAGAGCAGCAGGAGCTGCCTCTGTCTCCACCACCACCAGGAGCAGAGCAGCAGGAGCTGCCTCTGTCTCCACCACCGCCAGGAGCAGAGCAGCAGGAGCTGCTTCTGTCTCCACCACCGCCAGGAGCAGAGCTGCCTCTGCCTCCGCCACCTCCACCAGCAGAGGGTGAATGCCTGCTGGTTCTGCCTCAACCGCCGTGGGAGGATTGCTTGACCCTCCCACCTCCACCAGCAGAGGGTGAATACCTGCTGGTTCCGCCTCAACTGCCGTGGGAGGACTGCTTGCCCCTCCCACCTCCACCAGCAGAGGGTGAATACCTGCTGGTTCTACCTCCACCGTCATGGGAAGGACTGCTCCTGCCCTGCCTCGCACCCCCCAAGGATGCCTGCCTCACACCGCCCAAGGATGTAAAAACTCTCCAAAAACCCACTGTGTGCTCTGTGATTCTTCTGACCTTGTGATCTTTAAAAGTCTCCAATCATTTAACAGATTCTTATAAAAACCCTACAACCCTGCATCACTAAAACAATCAAGAGATATTAAAAACAAATGTCTGTCAAAACCCAGCCTCCCTGCCATCTGCAATAAACAAAATGCCAGGTCTCTCCAGCTCAGCTGTGGGGTGTACAACAGTCTCTGGGCAGCCTGCAGCCTAAACGCTGCCATCCTGCTAGGGATATCAATGAGCCCCTGCCCTCCCTCCTCACGGGGGAGATACAAAACCGCGGGGCGCAGCCAGTGATGCCCGCTCCAAAAAAACTGCACCAGGCATTTCTGTATTTCATTTATCAAAACCAGGGGAGGATCCAGGCACACCAGCTTATGCCAAAGCATGGAGGCGACAAGATTATTAATGATGAGGACCCTGCCCCTGAAGGAGAGCCGAGAGAGGATCCACTGCCAGCTCTGCAGCCTACCCTTCACCCTGTCCAGCAGCCCCTCCCAGTTCTGCTGCATGAACTGCTCATTCCCAAAATAAATACCTAAAAGTTTGACCCCAGTTTTATTCCAGCTTAAAACTGATGGCAGTAATGGAGGGGGGGTATCCTCCCTGCTGCCAACAAGAAAAGCTCCACTTTTTGCCCAGTTTACTCGTGCTGAGGTTGCCTTTTCATACATTATAATGCATGACTCCAGCACAGCGACGTCTCGGTCAGTTGTGACAAACACACTGAGATCATCAGCATATGCGGAGAGCTTGATAGTGGTTGCATTGGGCGCAGCTGGTACTGCCAATCCAGGCAGTTTCTCCCTCAGCTGGTGTAACAGGGGCTCTATAGAGAGGGCATAGAGCATCCCTGAGAGGGAGCAGCCCTGCCGTATCCCCCTCTGCACAGGGAAGGGGACAGTCAGACCATTATTAATTTTCACAACACTAAAAACATTGTGATAAAGGAGTCAAGAAGTAAAAGAAGTAAAAACAGGGCCAAAACCAAAAGCTTTTAATTCACGAAACAGATACTCATGGTCAACTCTATCAAAAGCCTTTTCCTGATCAAGCGAAATTAAACCAAAACCAACATTATGAACTTTGGACACATTAAAAAGATCTCTAAATAAAAACAAATTATCAAAAATCGATCTCTTGGGCACACAGTTTGACTAGTCTGTGTGCACCACTGATCCTATGTTGGTCTTTAGGCGATTAGCGAGAGCCTTGGAAAGCAGTTTGTAATCGGAGCACAGCAAGGAGACAGGGCGCCAGTTCTTGATGTTACAGAGGTCTCCTTTCTTGGGTAGCAGTGTTATCACTGCCCTGCGGCAGCTCAGCGGCAGCTCCCCATCCCGGACACATTCCTGCAAGACCTGGTACAGGTCCTTACCAACACAGTTCCAGAACTTCTGATTAAATTCTGCAGGCAGTCCATCTATTCCGGGAGCCTTCCCTTTGGAGAGCTGCACCACGGCCGCAGTGAGCTCTGGGAATGCCAATGGAATGTCCAGTCCGCTGCTCTCCTCCTTGTCCAGGCTGGGGAGACCCTGGAGAAGCCGCTCCATCTCTCCTGGGTCGCAGCCCTCAGCCTTGTAGAGATCAGAATAAAAGCTCACTGCAACACGCCTGAGCTCCGCAGGGCTGGAGACCTCTCTCCCCCCGGGCAGCCTCAAACAGCACATTGTCTTGCGCTCTGCTGTCTTCCTCTCCAGGCCGAAGAAGGCGGCTGTGGGGGCGTCCATATCTTTGAGTTCAGTAAAGTGGGCTCTGAGCAGAGAGCCCTTCACCTTCTTCTCCAGCAGGCTGCCCAGGAGCTGCCTCCTCTCCTGCAGGCCCCGATACACCCCCTCATCGCTTTCACTGGCCAGCTGGCTCTCAAACTCAACAATCTCTCTCTCCAGCTCACTGACCACTGCATCCACTGACCTGGTGACATTTTGTGTGTATTGTTGACAGAAAAGTTTAATTTGAATTTTCCCTACATCCCACCACTGTCTTAAACTACTATAATTTGTTTTTTCATTTGGCCAATTTTTCCAAAATAATTCAAAGTAATCAGTGAAGTGAACAACGCCAGGGGGAGAGGAGCCATTGCTGCCGTCTCCAGTGCCAGAGGGAGAGGAGCCAATGCTGACGTCTCCAACGCCAGAGGGTGAGGAGCCCTCGCCACTGTCTCCAGCACTAGGAGCAGAGCAGCAGGAGCTGCCTCTGTCTCCACCACCACCAGGAGTAGAGCAGCAGGAGCTGCCTCTGTCTCCACCAGGAGCAGAGCAGCAGGAGCTGCCTCTGTCTCCACCACCACCAGGAGCAGAGCAGCAGGAGCTGCCTCTGTCTCCACCACCGCTAGGGGCAGAGCAGCAGGAGCTGCCTCTGCCTCCGCCACCTCCACCAGCAGAGGGTGAATACCTGCTGGTTCCGCCTCAACCGCCGTGGGAGGACTGCTTGCTGCTCCCAGCTCCACCAGCAGAGGGTGAATGCCTGCTGGTTCCGCCTCAGCCGCCGTGGGAGGACTACTTGCCCCCCTCACCTCCACCAGCAGAGGGTGAATACCTGCTGGTTCCATCTCCACCTCCACCAGCAGAGGGTGAATACCTGCTGGTTCCACATCCACCGTCATGGGAAGGATTGCTCCTGTCCTGCCTCGCACCGCCCAAGGATGCCTGCCTCGCACCGCCCCAGGATGCCTTCCTCGCACCGCCCAAGGATGCCTTCCTCGCACCGCCCAAGGATGCCTGCTTCACACCGCCCAAGGATGTCTGCTGCTCCGCATCGCTTGGGGCTGCCTGTTGCTCCACATCGCCTGGAGAGCCACCAGTTACAGGGTACGAGGGAGAAGTGGAGCTCCCGCTGCCGCCTCCATGGCCAGGGGCTCCCCTCCTGAGTTCGCCTCTCGAGGGTCCGCTGCTGCTGCCGTCGCCTCCCGAGGGTCCGCTGCTGCTGCCGTCGCCTCCCGAGGGTCCTGTTTTGCCTGGGGTCACTACCAGTCCTGCCATGCAGCAGGAAATATTGTGGCTGGAGCCCCATGAAGGGGAGCTGCCGGCCACGAAGAAGGGGGGGGAGGTCAGGAGACCAACTCCCCCAGCCGCACTTTCGCGGCAGGAGAAATTGTGGTCGGAGCCCCTCGGAGGGGAGCTGCCGGCCATGAAGAAGGGGGGGGAGGTCAGGAGACCAGTTCCCCCCGCAGCAATTTCGCTGCAAGAGAACGGGTGGCCGGAGCCCCACGGAGGGGAGCTGCCAGCCATGAAGAAGGGGGAGGTCAGGAGACCAGCTCCCCGCAGCAATTTCGCAGCAGGAGAAGGGTGGCCGGAGCCCCACGGAGGGGAGCTGCCGGCCATGAATAAGGAGGGCAGGTCTGGAGACCACCCCCAAAAATTTTTGGCCAGAGGAGCCGCCTGTGCACGGGCCATCGGAACGCTGCGGCTCTTTGGGTGGGAGGAGGACATCCCACCATGGCCGCCACCTTTGGCCCGTTGCTGCCCCTGTTCCTGGGCCGACTGCTAGCCGGGACTTTGGGAACTAAGGGGAGGTGGCCAAAGGCCATGTGTGCTGCGCACAGGGGCATGTGTGGCGGAGTGTCCCGCCCCTATGTATTTATTTATTATTATTTGTATTTTTGTTTATGCACGGATAAAAGCGCGCCTTTTTTGTTATTGTTTTTATATTTAAAATTCAGAGGATGCGTGGCTGATCAGCTACTGATTATTTAACTAGCTGACAGTCACGCATCCTTTATTAAACTCGCGGCAGACTGTGGCCGAGGGTTAATAAGATAATTAACAGCTAGTTAACCCCTCGGCCAGAGTATAAGAACCTGCAGCTGTCAGTGCTGCGGGTGTTGGGTGTACAGAGGAGAGTACGGGAGCGGAGAGAACGAGGAGAGAGATAAGAGTAAAAACCAGCCTGCTTATTCGTTTGATTATTTGTTTGGCCAACGCGCCTTTTTGTTTTATTTTGTTGTTTGTTTAAATCCTTTGTTTGTGTTTAATTATTTAATAAAATCAGCTGAACGCCGTAGCATTCAGCTTCACCTGCCCATCCACTGTTTTGGTTCTGTTACTTCCTGGTCCGTGACGTCACCACACCTCACCACTGCAAGCCATCCTGCCACAGACAGCCATTAAATGTATTTATCTAAATGCTAGATGTCTCAGAAACAAAATGTTAGAACTTGAAGCTACTGCACTAACAAGTAACTACGATGTGATAGATGTTACAGAAACTTGGTTGTCTGAGAGTGATGGAGACGAATATAATATTATTGGGTATACACTGTAGTGGAAAGACAGGCAGGACAGAAGAGGCGGAGGGGTAGCGCTATACATAAGAAATAGTCTTGAAGCCCAGGTGTTAAATCTGGATGAAGAAAACAATGCAGAATCAATAGAGGTCAGAATAATGGACAAAAAATGAAAGGGCATAATAATAGGAGCATGCTATAGACTGCCAAATTCAGACGCTGAGCAAAATAATCTGTTATACAATGTCATTAGAAATGCGTGTAGCAAAGGAGAAGCCATACTAATGGGGGATTTCAACTTCCCCCATATAAAATGTGAAAACCCAGTGGGGAGCACGACGGATGAAATTGAAATGGTGGAAACGACAAATGACTGCTTCCTAACGCAATTTGTCAAGGAACCACTAGAGGAGAGGCATGCCTTGATTTAGTCTTTTCAAATTACAAAGACAGAATAACTAAAACAGAGGTCAGAGAACCATTGGCAAACTCAGACCACAACTAGGTCTCATTTGAAGTGATTTTTAAATCCCAAAAAGTAATGACTAAAGCTAAGGTTTACAATTTTAGAAAAGCAAACTATGAAGGTATGAAGCAGAGACTAAAAGAAGTAGATTGGAGTAAAATAGAGAAAACATCCACAGAAAAAGGATGGCTGTTTTTTAAAAATGTAGTACTAGAGGCGCAAAACAATTACATCCCAAAAGTAGACAAATCTAAATCTAAAACAAAATGGCCAAAATGGTTTAATAGATCAATTAAAAAAAAAATTCAGCGAAAAAAGGCACTTTACAGAGCGTTTAAAAGGGACCAAATACAAAGTAGACAGAAAGAGTACTTGGAACTCCAAACACAAGTCAAAAAGGAAGTTAGAAATACCAAGAGCGAGATAGAAATGAACATTGCTAAGGGGGCTAAAACCAATTCCAAAATGTTTTTCCAATATTATAACAGCAAGACAACATTCAAAGAGGAGGTTAAATGTCTAATGTCTATACAAATGGCAAAATCATAGACGAAGAAAAAAAATAGTTTATCGACAAGTTTTTATAAAGGAGGATACAGACAACATACCCCACATGTCGACCTGTTCCTATCCAGTTTTAAATAACTTTAGCATAACAGAGGCAGAAGTGTTAAAGGGACTAGGAACTCTTAAAATAAACAAATTCCCTGGGCTGGATGAGATCCTCTCAATAGTACTCAAAGAAATGAAAGAAGTTATTTACAAACCGCTAACCAAGATCATGCAACAGTCTCTTGACACAGGAGTTGTACCGACAGACTGGAGAATTGCAAACGTAATACTGATCCATAAAAAGGGAGACAAAACCCAACCAGGTAACTACAGACCAATAAGCCTGACTTCTATCATATGTAAACTTATGGAAACTATAATAAGATCCAAAATGGAAAATTACCTATATGGTAACAATATCCTGGGGGACAGTCAGCATGGTTTTAGGAAAGGGAGATTGTGTCTAACTAACCTGCTTGATTTTTCTGAGGATGCAACATCGATAGTGGATAACTGCAAAGTATATGACATGGTTTATTTAGATTTCCAGAAAGCTTTTGACAAAGTCCTGCATAAAAGATTAATTTTCAAACTGAACGCAGTAGGGATTCAAGGAAATGCATGTATATGGATTAGGGAGTGGTTAACATGTAGAAAACAGAAAGTAATGGTTAGAAGAGAAACCTCAAAATGGAGCAAGGTAACCAGTGGTGTACCACAGGGATCAGTATTAGGTCATCTGCTATTCCTAATCTACATTAATGACTTAGATTCTGGTATAGTAAGCAAATGTTAAATTTGCAGACAACACAAAATAGGAGGAGTGGCAAACACTGTTGCAGCAGCAAAGGTCATTCAAAATGATCTAGACAGCATTCAGAACTGGGCAGACACATGGCAAATGACATTTAATAGAGAAAAGTGTAAAGTACTGCACGCAGGCTATAAAAATGTGCATTATAAATATCATATGGGAGATACTGAAATTGAAGAAGGAATCTATGAAAAAGACCTAGAAGTTTATGTTGACTCAGAAATTTCTTCATCTAGACAATGTGGGGAAGCTATAAAAAAGGCCAAAAAGATGCTGGGATATATTGTGAAAAGTGTTGAATTTAAATCAAGGGAAGTAATGTTAAAACTTTACAATGCATTAGTAAGACCTCACCTAGAATATTGTGTTCCGTTCTGTTCACCTTGTTATAAAAAGGATATTGCTGCTCTAGAAAGAGTGCAAAGAAGAGCGACCAGAATTATCCCGGGTTTAAAAGGCATGTCGTATGCAGACAGGCTCAATGAACTGAATCTGTTCAGTCTTGAACAAAGAAGACTACGAGATGATTGGATTCAAGCATTCAAAATTCTAAAAGGTATTGACAATGTCGACCCAGGGGACTTTTTCGACCTGAAAAAAGAAATAAGGACCAGAGGTCACAAATGGAGTTTAGATAAAGGGGCATTATCAGAACAGAAAATAGAAGGCACTTTTTTACACAGAGAATTGTGAGGGTCTGGAACCAACTCCCCAGTAATGTTGTTGAAGCTAACACCCTGGGATCCTTCAAGAAGCTGCTTGATGAGAGTCTTGGATAAATAAGCTACTAACAACCAAACGAGCAAGATGGCCTCCTCTTGTTTGTAAACTTTCTTATGTTTTTATGTTCTTATGATCTGAGATCCTAAAACCTATATATATATATATGAAATACATATAATATATATATATATATATATATATATATATACACACACTACCGTTCAAAAGTTTGGGGTCACTTAGAAATTTCCTTGTTTTCGAAAGAAAAGCAAATTTTTTGTCCATTAAAATAACATCAAATTGATCAGAAATACAGTGTAGACATTGTTAATGTTGTAAATGACTATTGCAGCTGGAAACGGCTGATTTGTAATGGAATATCTATATAGGCGTACAGAGGCCCATTATCAGCAACCATCAGTCCTGTGTTCCAATGGCACGTTGTGTTTGCTAATCCAAGTTTATCATTTTAAAAGGCTAATTGATCATTAGAAAACCCTTTGCAACTATGTTAGCACAGCTGAAAACTGTTGTGCTGATTAAAGAAGCAATAAAACTGGCCTTCTTTAGACTAGTTGAGTATCTGGAGCATCAGCAATTGTGGGTTCGATTACAGGCTCAAAATGGCCAGAAACAAAGAACTTTCTTCTGAAACTCGTCAGTCTATTCTTGTTCTGAGAAATGAAGGCTATTCCATGCGAGAAATTGCCAAGAAATTGAAGATCTCGCACAACGCTGTGTACTACTCCCTTCACAGAACAGCGCAAACTGGCTCTAACCAGAATAGAAAGAGGAGTGGGAGGCCCCGTGCACAACTGAGCAAGAGGACAAATACATTAGAGTGTCTAGTTTGAGAAACAGATGCCTCACAGGTCCTCAACTGGCAGCTTCATTAAATAGTACCCAAGAAAACACCAGTCTCAACGCCAACAGTGAAGAGGCGACTCGGGATGCTGGCCTTCTAGGCAGAGTTGCAAAGAAAAGCCATATCTCAGACTGGCCAATAAAAAGAAAAGATTAAGATGGGCAAAAGAACACAGACACTGGACAGAGGAAGATTGGAAAAAGTGTTATGGACAGACGAATCTAAGTTTGAGGTGTTCGGATCACAAAGAAGAACATTCGTGAGACGCAGACCAAATGAAAAGATGTTGAGGAGTGCTTGACGCCATCTGTCAAGCATGGTGGAGGCAATGTGATGGTCTGGGGTGCTTTGGTGGTGGTAAAGTGGGAGATTTGTACAGGGTAAAAGGGATCTTGAAGAAAGAAGGCTATCACTCCATTTTGCAATGCCATGCCATACCCTGTGGACGGCGCTTGATTGGAGCCAATTTCCTCCTACAACAGGACAATGACCCAAAGCACAGCTCCAAACTATGCAAGAACTATTTAGGGAAGAAGCAGTCAGCTGGTATTCTGTCTATAATGGAGTGGCCAGCACAGTCACCGGATCTCAACCCTATTGAGCTGTTGTGGGAGCAGCTTGACCGTGTGGTACGTAAGAAGTGCCCATCAAGCCAATCCAACTTGTGGGAGGTGCTTCAGGAAGCATGGGGTGAAATCTTTTCAGATTACCTCAACAAATTGACATCTAGAATGCCAAAGGTCTGCAAGGCTGTAATTGCTGCAAATGGAGGATTCTTTGACGAAAGCAAAGTTTGAAGGACACAATTATTATTTCAATTAAAAATCATTATTTCTAACCTTGTCAATGACTATATTTCCTATTCATTTTGCTATATTTCCTATTCAAACTCATTTCATGTATGTTTTCATGGAAAACAAGGAAATTTCTAAGTGACCCCAAACTTTTTAAACAGTAGTGTGTATATATATATATATATATATATATATATATATATATATATATATATATATATATATATATATATATATATATATTTGAACCTTTAATGTTAGTTTATTGACTTAGTTATTTGACTGGTTATCCTCTCTTGATATTGAAACTGGAAAGCATATTTTTATAACTTAGCCTCATATTTCTTTTCTATTTTATTCATAGTTTCTTTGATATATTTGAAAAATCGAATAATGGAATTGTAAATATAATTTTATAAGAAATATGAAATTTGTGAGATTAAAACCCTAGTTTCATATTTCAATATTAATCACATAATGGAGGCACTGTGCTGTATATTAAGAAATAAATATTAATTTATATGTTTGTATATTACCAACATAATGGGGGTGGCCTAGGATATTCAGGTATTAATGTTAAATATTATGTCTTCATAAATATGCACTACAAGTGACACTCGGATACATTCCCTTAATCCAAGGTTGGCTTCCCCCACCACGAGGTCCTTGGGGTGAATATGCCTTGCCACCTCAAAGTCTGCCCTCTTAACAGTTTAAAGATGTTGTGACTCCTGCTATTTTAGTGGCCTGTCTTTTTACCCTGTAGCCACCAGCAAAGACTCCTCAGTCCCCCGGGGGCCGTCATTGATGGATTATGTACACACTGTGCCCTAAGGATCACAGCTGTTCCTCTTTACTTGCCAACTCTATCCACCCATCGCACTCTGCATGAAAGTGGGGGCCTGTGTGGTGCCATTGGCATGGTGGATTGGGAGGGACCAACTATGTCCAGTAACATCAGTAGCTCCATCTCATGCCATTCTTCTTCCAGTGATCACTTTCCCTCTGATGACTGGTGCTGGGACTCGCCCAGACATGCCCCTCTGCTCTTCTCTTGGCCAGTGAGCGCATGCACCTGAGTGTGTGTCTAGTGCACATACTCCTCTGGTATGAAGGGACTAATTTAGCAGAGGAATTCTCCCATATTGTTACTATGATAGTGTGCTCCCAGGCTGGTTGATGTATTCCTACACCAACTGCCCTGATATGTTACAACATTCTTAATAATTGACTGCAGTTCATGGTTTGATACTCGCCTCTTTTGTCTGTCACACTACCATTTTGATCTTGTCTGCTGTCAATAGAATTGCTTTCCGCTCCTGGCAGATAGCATTCAGCTGTGAATACAAGTCATACTGTTACCTTTTATTAAAATTTTTTTTTTAAAAAACTTTAAAATGGGCCTATGTGTGTTTGGCTTGGATATATTTGATTTTCTCCTATGAACTTATAGAGAGGCTTATTTGGCAGTTGATTCCTGCATCACATCCCCTCGGTGATAGAAATTGCTGACTTGAGGAAAGTCTGTGCAACTCCATATTGCTAGTTAACATGTCAAATACACCAGCAGGGGCATTCCATAAGGAAACAGTTTTATTTTTTCTCCCTAATTAGTCCTCTCTTCTATTCCAACAATTGTGAGTCACGCTGAATCCGGGAAACAAACTTTTTTCAATTTACAATTTCTATAAAAACAAAACAGTTGACTGGAAGGGTTTGACATTTCTGCACCTGTGTATTAATGTAGAGGAAGCAATAGATATTAAAAAATGTATTACGTGCAATCATGAGTGATTCATTAGTCAATTAGTCAATTAGTCATGATCAAAGCAGTCGTTCTATGTTGTGGAAATTAACTTGATTTGCTAAACGAATCCCACATTAAAACCACAATTTGCACAGAAACAGGATGACAAGCTTTAAAAGTTTGGTTTTTTTCCAAAGATTTTCCAAATGTGACAAAAGAAGAAACATTTCATTTTGTAGAATTATTGGAAAGATTGCTTATTCAGTCCGAGGTGGGTGTTTAAAGTCATCTTACATAACTTCAGGATAGGGCATAATAAAATGCTTTAATTAAAAAAAAATAATAATAATAATTCTGAAAAAGAAAAACACCACCAGTCAACCTGTTATAACTACAAAGCCATAGCTTCACTCAAGAAGACCCCCTGTATTTTAAGTACATAGAGCTAACACAATTCTAGTAAATGATATGTATTACCATCACTGTGTAGATCTCACATTTTCCTACATGAAAGATCCACACATTAATGCTGTTTTTTCCATAGTATTTTTAAATCAATAAAACTGCCAAAGTCTTATGCCCCCTTTACTATGCTGCACTTCTGTTGAAGAAACAATCTGACAAAGGTGAGTTGCTTCTCTGAGTTTGTAGGAAAACCAATATTCTTTTATGACAATGGCTATTCCTCAGCATATTGCATATTATATATATATATATATATATATATATATATATATATATATATATATATATATATATATATATATATATATATTCTTCTAGAAAAAAATAAAATAAAAAATAAACATTGTACATGTGTTCTATGTATTTTCTTCAGAATAACTCAAACTCCCAGAAACTAGATGCATTGGCTCTCATTTGAGTACCAGTCACTGCTTTCCCTATGACAGCAAGTAGCATGTTCTTAATGTCAACATTTGCACCTGGATAGACATTAGAGAAGCTTTGTCTTCTTTGCAGTGTCAATACACTTCAAGCCAAGGCCATGTTTACTATAGGGTCTCTTTCAACCAACCCACAAAATCATAACATATAACTTACTGTAAACCGATTCAAATGAAGCCTTTGGCTTAGATAATCCATCACATGCATACAATACCGAGTTACTCACATAAAGATTTACAACAGTACTCAGTCCTGTGACACTGTTCTATTTTGGTTTCACGGAGAATGATATGACTCATGTTCCGATAACCACAAACGTGTCCTTGTATTCTTCTAATAAAGATTCTTTGTCTGGTCATTTAAGGTGAACACATGGTTTACATTAAACTATTCATGACAACAGTAGATGATCATCTTTGTTTAAATGAATATGGGTCTTACGGTTATTAAGTTCAGCAGGCAGAGCAAAAACATTGTTTTTACGTCAATTTAATGATAAAATCTCCCAACACCTGTTTTGATCTGGTGTGAGTTTCAACATGTGCATCCCACAATATATCGTGCCTTCTCTGTTTGCTGTGGTTTCTGCTAATAATACCCGTTGTGCACACTCAGTGTTGTGGTGCTGCAGATGTTTACCACCCTTTAGCTGTGCTGGCTTTGATAGAAATGGGCATCCTGCCACTGGTGGTCTTAAGTACTTCGCCTTTTCTGTTGTGTTAAAAGATCACAAAACCCCCAAGGCCCATGTCTCCATTCTATAGTGCAAGAGTGTAAACCACAAGACAAGGTTTCTGGGAAATAATATATTTGAGTGTGTTTTTTTTTCTCTGAATATGTGAAACCTATCATTACAGCTTCAATATAATTCCTTGCCATACTACAGAAACATGTTCATGTGTTATGGCCATGTTCTATGTGTTATGTTCTAAAGGCCAAAAAGTAAATACTGCATTATACTCATCTACTAGTATATCCTATTCAGTATTCCTATGATTTAGATAATGAACAGAAAATCACTATATAGGCTTTTTCAAACCTGTGATGAGTGGTCTACCTTCTCCTTCTGTCTTGCTGCCCACAAAGGTACCAGTTGAGTGTCTAATGTCAAATGAGCTAAGGCTGCAAAACATACAAATAATTCACTGTTCAACAAATAACAAAAACATACAAGTAAACTGTATGGAAAAAATAAGATTTTTAGATTAAATTTGTCAGGCAATTATATAAATATTACAATTGATATTTCTTGCAACATGTGAAGCCAGGCTTTTGTGATGTTGTCTTTTTTATCTCCTTTTAACTCAAATCCTATTTCTGAGTTACTCTGTGATTCAGATTGTTGGTAGCCTGCAGCAATAATACAACTATGCTAATTTAATACATATTTTGGTACAAACGTTACTTTTTTTCTCCTTTGTAGTTACCCGTGATAGATGCTACTTAAGGCTAGTGTCACAGGGTGATTGAATTTGCCATTTTCATGTAGCGTTTTTAAGCATTTTTCTTTGCCCAGGTGATCGCTGTAGCCAAGGTCTGCTGTCATCATCATGGGATCCTGAGCGATGGGAAGTGCTCCAGAAGGCAGACCTCATGCTATCGCGGGGATGACTGTATGTAGACCTACTGTTGAGGAACATAAGCGAGAAGCCAGAGAAGTAATCAGGCTATTTTTGCAGTGGCCTCAATTGGTCCTTTGAGATGGAGTCCTTGTGCGACATCTACAAGACCCTGGAACCCAGGAAGTGTATCGCCAGATTCTTTTTCCTCAACAGCAGAAGCGACTGACGTGGGAGGCCTACCACATTCAGTCTGGGCATTTGGGAGCAGACACGACCCTGTCGATACTGCGGAGAGGATTCCACTGACCTGGGATGGATAAAGATACATAGTACTGGTTGACAATGTGTGAGTGCTGTACTCTGAGGAAGGCGCGGCCACAGAGTAAGGCGCCACTGGTATCAGTAACCACTCGTGCGCCACTAGAGGTAATTGCAATTGACTTTCTTATTTTGAGTCAACCCACTGATAGATTTCAGAATATCTTGGTGGCTACAGACCTGTTCACTAAGTATGCCTGGGCTATCCCGACATGTGACCAGACAGCACGCTACTGTACAAGCACTTTGGCAGCACATTATCCAGTCCCGAACGCTTCCATTTGGACCAAGGCCCGAATTTTGAATCTGCACTGATGGCAGAGCTCTGCAAATATTATGACTGTAGGACGAGTCGTACAACGCTTAACCACCCACAAGGGAATGGCACTTGTGAGCAGTTTAACCAGCCTCCTGAACATGCTTGGCACTTTGGAGGCTGAGCAGCAAGGTCAATGGATGCAGCATTTGCCTGAAAGAATGCATGCCTACAACAATGCTGTTCATGCAACCACTGGATACACACCCTTCCATCGATGTTCGGCCGCAATGCATGACTGCCAGTAGTGGCGTCGCTGGGAGCATGGGTGGGCCAAGAAGAGGCGAGCACAGAGGAATGGGTGCAGTCTCACCACGAATGACTGGCCCTGGCTTACGACAAAGTAGGGGAGAAAGCAGCAAAGTCCGCCCAAAGAGACAAAGCCAGGTATGACAGCGGTGCTAAAGACCTGCCGCTTTTTCTGGGCAAGTCCTTATACAGAGCAACAGAAGATATGGACGAGGCAAGTTGGTTGAATGATGGGACCAACAGCCATAAGTAGTAGTTGGGCAGACCCGACCCGATATACCAACATACCAGGTGCGATTAGAAGGTCAGGATGGACCAGTGAAGGTGATTCATCGCAATAGGCTCTGTGACAGGCTAGCTCTAAGGAGGACATCAGGCCAGAAAGAAACACACAGACAGGCAGACGCTGCAGTGCTCAGTGTTTTATTTTAAAATAAAAGGTTTAAACAGAAAACAGGACACAGCACTTGAGACCAAAATAAATAGACAAACAAAACAGATTAACACTAAAACAAACAGTGGACTAACAGACAAACAGACACTTTACTTAGTTGAGTTTTTTTAATTCTCTCCTCTCCAGACCCGTTCTCCACTCACCAAACACACAACCTCGAGTGAGTGCTTTGTGCATCTATATATACTGTTGTGCCGGGATTCAATTACTAATTAATTATTCACTTGAATCCCAGCACGTGAACTAATTCTGTGCAACCCCGTGCTCACATATTAAATATTTTAAATGCACGTGAACTGAAGTGCAATCCCCATGCCTAAATACAATTATACATTTTAAACACTCGTGCTCATTATCCACATTATATCCCGTGTACCAACTACAATACACCAACAATTACACACTACATGCAACATATAACACACAAATGCACATTGCTACAGCTCCTGGTTTATGTCCTGACCCACTGTTAATGCTCTTTGCAAGTGCATATGGTTCCGCTGTCCCTCAGGTAGAAGAAGCCACTGCAGCCACTGACCCTCAGGAAGAGGAGGATGCTGCAGCTACTGGTCCTCCTGCCCCCTTGGAAGAAGAGACCCCCGAGATTGAAGGTTTAAGATGTTCCCAGCAAACGACTCAAGGACGGCCCCCAACCCGATATAGAGAGAGGATACTATATTTGTTATTTGAAGAGTGGTCCCCGGGACAGGAACCGATAAAGTAGTGGAGTGTGTCACAGGCTGACTGAATTTGCTACTCTCATGCAGCCTTTTTAAGCACTTAAGCACGTTACCAGTTGTGTATGTGTGTGTATTTTTGCTCACTTTTGATTTTTTGCATGTTTTATAAATATATGTTTTTGCTTTATTATTAATTGTGCTTTTGATGTTTCATGTTTGTTTTACAAAGAGTATTGTTTGTTTTTGTAGAGGTACAGGGCTGTAAGAGGTGGTTTAGATGTTTATTTATTTCTTAGCAGACACCCTTATCCAGGGCAACTTCCAATTGTTACAAGATATCACATTATTTTTACATACAATTACATTATTTTTACATGCAATTACCCATTTATACAGTTGGGTTTTTACTTGAGCAATCTAGGTAAAGTACCTTGCTCAAGGGTACAGGAGCAATGTCCCCCACCTGGGATTGAACCCACGACCCTCCAGTCAAGAGTCCAGAACCCTAACCACTACTCCACACTGCTGCTCTGTGATGGCAGAGAGGCTGCTGGGTGATGTAGTTTTTACTGAGATTGTTAAAAGCAAACTGGGTGCAATATGTATTATACGGGCCAGCTGACGATAGGTCAGCAGGGCAATAGGGGAGGAGCGTCTCTGTATTTAGACAGGAAAAGGAGAGCAGCAGGAGAAGCGGGGCAGCGAAAGCAGATGGGGAGACGAGACGGAACTGCGGGAGAGAGGAAGGACGAAAATGAAACTGTAAGTAATTGCAGGACGAGATGCGAGCGGCTTGGAGCTGGGTCTGAAAGGACAGAAGCAGCTGCAGGGCAGCATCAACAAGAGCTTGACAAACACAGAGTTCAGGGAAGTGATCAGTGTTTTTTTTAATTCAGAAGGATTTATCCCTGTTTTTAGTTTCATTATTCAGTTTTTACCCTGAGTGCTTTTATTATTTTAGTGTATTTGGTTTATCTTTTTTTATCCCTATTTTATCACGTTTGGCATAGTAAGGGGCTCCAACAAATAACTTAAAGCCAATGTGATTTCAGTAGTGATTTCGCCAGTACTGTTTTGGTGTCTTGTACAATTTTGGTTAATACAGTACAGTTCTATTGGGTCCTGGTGTCCACAACCACCAAGTGCTGTAGTCGGCTACAACAGTTGTCCCATGACACCCCCATGCCTTGCAACACTAGTGTACAATGAATTGCATCTTATTGTTAAGGGACAGAAAAGATTAAAGTCAAAACAAAAAACACTGAATGAAGAAGTCTCTAAACCCCTCGTACTGTATGCTTATTTTTTCCTATTTGGTCAAAGAAGCTTGCCAGGGCTACTTCCAGCAGATCTCAGATGAAAAATGATTGCTTGGTATGGCCTTAGTTACAGTAGAAAGTTGCACGAGGTTATGTCACAAATAGGATTTTCACTACTGAAGTCTCGTAAGCATATGGCACTGCTTCCGGACATGTTTCCACGAAAGAGTTTTTGGTCAATTGTACAGCTTATGTGTTATTCTTTTCAAAAACAAATATATGTATTGATCATAAATAAAGTATAAATCAAATGTGTGTGTCTTACTTATTTTACTTTATTTTACGGGCACACAGGGGCGCAGGTTCATTTTCACCCTTAAAACCACAGACCCAGACACAAGATTTATTATTTTAGCGAGTCTGCACAGTTTATTATTTACAATAATAAAATTAAACAAAACAAACAAAAATCCAAACTCCACACAGGAGTGCTAACTAAACTTTTCAGGAACCTAACTATACAAACTGGACAGCTAAGCTTTTTACCTGTTCAAATTTAAGCATAAACAAAACACAAAAGGTTCACAGTACCTTTTATAAAACCCACACAGGTTTCTTCACAGTGACAGCCTTGCTTCACACAGACTGGAGCGTGCCCAGCACAAACATTTTGGCTCCTTAACATACCTGCCTGCTTATCACAGGCAGGTGATATTCTATAATTTGGAGCCAGGTGAGTCCCATCCTGGCTCCCTCCCGTGGCATTCTGGGGGATGTAGTCTTTTGGCCCCTTCTTGACTATATGTTCTCCCCCCCCCCAGTCTGTCACAATATATATAAACCACAGACCCAGATACCAGAACTGCAGGTTTAGCACTTGCGTGCACTTTTATTATTTACAATAATAAAATAAACAAGCACAAAACAAAACAAAACCTAACTCCCACTCGGAATACCACCTAACTTTAGTTTTTCCACTAACTAACACCGGACAGCTAAGCTGTTTACCAGTTTCACAAAACACTCTTAACAAACACCAAACAAAAAAAGGTTCACACATCACCTTTCTGAACCACACAGGTTTCTTCACTGTGACAGCCTCACTTCACACAGACTGGAGACTGGCACATAGCACTGACTGCAGGGTTTCCATCCCTTTTAAGCAGGGCTTTATTAAATCAATTGGAGCCAGGTACTCCTCAACCTGGCTCCCTCACTTGGCACTCTGGGGGATGCTGTCCTTTTTCCCCTCCTGTGCTACATATTTTCCCCTTCCTCCCCCTAGTCTGCTACAATATATATATAAAATGATTCAGTACTGTCAGCCAATCAGCTTCCAGCTCTAGCAGGCTCTAATAGAAGGTCAAGAGGTATAAGCTTAATGCTATCTTCTCTTCTGAGACCATGTCGGAAACCAATTCTGAAACCAATTCAGAACCAATTCAAAGTTCTTGCTGGAAGTTGCCAGTTCTTATAGGATTTTCGCACAAAAGCCTATACATTACCCCTACAACTGCCTTCCATTGTTTTGGACCATGATTGTCTCATCCTGCACGGGATGACCCCATTATCTCATTTATGGCTTCCTTTTCTACCGTCTCCAACTTTTGCTTCCTCAATAAATTCTGATCCATTGCTCCGATCTATTTATGATACTGTAGAGACCCTTTGTGTTAGGTTCAGTCAAAGTCCAACAGCCCTCGGCTCACTATTCCCCCTCCTTTGTGTAGGATGTTTCGGGAGCTGCTCTGGTCAAAGGTTCATGCACAGCCCTGCATTCTGCATGTCCTAGAATGAATCCAAAAGATTAGTTCAGATATGTACTTATATCAAAAATAGTTATTAGTTCCATGGCAATTGTGCCTACACTACTCTGCCATGATTCCCATTTTTGCCCAGTGTCTTTCTGATGGTGGAGTCATGAACACTGACCTTAGCCGAGGCGAGAGAGGCCTGCAAATCCCTGGATGTTGTTCTAGGGTTCTTTGTGACTTCCTGGACGATTTTACGCCTTGCTCTTGGAGAGATTTTGGCAGGACGGCCACTCCTGGGAAGATTCACTACTGTACCAAACTTTCTCCATGTGGACAATATGGCTCTGACTGTGGTTCAGTGGAGCCCCAGAGCCTTAGAAATGGCTTTGTAACCCTTTCCAGACTGATAGGCATCAACAACTTTTTTCCCGGAGGTGTTCAGGAATTTCTTTTGTTCGTGGCATGATGTGCCTCTAGAACCTGTGTGCTGACAACTTCACTCTGATGGTAAGGGCCAAAGTTAGTCAGATTTATATTGGGCAGGGCTGGCCCAAATCAGGCCTGGCTGTTAACCAAAGTACTCAAACAACTAACCCTAATTATCCTTTTAATTGGGTTGAGTTAACTTGGGGTGGCAGTAACTTTTTCACACCTGAAGATTGCATGTTTGATTACCTTGCACACCAAACAAATAAAGAAGCACCAAACTTTGGTGTCATTTTTTTTCTCTCAGACTCCCTCTATATACTACTACAACCCACAAAAAAATCTGACCAAATACAATGTGAAAATGTACAAAAATGCAGAAAATCAGACAGGGGCAAATACTTTTTCACGGCACTGTATATATATATATATATATATATATATATATATATATATATATATATATATATATATATATATATATATATATATACTGTATATATATTCAGGAGAGAAGGCTTTGGCTGATGGTAGAAACATGGTGAGTTAGGAGGCATTTTAGAGTGGTATGTAATGAGAGATTGCATTGATAGTTCAGACTCTATTTAATGAGAGATTGCATTGGTGGTTCAGACTCCATCGTCCACAAACTGTTCAGTAATTGCTCTGTTCATTCAAGCAATGAGCAAATTACAAATAGGATTTTAAAACACTAACAGGTTAATAAAATATAAAAACTGATTTACTAAATAAAAATCTGTTGTCTTTCTCTTTATATGTATGCCATCCTGGTTTTTTTTTTATTTAAAAACTATTCAGGACTATTTTCTTAGAACGTCTTTACTCAGCGGAAAGGTACCTGACGAATCAGTACAAGTTCAAGGTAAATCTTAGTTTTAAGGTGTTTTTTTAAAGAAAACAACGGTAAAAATCGTTTTCTAATAGTGATAGTGCCTTCTCGATGAGGGCTCTACCGTGTGATAATTGACATTGACTTTCTTTAGCACCTTCACCTTCGCCTTCGGCTTGAGACACATAACTCCCGTCACAGTCAATTATCACACGATAGAGCCCTCATCGGCGGGCACTGTCGCTTAAATTATATATATATATATATATATATATATATATATATATATATATATATATATATATATATATATATTCTTTTCTTTCTAATAGTATTTTATAGCAATTTCAGGGGTAAAAATATCAATTAAAATTATTTAAAAATCTGATACTTGGCGTGCACATATATTTTTACATCAGGAGTTGAAGAGGTTAATAAGACTTTATTGGACTGCTTTTGTGGTTTCAGGTGGACCCTGCCCCTCTTGACCAAATTGATTTTTGAAAACCAAAGAAAGACAGTCTGCCTGGAGTCATCAAGCATCACCAGCCAGTTGGTGTTGGGAAAAGCCACATGAGCTACACTGACCCTACTGCTGCAATACCTTTGGCAAAGCTGCAGGAGCTCTCAAATGTTCTAACAAGTCAGCTGTCTTCACCAGCATCACAAAAGAGAATCTTGGAATGTAGGAAAAGCAGGATGCCAGTGACACTGACAGCTGCTCTGAGGATGACAGCAACTGGCTGTCTGAGCCACTAACACCAGTGTGTTCCAGCATGGATTAACAGGAACTGAAAATTACATAAGAACTGAGGCCAGAAATTCTTTTTTTAAGTTGTCAGTCAATGTGCAAACTGATTTTAACCATCTGTTTGAGGTGACTAAACAGGAGAGTGCCAGTTTTGTGTGGTTTGAGCACGGAGATGTTTCACTTTGTCCTGGATGAAAGCAAGCCCAACAAGATATTTATTAATAGAATTATGCAGTAGAATATTCCACCTACTAAGTATGGTAAAGACACAGAGAAAGTAGCCAGAAAGGAATAAAATGAGTTGCTCAAAAGCTGGCCTGAAAATAGATGCCAAACACCAGTATATTGGTGCCATTGATGATGGCTGCATCTTATGAACAAAACATCATATTTAGATGTAGTTAAGATATTTGGGTGTCACTATCATGCATCAAGGTTTTTCCAGTTTAAAACCAGCATAATATAGACACAAAAGAGAAGATATTTAGCTGGTACTGTACATCGAAAGCATATTTTTTAATGTTTCTTACTAAAAGCCTTTTTCTAATGCATTTTGTTTTTTATTAGAATCATTTTCAACATAAGATAAATGGTAAAGAGAACATCATTGCCTTAAAATGTTAGATGTGTTGGGAAATGCATGTTTAAGCAACCACAAACTAGAATCAAAGAATTTCAAGCATCTCACTTTCTAAACAAATTAGACAAAAAAGATGTGTACGCTTTTTAGTACAAGCTTAAATACAACAGCTAGAAACAAAAGTGCTGCAGGTTATGAGGATTATAGCAGCTCCAATTAATCAGTGATTGCAAGTGTATGAACTTGCCTGAGAAGTGAGGACCCACAGGAAATTAAAGCCGTAAAAAGGATCAACTTTAAAAGTTATGACCTTGGGGTTGGAAGTTGCAAAGTAAAAAGGGGAGAAACTGCAGGAAGAACATTAATTATGTCTCCCTTCCTCTCACCTTTAATGTTTCTTCAGTCATGCATTTCCATTGAGCTGTTGCCTTCTAGGATTTGTTAGCTAAAGTACTGCCACATTAATGTAGTGGAAAGTTTTATCTTTCAGGGGACGGTTATGTAGAGTAGAACACACTGTTTAGATCTGCAGACAATTAGGAGGTATGTTGATGAGATTGCACTAATTTCTTTTGTCAACCTGAGAAAAGTGTGGAAAACAAACATATCAGTAAATGTTTGACACTGTTTGCTAATGAGTGGTAAGACACATGTTTTAAAGCATGGTTACTTTAAAATTAATTTACATACATTCTTGGGAAAGATAAATACACAATGATGATCTTAAAAAAGGCAGATTATTTAAAAAACTTTTCATAAATACAGATGTTCTCTCTTAGCTAATTCTGTTACATTCACACTGATATCCCTCATTGACTCACCTGGTAAAGGCATGGTCAATTTAGTTAATACTGCAGACAGATTGGTATTCTCAGTAATCAGTTTAAGTATGCAAATTATCACCAATGAATCAAGGTAATTTACTCAGTATGCAAATGCAGAGACATGGGTTATTACCAATTAGGGGCAGCAGTGTGCAGTAGTGGTTAGGGCTCTGAAATCTTGACCGGAGATTTGTGGGGTCAATCCCAGGTGGGGGACACTGCTGCTGTACCCTTGAGCAAGGTACTTTACCTAGATTGCTCCAGTAAAAACCCAACTGTATAAATGGGTAATTGTATGTAAAAATAATGTGTAAAAAATAATGTAATTGTATGTCAAAATAATGTGATATCTTGTAACAATTGTAAGTCACCCTGGATAAGGGTGTCAGGCGCGTCAGGTCCAATTTATTTTCACAAGCGCAGTTAATTTTAGACGCACTGTTTAAAAGTATTTTTTTCCCCACAGTCAAACAGGTTTAAAAGGCCCTGCATATCAACAAAGCACTCACTAGGCATCTCCAGCCCAGCCCCACCCTTTCGTTCGCTATAGCTTTCACATATGCTAAGAAATAAATAATAATAATAATAATAGTCGTACATATCGATCAATCATCTCCTGATCACTCGTTTTATCACCAAACGCCTCAATAATGCGATCCAAGCCATTATTTTATTACTATAACATCTGAAAAAAGCTCTGCAAATGTCTGTGATATTCTCTGAGGCCTGATGCAGTAACAGCCAGCTTGTTTCCTTATGGCCGCCGTTATCTGATCCCAGGGGCAAGTATGACTATTCATGAGCTACGCCCTTTTTTTCGGCTTGTCTCGCTCCTCTCGCCCCACTCAGCCATTGAATGGTTTTCTCGGCTTTTTCCGGAGAAAAAACGACTAGAAACCCGTTTTTTGCGTTTTTTTGATGATGTCGGACAGGGTCCGACATTGGACCGGATAGGAATAATTGCAATGTCGGACCAGGTCCGACATAGGACCGCAAAGGATTAAATGAGGATTTGTTTCCACTTATCTACACACCATATTCCACACTGTTAAGGGGAAAAAAGTTTTTATAGAGAAAAAAATGATATATTAAAAATACAAAACTGAAAGATCATAATTGGATAAGTCTCAATCCCCCTGAGTTAATACTTGATGGAAGCACCTTTGGCAGCAATTCCAGCTGTGAGTCTGTTGGGATAGGTCTCTACCAACTTTGCACACCTAGATTTGGCAATATTTGACCATTCTTCTTTACAAAACTGTTCAACCTCTGTCAGGTTCCTTGGGGGGCATTGATGGACAGCAATCATCAAGTCATGCCACAAATTTTCAATTGGATTTAGGTCGGGGCTCTGACTGGGCCACTCAAGGACATTTACCTTTTTGTTCCTTAGCCACTCCAGTGTTGCTTTGGCTGTGTGCTTTGAGTTGTTGTCATACTGAAAGGTGAACTTCTGTCCCAGTTTCAGCTTTCTTGCAGAGGGCAGCAGGTTTTCCTCAAGGACTTCTCTGTACTTTGCTCCATTCATTTTCCCTTCTATCCTGACAAGTGCCCCAGTCCCTGCTGATGAGAAATGTTATCCCCATAACATGATGCTGCCACCACCATGCTTCACAGTAGGGATGGTGTTCTTTGAGTGATGCGCTGTGCTGGGTTTGCGCCAAACATAACGCTTTGCATTTAGGCCAAAAAGTTCAATTTTAGTTTCGTCAGACCACAAAACTTTTTGTCACATGGCTACAGAATCTCCTGAGTGTTTTTTTGCATACTTCAAACAGGATTCAAGGTGGGCTTTCTTGAGTAATGGCTTCCTTCTTGCCACCCTACCATACAGGCCAGATTTGTGGAGTGCTTGGGATATTGTTGTCACATGCACACTTTGACCAGTCTTGGCCATAAAAGCCTGTAGCTCTTGCAATGTTGCCATTGGCCTCTTGGTAGCCTCTCTGATCAGTCTCCTTCTTGCTCGGTCATTCAGTTTGGAGGGACGGCTTGATGTAGGCAGGGTCTTGGTGGTGTCATACATCTTCCACTTCTTAATAATCGTCTTGACCGTGCTCCAAGGGATATTCAAGGCCTTTGATATTTTTTTATATCCATCCCCTGATCTGTGCCTTTCAACAACTTTGTCCCGGAGTTCTTTTGAAAGCACCTTGGTGCTCATGGTTGAGTCTTTGCTTTGAAATGCACTATTTATTTGTTTATTTAGCAGACGCCTTTATCCAAGGCGACTTACAGAGACCAGGGTGTGTGAACTATGCATCATATATATATATATATATATATATATATATATATATATATATATATATATATATATATATATATATATACATGTACACTACCTGTCGAAAGTTTTAGAACACCTCCATTTTTTCAGTTTTTATTGAAATTTACACAGTTTAATGTCTCAATGTACTCTGAAATTAAAGCATAGAACAAATAAACAATTTGAGATAAAAAAAGAAATCATGGAATCGTTTTGTTTAACAAAATTTAATCTAAATTTTTGACTCATCAAAGTAGCCACCTTTTGCAGATATAACAGCCGAACACACTCATGGCATTCTTTCTACAATGGAAATCAAATATTGTTCGGAAAGTTCTTCCCAACACTGTTGCAGAAGTTCCCACAAATGTGTTGCACTTGTAGGTTGCTTTCCTTTCACCCTTCTGTCACATTATTTTTACATACAATTACATTCTTTTTTTACACATTATTTTTACATACAATTACCCATTTATACAGTTGTTTTTTTACTGGAGCAATCTAGGTAAAGTACCTTGCTCAAGGGTACAGCAGCAGTGTCCCCCACCTGGGATTAAACCCACAAATCTCCGGTCAAGAGTCCAGTACAATATAGCCAACAATTTAGTCTTGGCTTTGTAATAAAAGTCATTGTGAAAGAAAGTATTATAATCCTGTTGAGTGCTTGAAACACAGATGAAAGTCATTCTACACATCATATATTATTATTATTTACACTACATTTCTCAGGCAGAACAACTGTGCCACCCTGAGTGTGACGGTGCAAAAAAATAAAACAAATGTGCGTATTCTAAGCTCTGCACAGATCAGTGACCATCGGGACTGGTGCTAAACGAAAGCCAGAGACTGTTACATTTTACAACGCAACGAAGTACGGTGTGGATATACTGGATCAAATGGCACGGCTGTATTCTGTCAAAGGTGGTACTTGCAGGTGGCCTGTGGCTGTTTTTTATAATGTTTTGGACCTGGCAGCCATCAGCGCATTGGTTTTGTACAAGGAGTGCACCGGCAACACAATCACTCTGAGGGACTTCATTTTGCAGCCAGCCCTGGAGCTACGACAGAAACATTTTGGTAAGAGACACGAAAGCCAGCTGGCAAATGCCCCTCAACCTTCAGCCCCCCCCCCCCGAAATGAAATCCTTGCTGCGCCAGTGTTATTAACCATTATCAAAAAATCTCCATCCACTCCCGAAACAAATCATGGCTATGCCATTGATACACAAGTCCTTTACAAATCTGGGGTACAAAAATGAAAACTTCAAGAAAAATCAGAATTCCTCAAAGCAGCAGTAATCATTGGCAATGATTTTGTATCTGTGATGCAACAAACTAAAACACCAGTACATCAGGAGTTGGATTCAGCTTACAGAGAAAGTGGGGGAAAAAACAGGCAGAAGCTATTTTTATATTTGATTAACTCCCATTGAATAACTGCATCGAAAAGAACATTTCCTTAAAGTATGTTATACATTTGTTGAGGTGGGGTCACAGGGAACCTTTTGTGTATCTTGAAGAATTTAGTGAATCAGTCAAGCTACAAGGCTACTGCCCCTGTTAATGACTAATTCATTGATTGTGTTCACTGCTAAATAAAACCAAAATCCTACAAGTTACTTTTTTGTGTGTGTTTTGTGCGACGGGTAGGGGGCAAGTATATTTTTAAAAAGGACAAGTAGATCACATGACCTTACCGCTGGGATGGCTGCTTGCTGATTGAGCTCCTGTTGCCACTTCTCTATTTCATTTATAATTGAACAACGTACACTCTTTACATTGATTACTATTTATTATTTTTTATATAAAACACGAAGAGGTCACTGGGCCCCGATGATTGGGATGTCCGCTTGGCAGAGGTTGCACGCACTTTCAGTGGATCAGTTCAGGAAGCAATTGACATGGCTTTGCGGCCTGTGATTTGAAATGTAATCGAAACAGATACTATCCTCAATGCTTTTAAACGGGAGGTTGCTGATATTGCTTCCTCTATGAAACAACTAACTGCCAGGCAGGATATCACCAGAGCTGATCTTCACCAGCAGAAAGACGAAATCAGTCAGTGCAGTGCTCGTATTGATGCTATGCAGGATAAGATGGCGTTCCTTGAGGACAGAAATAGTCGCTGTTAGTCAGACTGGTGGGGCTTCCTGAAGGGGCTGAAGGTGATGACCCCATCCACTTTCTTCAGCAGAAAATTGTAGGTTCTATAGACATTGTCATCACAAATATATTGCAAATGTCGTGGACTTTCTTATGTTATGTTCTTATGATATTGTATATTAACAGGAATCTACATTGAATGAACTTTAATCTAATTTGTCTAGCTTTGCCTAGCGATAATGATCAACCTAACACCTTGAATGCATCAGGCACTCAGGAAACAAAAGGCTAATCAAACCCGTCTCCGTGATTTAATTAACCCATCTAGTGAGAGAGAGGTGGTTTAGCATAGGAGTCTGAAAGAGAGAAAAATAGCTTAAAGATTTAGAGATTTGACAAAAATCACATCATATTGATTTAATACCACTATGAGTACAAGATGCAAGCGTTTTTATTCTTAAAGGCTGTGTGGTCCAGTGGTTAAAGAAAAGGGCTTGTAACCAGGAGGTCCCCGGTTCAAATCCCACCTCAGCCACTGACTCATTGTGTGACCCTGAGCAAGTCACTTAACCTCCTTGTGCTCCGTCTTTCGGGTGAGACGTAATTGTAAGTGACTCTGCAGCTGATGCATAGTTCACACACCCTAGTCTCTGTAAGTCGCCTTGGATAAAGGCGTCTGGTAAATAAACAAATAATAATAATAATAATAATAAATTGCCTAACAAGTATAGAATAACCCAGGTAATAAATCCCTAAGAGAATTAAACTGTTTGCAATGTCCAACCAAAGTCGCAACCAGACATGTTTGGTGTCTAAAGAAATGTAATTTCTTATGGTAAAAATAACAGGAATTCAAAATAAAATCTGAATTATTTAGCAAAAGTTATGCACGTTTTAAAAGTTTCCCCTTTCCAGATTATGATAATGAACTAATCAGACAGAGGAAGGGGGGAGCAATCAATCAAGGTTTCAAGCCCATTCAACTACAAAATAGCCAATCGGAGCATGCAACGGGAAATTCAAATAATCTATTTGTTTGAAAAGTATAAATGCCCCTGCATTAGCCCCTGCGCCTGGCCCCTGCTCTATCCCTCTGCGTTAGCCCCTGCTCTATTGCCCCTGCTCTAACCCCTGCGCTATCCCTCTGCGTTAGCCCCTGCTCTATTCCCCAGCTCTACGCCCCTACGCTAGCCCCTGCTCTGTTCCTCTGCGCTATCCCGACCACTGATCCCTGCTCACTCAGATTCTAAGAAACTACAACTGCACCTGGATCCTCAGCTCTCAGTATTTATCCATCAAGGTTGGGGGCCCTGACACTCGGAGAAACACAAGGTAACAGAACTCTGAAAGTGACTGCTTTCCAGGCTAGGTAAAAATACTCTTAAATATCTATTCAGGTATTGTGTGACCCCTTGTTGTTGTGTCAGTATGTACTAATATTTCTTTGGTAAATTGTTATTTTAAACCTTAACCTCATTGTAATGCTTTTAATGTGACATTAATTGTGTAACTGTTTTGTGTGATTTTCAAACTTATTTTGTTGCATGCTTAATAAATGCCATCTTTCTAAGAAGAGATTCCCAGTATTAAGTCATTCACTCATGTTGAACAAATACGATTTATGAACTTTGAACAGTCTGGAATGTGGTCTATTTTTGGCGTGTAAATCCGCCATCGTTTTCAGAGAGTGATATTAAAAACGGGTTTGTACATTATAATAGGACACCGTTTATTGTAGAGGTCCCACTGAGATCTTGACAAATTTAAATTTACTTAACCAATTATTTAAAAAAATTGAAAAACTGAATAGTTTTTAGCAGTTTAACTAAAAATAAAAAACAACACTGTAAAATTATTAATGCAATAAAATGTTGCAAACAAGGGTTATTTCAAAACTAAACCTGTGTATCTTTATTTGTTGGTGTTGAGAATGTTAAACACAAAAAAGGTGTTTTCCTAAAATTGAAGTCTCAAAAAGGGGAACATTTATGCTACTGTAACCTACACAATGATTTTTACGATATGTAAGTAATACTATGTCGCATGCAGTAGGATATCTTAAGATACAGAGTCAGATGTTTTCCTAGTAGAGCATTACATTTGAAGAGCCGAAAGCCGAAATGTTTATTTCTTGTTTTGTGTATGGTAAGCTATGAAGTAGTTTCCATCGTAATTGCATGCAATTTACAGATTTTAAGCTAAGCGATTATAAGAGAATCACTTACAGTGAAGTCTATAGAAGTTTCTTTGACCAATTATTTGAATGTTAGTATTGTTGCTTCATTGATACATTGTTGTCTAATGTCTTGTTTGTCGTAAATGTTAACCTTTAGGTGTAATTCGGTGGATGCTGTAAAGGGCGCTCCCTCGCTGAAATTCCAATCTTTATGTTTGTATTCAGCTTCTCTAGCCTACTTGGCAGCACTCACTGGGGGCGGGATTAGCCACCACAAAAAACTTCCAGGTGGGGTGGGGGGGGGAGCAGTTCAGTTTCAATCAAGTTCCAGTCTCTTTGCCTATAGCTCGCGCTGCTTTGTTTGGTCAGGTAAAAAGAGTGTGACCAGAGCAGTATGGGCAATCCCGTTAGGTAGCTTGCATGTCAATCTCCTTTTTTATTTATACCCCAGCACTGCTTCCACCCTTTGTCTGTGTTTGTTTTTGAATGCATCTCAGACTCGGTGTGGTATACCTTGGTAGCTCGCTTTACCTTATCCAAATCTATTTTCGTGACTTGTTTGTTTAAACCTTTGTTTTTGATCTGTGTTTATTGTTTATTTTTTGCTTAAAAAAAAACAAACTTGTTGTTTGTTTGTGAGAGCTGTTTAAGCTCGGGAGTCCAGGAGGACACGCTAGCATGGCGACCAACTTTGAGTTTTCCTCGGAGGAAAGTGATGAACTCCCGCCTGGGCACATACAGAGGTCAGTCCGCCCCTCCCTCCTCCACCGTCTTCAGCCTTCGCCTGAGTGCTCTCCCAAGCAGAGACCTGCCATTCGGCGCACAAGACAGGCAGTCACGCAGCCCCAGATCAAGACTCTCTTATACAAAGACTGGACCCGGCCTAGACTGCTCAAGGTGCTTTTTGATCAGGCTATTCCCATACCTACCGGAGCCGATCGGGCGGAACTGTTTCGGCTGTACTGCAGTACTACATCAGCCACTCCTGTTTGCCCACCAGTCAAAAGGAAGAGAAATGCTTCTCAGAGCTGACGCCCTGGCCTCCCGATTGCAGTGCCGATCCCTCCTCAGCTTCAGGCCCTCGACCTGCCTGCTTCTTCTGAACCACCTCGCCAGGTTAGACAACAAAACCAGACTAATGCCTCTGTTTCTCCTGCTCGCAGCACACACCTTCCTCCACAAGCAGCGTCTGACCTGGACACCTTCAGGATCTCTATTATGCAGGACATGAAGGCCCTTCTACAGCCGATTCCATGCTGGACATGAATGCCCGTCTCGCTTCCTTGGAGGCCCACTCTTCACCAGGCCCTCCACCCGTCCATACAACTTCCTCCTCCGTCATCGAGGTCATCGATCCTACTCCTTCCTTCACCCTGTCTTCTGCTGCTCCCGTCGACCCACAGCAGTCGTTTGGATCCAGGCGCATCACTGTTTCTCCTGCCTTACGCAAACAGATTATTGAAGGTAAGGACGTGAATTTTGTTCTCGTTCTTATAGCCACTTATGAATTAATTGATCAACAGTCAGCTGCGGTAATGTATCAGTGTCACTCAAATATACTGATCCATGTTTGCTCAAAAACTTAACTATGGAGGAATTTATGTTGGCTTTTTCAGCCTACAGAGACATGCTATGTAGTGCCTTTCCTCACCACCAAGAGGAGTTGGATCATTATCTGGCATATATAATTGAGCTGGCTGTCCATTACGGTGGTACAATGTTCTATCAATATCACAAGAGTTTTTCTGCAAAAGCTGCCCCTGTCCTGGGAACAGAGAATGCTGTTGTCAACTGGGCAAAACCAGATATAGATCTGTTTCACAGGATTTTCGGGGGATTGAGAGGCTATGCTTGCGGGGTTTGCGCATCAATGGGTCACCTTTGTCCGAAAGCTGCGGCCGTCGGAACTGCCATTTCATCACGGTTTCCTAGGACCTCTTCCAGCTTCAGTCGGGGTTTAATTTCTGCCCACTCTATCCACGCTTCAGCCCCTCCAGACACCTCTTCTTCTACAGAGGGGCTTGGTCGCCCTATCAGATTCACAGGGGGCCGTCAAATTTGTAATAATTTCAATGACTCCATTTGCAATAACAATACCTGCCGTTTCCTTCACACTTGTTCTTTTTGCAGTGACGCGCACTCTAAATCTATCTGCCCGTCAAAGCGCGGCAAATGACATTCAGCCCTGACTGTCTCTTCTCCTGTGAACGCCCCTGCCTTAACCGAAGCACTCAGCCTACACCCTGATCACCAATTTGTGACATATCTCATCAACGGCCTCCTTCACGGCTTCTCCACCGGGTTATCTACTCTCCCACCGTCTTCTCTCTCCTGCCTCAACCTCCATTCAGCTATTTCAGACCCAGAAGAGGTCACCTCTCTTATTAAAGCCAAACTGAAAAAAGGATTTATGGTCACCCCATTCCCGGCCCCACCATTCCCAGTTTTTAGGATTAATCCAATTGGCATCGCCACTAGGAAAATATCTGGAAAGAAATGTCTAATCATAGACCACTCCGCTGCCAGAGCTCAACCCACCAGTAGTATAAATTATCTAATTCCGCTGGATCAATTCTCTCTTCATTGTGTCACACTCACAGACGCTATCAAATTCATCAAGATTGCTGGTCACGGAGCCTGGCTTTCGAAGGTGGACATTACAGATGCCTTCAAAGTTATGCAGATTCACCCCTCCATCCTCCATCTTTTTGGAATTTCATAGCATGGCTCATTCTTCTTTTCCACTCAGCTCACTTTCGGATGCCGCAGCAGCTCAAAAATCTTCGATTCACTTTCCGAAGCATTGTGCTGGATCCTTCTTAATTCTTACCGTGTCCCATTCCTGCTCCATCTGCTTGACGACTTTCTCCTGATATCTCCCGCTTCTCATCCTCCGGCTCAAAGTATTCACCATCTCAAATCCCTGTTTACTACCCTGGGCGTCCCCCTCTCTGCTGAGAAGACTGTTGGCCCCACCACCTGCCTCGAGTTCTTAGGCATTACTCTCGTCAAGTTTGAGGCTCGCCTTCCTCTATCTAAACTCACTCAGATTCGCCAGCTGATTTCTTCCTTCCAGAGCTCAAGGTCCTTTTCAAAGTGTAACCTTCTCTCTCTTCTGGGTCATTTCAATTATGAAATTTGCATCATCCCGCAAGGTCGTACTTTCATCTCCCGTCTGCTCGCTCTTTCTACCACTACGAAGTCTCTCGATGCCTCCATCATCATCCCAGATGAAGCCAGGAAAGACATCGATATGTGGTCCATCCTCCTTAACCACTGGAATGAACTTTCTCTGTTTTACGATGACACCATATCAGCTCTGGACATGCACCTGTTTACAGATGCCTCTCACACAGGATTTGGAGGATTCTTTGGATCACAATGGTTTTCAAGTCCCTGGCCCCAGGAAATTCGTTCCCTGTCTCCTCAATTGAAATCTTCTCCCCTTATGGAACTTTATCCTATTGTAGTCGCCACCCTGCTCTGGAGCCACCTATGGCCCAGAAAATCAATTGTATTCTTCAGTGACAACACCTCTACAGTTCATATAGTGAACAAAGGGTGCTCATCATCCCCCTTAATGATGCAGCTTTTTCGTCGCCTGGTCTGGATCTCTGTGTCCAATAACGTCATTATTCAGGCCCGCCACATCCCCGGGTCCCTTAATAACGCCGCTGACGCTTTATCTCGCCTGCAGGTCCAGAAGTTCCACAGCCTAATTCCAGGAGCAGATCCCAACCCGCAGCAGGTGCCTTCGTTCAGCCAGCTAATATTCAACTAAACTCCACACTCTCTGGTCTCCTCCAGTCGTCCCACTGTTTTATGGAGAGCGCTCTAGCCTCATCCACACGCTCAGCTTACTCTACTGCCTGGTCCTCCTTCACCACCTTCTACACCCAGAATCGGATCTCTCACTCCACCTTTAATCTTTGGCACTTGATGGCCTTTATCACTTATCTCAGACTATATCTCAACCTGGCTCCTTCCTCTATCAGGAATTACCTATCAGGCATCAAGTATCAGTTCCGCCTTCTGTCCATTCCATCTCCCCCACTCCTTTCCATTCCTGAGGTTCGCCTGACGATTCAAGGCATGGAGAAGAGCCTCCCTCCTTCCTCCACTTCAAGACAGCCCATTTCTTCAGACATTCTCCACTCTCCACCGCGGATGCTTCACTCCTTTTGACGACATCGTTATGGAAGCGCTATGCTTAGCTGCTTTTTTCGGATTCCTACGCTGCTCAGAGTTCTCTGTGCCATCATCCGCAAGTTTCCCAGCTGTAGGATTGCGGCGCTCTGACCTCACCCAAGTCCCTGGGGGGCACTTCATCCTCTTTATCAGATCTTTTAAAACAGATCAGCTTCGTCCAACTCTCAAAAATTGACTCTTCTCTTTGTCCAAGTTCTGCTCTAACCAAGTACCTCGCCTCCAGGAATTCTTGTCTTCCTACAGATCCTCTTTGGATGCAATGGCTATTTCAGATGTATGACATCAACATGCGCATAACCCGCTGGTATTTGTTTTTGCAGCCCTTTCATTTTAAAATCTACAGTTTTACCTACAATTCAATGATTCCCATGGGGAAAATATAAAAGATAAAAGACAAAGAAATGTTTGATTAATTGTAATAATGAATAAACAAAATTTTTAAATTTTTAAAAGCTTGCTGTTAAAATAAGATTAGCCTAAATTAACAACATAAATAAACTGGAGTGTCAAGAGTACTGCAATATATAAGTAGTAGCAGTAGGGACCTCTAGTGGTGAATGTTAGAATTGTGCTGTTTATCTGGGAGCTGGTCTCTCATTTATCCATTATGTATTTATTGTCCATATTAAATATAGTGTATTGGACATATGTATAAATTGTGGGGGTACCCCTTTAAATGATTAAAGGTAACTTACTTTGGTGTGGGTGGGGGGTTGGGACTTATAAAAGGAAGGCAATATGGTGTCCTAAAAAAGAGAGAGTGCCTTGAGCTGTCAGTTTCTACACTCTGAACTAAAGTATTGAACAAGGGACTGTTTGTTGTGCTTCTATTTTAAGTGTGGTGGATATTTTCCTATGCACTGTGGAGCTACCTGCAAATAAAGTTTCTCTTTTTCTACAAACTGGTGTGTACTCGTTTTTTCTCAAGTCTTTGTCGTGTGGAGGTCGGCGTTGCTCGGTCATTAAAGACAATGACAATGTATATATGTATTTGGGCACAGATGTTTGAAGTCAGCAGGGAAGGGTTAATTACCTTCCCTGCCCAAGTAGTTCATGTGCAGACAGTGCCTGGACTCGACTGAATGACTAACAAGCAATCGAGTCCCGGCACAGCTGCATAAAAGAGGCAGGTATCTCTTGCTCGAGTTTGGGTGTTCAGAGGTGGAACGAGACCGTAAGGTAAAGAGAAAGAAAGAATATAAGTAATTGCTATTCGTGCTGGATTTGGATGAGCACGATACTTAGATCTCACATATACCAGAGTTTGAGAAAAGAAAGGTTTCCATAGTAGCAGTCCAAAGAGCAATGTATCTTATTTATGCTTAATGGATTGGCTGTCTCATTGGCAATTTGTTTTACTGTCCTGAAGCTTGGAAGGTATAATAACCACCAATGTTGAATTTATTGAGTGATTTTTACCTACCCAATAAACTGTCAGAATACCATAGGGATACACACTCAAGACTTGAAAATATGTTAACACAATACTTCCAGCACTATATGCTTAGAAAATAATCCAACTCAGATTCACCTAATTAAAAATCAGACCATGTAAAAAATAATAATAAAACAGTGCAATCCACTAAAAAGACAGCCCTGTATATATTGGAACACAGCACAATTTATAAAAAAAAAACAACAAAAAACCTTCAAAAACATGGTTAACACTAGAAGGACCGGAAATAGATACCTAGAAGCCCTGCAGCAGTCTTTCTGGCTGTTGTATTCAAAACACTGTAAATAGTATAGCGAAAGGAAAAAAAAAAGTCAGATGCAATTAGTTATTTTTTATTGAGTATGTCACTGTGAAAGACTCGCACCTCTCCGCGGTTCGTTGCCCCTTTAAAAACTGACCTAGACACAGGAATTGGATTTTTACAGCGCTGACGCGCTATATTTTTAATAAACAAAATAAACAAACAAAACACAAAATAAACACCTGGCTCTATTCGAGCACTAACTAACCCACACACAGGAACCTCAACTAATCCACAGGACGGCTAAGCCGTTTACCTGCTAATCACAAAAAACACTCACTTCTTTAAACTTTCTTTTCCTCTTGTTCACGCCTGCATGGAAGCAGAGCACCCCTTCTGCCTCCTTCCCCTCAACAGCCCTGAGCAAACTAACTGCTCTCCTTTAATACCCTGCACCTGGCTAATTTAATAAGAAGCACCAGGTGCTGGGGATAATTAATAATAAAACAATTAACAAATCAAAAGTAACAATAAAGCAAAACTATCAAACAATAAAAGGAAACAAAAAAGGTGCCTGCGCACATATCCTACACAGGGAGGATTTTACCCCCCCTCCCTGCTGTCTTACAGTCACAAACATCTTAACAACCAGTATATATATATATATATATATATATATATATAGTAAATTGTAACAGAACCGCACCCACTCGGGTTCTTTGCCCCTTTAAAAATAGACCCAGGACAAAGGAAATTCAGGTTTAAGCACTGACGCGCTATATTTTATAATAAACAAACACAAAAACAAAATAAACAAAACAAACACCTGGCTCTTTTCTTGAGCACTAAACTAAAGCACAAAACAGGAACCTAAACTATATAACAGGACAGCTAAGCTGTTTACCTGCAAAAACCAAAATCAAACAAAACACAGTTTTTAAACAAATAACACAAATCCCAACAAGGCTTCCACACAGTACCTTCCTCTTCACACGCTTGCGCATCCTAGCAAGCAGGCTCTCCACACAGCAGCCCCAAATAGCCTGGCTGCTTTCTTTAAATACCCTGCACCTGGCTCTAATTGACAATGATAGCCAGGTGCAGGGGATCATTACTAATAAAACAATTAACCAATTAAATTTACAATTAAGTTAGGGTTTTTCAGCCCATGTCCTTCTGGAAGGTGTAGTCCTGTTTTCTTTTCCCCCAGGACTACACTCTCACACTATATACACACATTTATTTTACAAATCAAAACAAGAACATGTAAATAAATAAACATCTGAACAGACATCGATTTACATACATATTTAGAAAACTGAAAAGTTGGCAATACATTTTTAACTTTTCAACAGCAATCGGTTTATTATCAGATGCGCAAAAGCAACTGAACAATGTAGATAAATAAACTTAGAAGAAAACATTTTACAGAAGCTCACGGCACAAGAAATTATTAAAAAAAGTAATTTATTTTTCTTTTGTTGACAAAAGGGTATTCCTTTACCTTGAGTGTAAGGCTGTTCACAAGCAACACAGATAATGCGCTCCTCCATGTCGCCTTTCTGCACAGGGCACAGCTGCCCGAAATTTTATTTTTATTGCACTTGCCAACCTGGCATTGGCGTCTCTTGCGGCTCTCAGCGGGGTTGCCAGCTTCAGCTGTGGGTACATGCTTGGCAGTCTCCCTCTGTTCCAAATGCTTCTTGCAAAGTTCCTGTGCTAACTGTAAAATATATTCTCTCCTTGGTAAATTCTTCTCTGTGCATTCTTTGTAAAGTACCCAGGATTTGATGGCTGCTAGGTCCAATGCATTGTAAAACACCTGAACAGGCCATCGTCAGGAGCCAGCTTTCACGGAATACTTCCCTGCCATCTGATCCAAACATCAATTTCATATTTTGTTGCGTTGTAAAACTCCACGGTCTCTGGTATTTATTTTCACTAGTCCCGATGCTAATTGACTAATTGACCAAAGCTGCACCGCTGGCAAGCAGGCGCCAGCCTTTCAAAAGGTTGATTGAAAAACAATAGACTGTCAGTCATTCACTCAGGCAGAGAGACTAATCTAATTACAGCTAAACACTTTGTGGACTTGTAAATAAAAATAATAATGTAGAATACTGTTCTGTATAGTCACCGTCAATGTGCTTTTAAGGTATAATGTAATATAGCTCCTTTATTTTTGGCAGTCCTGTGTTTCATGCTTTGTGGGAATATTTAATACATACGGACAAAAAGATACATGAACGCGCAGCCCCATATGTGTTACACGATGGAGAAAATTACATTTTAAAACCAAAAACCGCCAAAATGATCGCTGCGGGGCTTCTAGTGTTAAAATTAACAATACAAGCAATAAGTATCAGCTTTATCAAAAAATATTTTATTTATTGTTCACCCTCAAACTTCTTGTAAGCATGGACAAATGATGGAAAATAAACCAGCAAAGCATCTTCATTGCAAAACAACCGCATTAAATACTGTTAATACGAAAAAATATCGCAAAATACACTTATACCGTATGGGCTCACAACACATTAAAAAATGCTTCAGAACTGGTTTAAACATTAACAATAAAAGCAATACAAGTAAGTACCAGTTTTATCACAAAATCACAAAGCAAAGGTGACTATTTTCTTTTTGTAACTAACTTGTACATTGGTAAATAAGAATGCTGGTAAAGGAGCAAAATACGAATCTTCATTGCTCATTCTTCAAGACTCAAATTCATGAAATACTGTTAATAAAATAAAACGTTAAAATACAGGCAACCCTGTTAATATCAAAAAAAAAAGTTTGTATTTGGCTTACTTTCAGCATGCTCAAAAAAGCTTCAAAACTGGTTTTAAAATGTAACAACGACATTAAAAAAAAACCTTTATGCATTACGTGCACCTTAAATGAAGTTTTCTTATTATTCATCCTGAGGGTCACTTTCATCGCTGTCACTTTATTATGGTCAAGCTCCTCAACTTCAATGTCAGTAGCTATGTTTCCATCAACAAGACGAACAAATTTCTAGCAAAATTTCACACAGACATACAGTATATGGAAGTCTTACCGTAGAAAAAATGGTTTCCATTAAACTGGATTCTAGTGAACAAACAGCTCTATGTAATGATGTCACAAGCTTTAAAAAATGGTTATCACACAAATTGTCTTGCTCTGAACAAAAAAAAAAGTTTGATGCATTTCCATATATTTCTTTCTATTCACTCGCTAGACTGGCGTATAAACTCTAGCGAATAACCAACCTCACTGAGCATTCTCGTTTAAGTAATAGTTATTATAATAATAATAATAATAATAATAATAATAATAATAATAATAATAATAATAATGTACCAGATACCCTCCAGAGATAGCTGCACCGAAACCTAAAAGAAGATATTTCAATCCTGCTTGGGAAAATGAATATTTTGTTTTTGAACGGTTAGGGGTAGAATTAAAATATACAGTGGCCAGAGATCAGCTAAAAACTGGTGTAAAAAGATGACGAAAATATTGTCTGCAGCAGAAAATAAGCAGGAGGGTCAGGTGTATGTCAGCATTTGTAAACTTGGACCAAAAAGCCACACAGAAGGATCTCTGTCTTCCCTAGAGATTGGCAAAAGCTGTTACAATTTACAACAGGTAGCATCTTTAAAGAAATGGCCACAAGAATTGACTCCAATTCCTCTGCCTTCCAAAGACTGCACTGTAGTGCATAAACTATTGCCAGAAACAATGAGAAATGTGGCGACTGCCTTTTCAGCTAAACCTTGAAATCAGCGTTAGATCTACCCTTTGTGGCAGATTGTGTGCTAAAAGCACTGACCAAAGTGACACGAGTCAACTTATTATTTACCATCATTTTTTAATCTAACAGAAATATCTGGAGGCTGTAATACCCATCCACTTCTTGAAAACCCACCCAGAACCCGCCCAATCAGGAGTGCAAGTTGTGACATCACAATCACCCCTGATGTTGTTCCCCATTGTGACAAATAGCAACTACACGATTTGCAATTGTAACTTTTTTGTGTTTTTTGTACTTATTTACCAGGGATCCTAGGAATCTGTTTGCTGCGGAAAAACACAGATTTTCTATGCTGTCGGAGAATTTTTTGTTTTACACTTGCAAAAAACATGCAAGGCTTTTTTTTGGTTGTTTGATAACCAAATCAATACACTTATCATATATAATCATCAACACAGGCAATTTTGCTTTAAATTTAGTAAACAAACTGATGCTGGTGAACGAGGCACGCTGTCAGTGTCACAGTTTACTTCAGTATCCAGTGTGTTTTTACTACTCAACAAGCTGTTTAAAGATGCCGAAAACAATAAAAAAATCCCCCCTAAATATCGGGTCAATGAGTTTGGCAATAGCCATCCAGGTGACAAAGACTAACTCGAGATTAACAAATATAAATACTATTTTTTTGTTTTTTTTATTATTAGCACACAGACATATTTGTAATGTTTAACACTTTGTGGTCCGACATTAAAATTTTTCTTTTCCGGTCCAATGTCGGACCCTGTCCGACATCATCAAAAAGGCGTCAATCACAGGTCCCTAGTCGGTTTTTCTCTGAAAAAAGCAGAGAAAAGCTTTCAATGGCCAACAGAAGCCGGAAAAAAATGGAGGCAGATGTGAGCAATACGCATAGTCCCTTCACCACAGAAATAACACGAACATAAACAAACAAGATAGCTACTTCCACATTCCAGCGCTCACAGAAAATCGTGGACATTTGCATTATTGAGGAGCTTGGTGATAAATTGAGTGATCAGGAGATGATTTATCAGTATGCACGACTATGAAGAGATATTATTATTATTATTATTATTATTATTATTATTATTAGATATCACATTATTTATACATACAATTACCCATTTATACAGTTGGGTTTTTACTGGAGCAATTTAGGTAAAGTACCTTGCTCAAGGGTACAGCAGCAGTGTCCCCCACCTGGGATTGAACTCACGACCCTCGGGTCAAGAGTCCAGAGCCCTAAACACTACTCCACACTGCTACCCTGATAATTGCAGAAATGTGATTAATAAAATACTTTTAAAGAGCGCGTCTAAAATAAACTGCGTGTGTGAAAATAAATTGGACCTGACGCGCCTGAGACGCGCTGAATAAACGGACCGCTAAGGGTTAATAATCAAGAAAGCCACACAGAGTTTTAACGAATCAGAGCAGTAATAGTGCTCCTTCTGTTTATTAAATGCTTAATAATGGATTGAGTGGCTGCAAGCCACTTTGGATCCCTGCTAATAGGCATCCTGGGAGATTCCATTGCCTTTACAGGTTTAACAGCATTAATACTTCAACACAATAATACAGGTATGGTTATCACATACCCATCCCTTAGGCTAGACACGCAAACCACTAAAGCACCCACCGCTAAATCTTAAAACATCCAATATATCACTCTCCAAAGCTACAATGTAAATCCTATACCTTATAGCAATGCATCAGTATAAATGAGATATAAATTCAAAAGTGTTCTTACCTTCTAGTATACGGTAGACTTCTAAATATGACCAAACAGCAACCAGCTTTTTCAGAGATCCTCAGAGCATGGACCACGCAACTTGTAAGATCATGTTTAGAGATACTAGACTGGGGTTTTACGTCTGCGTATTTGTTTTGACAGCTCTTATATTTGTGTGAATAATACATCTAAAAAGTACCGAGACCCCTTTTCAAAATTAATTGAATGTTAGCTCATGGTCCACCCCTTTCCCTTAAAATTAGGTGAATTGGAGTTCACAGGGTCCTTGCTACCAAGTATAATACAGGTATATGTGTGTATCTATCTATCTATCTATCTATCTATCTATCTATCTATCTATCTATATATATATATATATATATACAGTACTGTGCAAAAGTTTTAGGCAGGTGTGAAAAAATGCTGTAAAGTAAGAATGCTTTCAAAAATAGACATGTTAATAGATTATATTTATCAATTAACTAAATGCAAAGTGAGTGAACAGAAGAAACATCTAAATCAAATCCATATTTGGTGTGACCACCCTTTGCCTTCAAAACAGCATCAAGCATCAATTCTTCTAGGTACACTTGCACACAGTTTTTGAAGGAACTCGGCAGGTAGGTTGGCCCAAACATCTTGGAGAACTAACCACAGTTCTTCTGTGGATTTAGGCAGCCTGAGTTGCTTCTCTCTCTTCATGTAATCCCAGACAGACTCGATGATGTTGAGATCAGGGCTCTGTGGGGCCATACCATCACTTCCAGGACTCCTTGTTCTTCTTTACGGTGAAGATAGTTCTTAATGACTTTCGCTGTATGTTTGGGGTCGTTGTCATGCTGCAGAATAAATTTGGGGCCAATCAGATGCCTCCCTGATGGTATTGCCTGATGGATAAGTATCTGCCTGTACTTCTCAGCATTGAGGAGACCATTAATTCTGACCAAATCCCCAACTCCATTTGCAGAAATGCAGCCCCAAACTTGCAAGGAACCTCCACCATGCTTCATTGTTGTCTGCAGACACTCATTCGTGTACGCTCTCCAGCCCTTCGGCGAACAAACTGCCTTCTGCTACAGCCAAATATTTCAAATTTTGACTCATCAGTCCAGAGCACCTGCTGCCATTTTTCTGCACCCCAGTTCCTGTGTTTTTGTGCATCGTTGAGTCGCTTGGCCTTGTTTCCACGTCGGAGGTATGGCTTTTTGGCCGCAAGTCTTCCATGAAGGCCACTTCTGACCAGACTTCTCTGGACAGTAGATGGGTGTACCAGGGTCCCACTGTTTTCTGCCAGTTCTGAGCTGATGGCACTGCTGGACATCTTCCAATTGCGAAGGGAAGTAAGCATGATGTGTCTTTCATCTGCTGCAGTAAGTTTCCTTGGCCGACCACTGCGCTTCACGGTCCTCAGCGTTGCCCATTTCTTTGTGCTTCTTCAAAAGAGCTTGGACAGCACATCTGGAAACCCCTGTCTGCCTTGAAATTTCTGCCTGGAAGAGACCTTGCTGATGCAGTCTAACTACCTTGTGTCTTGTTGCTGTGCTCAGTCTTGCCATGGTGTATGACTTTTGACAGTAAACTGTCTTCAGCAACCTCACCTTGTTAGCTGAGTTTGGCTGTTCCTCACCCAGTTTTATTCCTCCTACACAGCTGTTTCTGTTTCAGTTAATGATTGTGTTTCAACCTACATATTGAATTGATGATCATTAGCACCTGTTTGGTATAATTGTTTAATCATACACCTGACTATATGCCTACAAAATCCCTGACTTTGTGCAAGTGTACCTAGAAGAATTGATGCTGTTTTGAAGGCAAAGGGTGGTCACACCAAATATGGATTTGATTTAGATTTTTCTTCTGTTCACTCACTTTGCATTTAGTTAATTGATAAATATAATCTATTAACATGTCTATTTTTGAAAGCATTCTTACTTTTACAGCATTTTTTCACACCTGCCTAAAACTTTTGCACAGTACTGTATATATATATATATATATATATATATATATATATATATATATATATATATATATATATATATATATATATATTACACTAAAGCCCCAAACAGGCAAAACACATGTTAGTTCAAATATTATGTTTATTTACTTAAAACTTATTATTTCTCTTCAGAGAATTTATTTCATCATGTTCCTTATTAGATCAAAATACTTTTTAAAACCTCTGTGCTTAGTTGCAATACAATCAAATACAGTGGAACGTTGCATGTCCGACCGTCACATAACCGCCCTGATCAATTAACCACCTCGCTAAATAAATAAATAAATATTAAAAGTAGCAAAGATCTTCTATATACACAAGATAGTCAACTCCACTGATTTAACATTGGAACTTCTGTCACTGCTGAAGCGGTGCATCATGGAATCCAAAGAGTTCCGGTGGCGATTTTTTAATTTACTGAAACTGAAACTCAGAGCAGCAGATTCAAATTCAGTGCCGTTTTGAGACTAGGGGAAGGGGCGGAGCTACCAGCACAACAGAACACAGCAAAGCGAGGCAGTTCTTCCAGCTACAACATGGGAGCGACATCGTGTGAGAAGTACATCATTTTAAAAGTGCAGAGCAGTTAGAAGCAGTAAGGAGAAATAAACCCTTGTTGGACCTGGTCCGACATTATTATTTTCCCTTTCCGGTCCAATGTTGGACCCTGTCCGACATCATCAAAAAGACGTAAAAAACAGGTCTCTAGTCGTTTTTTCTCCGGAAAAAGCCGAGAAAACCATTCAATGGCCAAGTGAGACCGATAGGAACCGAGAGAAGCCGAAAAAAAGGGGCGTATCTGAGAAATAACACAGACATAAACGAACAAGATAGCTGCTTCTGCATCCAGCGCTCAAAGAATATCACGGACATTTGCAAAGCTTTTTTGAGATGTTATAGTAATAAAATAATGACGGGTCGCATTATTGAGGAGTTTGGTGACAAAACAAGTGATCAGGAGATGATTTATCGGTATGCACTACTATGAAGAGGTATGTGAAAAATACATCGAACAGGGGTGGGGCGGGGCTGGAGATGCAGTACTGAGTGTCCTGTTGATATGCAGTGCCTTTTAAACATGTTTTACTGTGAAAAAATACTTTAAAACAGCGTGCCTAAAATAAACTGCGCGTGTGAAAATAAATTGGACCTGACGCGCCTGAGGCGCGTTGAATAAAAGGACCGCAAAGGGTTAAACCTGGAATTGGTTTCATCAGTAAATACATTAATTGTGAAATTAATGCAGCTTAAATTCTGACAGCTGCATGTCTTTTTCTGATCACAAACTGAAACTCAAATTCAGCGCCGTTCTGAGACAAGGGGAAGGGGTGGAGCTACCAGCACAACAGAACAACACAACAAAGCGAGGCAGTTATTCCAGCAGTTAGAAGCAGTTTGAAAGCAGATTGACAGCTGCAGAAACTAAACTTACTTACAAAAAAAAAAAAATTCTAATAATAATAACATGGCGTTCAAGCCAGTAGTCTGTGACACCTGCATGATGTGGGAAATCCGAGAAAACCCAACAGAGCTAAACCAAGTGTGTGTAAAGTGCTGCACGATCCAGGACTTGCTTAAACTAGTAAGTATGCTAGAAATGGAGCTGCAGGAAATGAGACAGCAACAGGAGCTTGAGGAGCTGGCACACCCACAATTCTTGGAAGTCTGTACCCCTAACAGACTGAAAGCCACCAGAGAGATAGAAGAGGATCAAAACAGCGGGTTCAGGTAGGCAGAAGCAGGGAAAAAAATAAACTTTTAACTCCAGGCTTGTGCCCATTGAGATTTTTTTCTCTCTTATGCTGGTTTGTCTGACCGGGTTCACAAGGATCATTAGGTTCATCACTAACTGTATCCATGCAAGTCCTCGGACTCCAGAATCACCGTCGAGCCCTCTTGAGGTGTCGTGGGCTAGTCGACGAAACACCGAGGATGGAAGGTGCCCACTTGAAGACCCCAGAGATGTACCCTATTTAACTCAATCCAGACGGTTGTCATGCTGATGCGCTGGGGAGACCGCACTGTGGTTGATCCCTGGAGCCAGCATCACAGCCGTTGTGTGTGCTGATGCGCTGGGGAGGCAAAGTAAGCTGATCCCTGGAGCCAGCATTACACTTCAGCCATCAACACCAGGCAGAAGGATATCTACATCATCAATTGGAAATGCAAATAGATGGAGACACAGATGGATCACATTAGTTTACTGTAAAGCTACGTCTTAGTTAGTGCTTATCTTGGCGTGAGCCGAGTTCAAATCAGCATGAAATTTTAACATCTACTCTCATGTAATGGAAATCCTGCTCATAATTTGCTACAATAGTATTTCTACTGGTTGTATATTCTTTAAAACACAGTACAATTATTACAATATTCTGACAGTGTCAGTTAGTACTGAACTTATCTCATTTTTAACTGTAATGTATTCTTTCAACAATAATAATTTTATTTGTAGAACAGTTTAACTTTAAATGCTTTTATAACATGTATTTCTAATTCAGATACTTCAATATAGCAATCTCTTTTTATTTTACTCCATTGATATACACGGAAGGCAAGAGGTTAATTTTTAATTAGGCACCAGCTTAGCAGAAAATGAAACCTTGAATATTAAAACTTAGGACTGCTTTACTTTGATATAACCACAGACCTATTGTAGTTCAATTGTTCCTGGCATATTAACTGTGCTCCGTAGATTTTGCCATTCTGTTCTCGCTGATTTAAAATGTTTGAGACTATGAGTCTAATTAAAAAATATGCTTTTGCCTGATAAGGGAGGTTTAGAAATTCCAGCAGGTCAGCCTGACCTTTTGATACCAGGAGCTCTCTTTTGCAGACCTTACACAGACTTATTCAAAAGGATACAAAATACAGGATCGTACAACATTACTATTAGCAATGTATTTCATTCTGTGGCATCCAATCCATATCTAATAAGTCATCTCGTTCCCAGCCAGATTCAAATTCTCCTCCTGGCTCAGCTCAAAGTGGCTCTGTGAACACCACAACAGGCCTGTGCATCCAGCGTTTTACATCACAGGTGTGGGCGACCAGGGTCTTTACTTGATACCTGCAAAAACTGAAATCTTGTTAGCTGGGCTCCCATCTCTACATTCTCATTCCCATCATCAGTGGACAAACACATTTTAACTGAATCTGGGTCCATCAAAGAACCGCACACCCTTGCAACGAGGCCTACCTTGCAAAAGGATCTAATGACTTACAGCACACAAGGGATGTGCCAGAACCGTCTGTGACAATACCAATAAATACTTCCTGTAAAAATGAACTGTTTTTTCAATAGTACTGTTTGTGTATCTTATAATGTGATGCAGGTGGGCACTCAATTTTAGGATTTTATTTTAATTGCTGAATAACTTTTCTTTTTTTATCTGAGAATTTCATTTTTTTATTGCAGAAAACTGGGATCCCTGGTAATTACTAAACATTCATCTGAAATATGAATCAATCAATTATTCATTTTCTTTAATCAAGTAAAACACTTGAGAACAAATTCCCATTTGCAATAATGCCTGTTACCAGACTGTGCCTTTTAGAAAGTGCTACATTTGCAGCCCAAAGTAATACGCTACCCATAATGGAAAGTACACAGATATTAATGTATGTTATTGTTATAATGTTTAGCAACCGTGATGTAAACACTAAGGGTTGTGTATCATATAGCTTAGAATTTTGCTTAAAAATATTGTTAATACTTTAAAACTATAAAAAATATATCCAAATGTAATACCCACACGAATGCCCAAAACTAGCCCAAAAATTAGGCACCCGCCCAAAGCCATTTTTCACGCACAATACAAAAAATACAAACCCAACTGGGCGTGAACCCGCCCAATCTGGCAACACTGATCGGGGCTTGATTTATTTTTGGGAGGGGGGCAGTTGAGGGGCAGTGATAAAATAGCTTGAAATATTCACACGCCTTCCTGAAAAAGAACTGTCACAGTTCATGATATTTTACTTTTGGTTCAGAAAAAGGATCCTCTAATGTTAGCATTCGTTTCCTTCCCAGTGCACGAGAAAGTATAGAAGACAATGGAGCGTTACCAAGCTCCAGTTATTTTATTCAGATGTTTAAATCTTTCGTTTGAATGACAAATGGTACAGAATGACAGCACCACACAATTCAATTAAAAATGAAATGATATGGCTGGAAAGTGCTTCGTGTGAATAGTGTGCAATAATAATACACGTTATTTTGAATTTAGGCTAATTCCATTCCTTCCAAATCCATTTGTAAAGTTGACTGAAGTGTAACTAATAAATAATTTAAACAAAGCTCTACAGAACACTACAAAACACACCCAAGCTTTGGCTATCGAGGTGTATCTCTTACTCACTGTTCCCACTGTTGAGGCTGGGCAATCGCCTTCACTGAACATTATTATTATTATTTATTTATTTCTTAGTAGATGCCCTTGTCCAGGGTGACTTACAGTTGTTACAAAGTATCACATTAGAAAGTATCACAATTCAAAATATCACATTACAAATAAGTGCAGTTATAAAATACAATAAAATCAGTAGTAAATAAAAGCAAATTCAAACGAAAATAAAAAAGTACAGTAAATAATTACGTTAGAGAGGGATTTTGACTAAGAGCAGTTCAACTTAAAAATAGTTGGTTATAAGGAGGTCCCCCAGTTCAAATCCCACCTCAGCCACTGACTCATTGTGTGACCTTGAGCAAGTCACTTAACCACCTTGTGCTCCGTCTTTCGGGTGAGATGTAATTGTAAGTGACTCTGCAGCTGATGCATAGTTCACACACTCGAGTCTCTGTAAGTCGTCTTGGATAAAGGCGTCTGCTAAATAAACAAATAGTAATAATAATAAATTCCATAAGAACAAGTAGTAAGTACAATAAATGGATAAGAATGATTTCAAATAAGAGCAATTATGAAAAAACATGAATACGGTTAAGAGTAAAATCAAGTACAAGATACATAAAATATAATTAGGATTGAGAGCAGCAGTAGAATACAGCAAAGTGTGGAGCAGTTAAGTGCAAGTACAAGATGAAGAAGTATTGATACATTTGGGTGCCATATAGTCCAGTATAGTCGAGAGTTGTGAGGTTTACAGATGCTGTCTGAACAGGTGTGTCTTGAGGAGGCGCCAGAAGGTGGTCAGGGACTGAGCAGTCCTGATATCCGTGGGTAGGTCGTTCCACCACTGAGCGGCAAGGGTGGAGAAGGAGCGGGCTCTGGAGCCGGGGAGGATAATCTGCTGGTGGCAGAGGAGAGGAGGGGGTGAGATGGGGTGTAGGGAGAAATAATAGTCTGGAAGTAGGAGGGGGCAGAAAGGTTGAGACACCGATAGGCGAGTACAAGAGTTTTGAACTGGATGCGAGCAGCAAAAGGGAGCCAGTAGAGGTGTTGAGAAGAGAGGAAATGAAAGGAAGTAGAGCAGGGGCAGCAGTCTGGAAGAGGTGAGTAAAGAGGGAGTCCAGAGCACATGTGGTGGGTTTGTGGCCCTAGAGTCTGAGAGGGGCGAGAAGGAGGAGGAGGGTAAATTAGTAGGGCTTGCAGAGGGTGATGGGGAGTAAGTGAGCAAAGGACGGGGTGGGTGGGTAAGGAGGCAAGGTATTGAAGAGTTTGCAGATGTCAGTGATTTTGGAGAAGAAGGAGGCAAAGTCATCAGCTGAGATAGAGGAAAGTGGAAGAGGGGGAGGGCTAAGGAGGGAGGAGAAGGTAGAGAAAAGTTTACAGGGATTGTTAGCTGAAGACTGAATGATAGTGGAAGTAGGAGTGTTTGGCAGAGGTGAATGTAGAAGACAAGGAAGAGAGGAGCAAGCCATAGAGATCCAAGGCAGCAGGGAGTTTGGTTATCTTCCATTTCTTTTAAGCAGAGCGCAGTGACTGTAGTTGAGTCTACAAAGACTTGGGAGAGGGAGTCGATTGAGGGGAGCAGCAGAGGAAAAGACAGGGGGAGAGAGAACAGATGGTGGAGCAGGAAAGGATGGGTACGACAGATAAAGTAGTGATCAGAGTTATCGAGAGGAGTGACTGAGAGGGGGGGGTTGGGGGTGCAGTCCCTGGTGAAGACGATTTCCAGTTGATGGCCAGCTGTGTGAGTTGGGGGGGACAGAAGGCGGAGGAGTGGAGAAGGGGAAGAAATCCAGCAGAGTGGTTGGGGTTGGAGAGCAACAGGGGTGGAGGGAGAGGGGAGGGAGGACAGGAGGAAGTCAAGCTTATCAAGAAAGTGAGTAAGGGGTCCAGGAGGGCGGTAGAGAACAATGAGGAGGAGGTGACGAGGAGAGGTGACTTAGACAGTGTCAAACTCAAAAGGTGCTAACAGAGAGAGGAGAGAGCAGGGGGGCAGAAAAGAGCAGGGAGGGAGAGAACAGAAGTCCTGTTCCTCAACACCGTCCAGAGGAGGAAGGAGAGTGGGACAGGACATAGAGAGAGAGGAACGGGTGGTCAGAGTGTTAGAGTTATCAGGGGAGATCCAGGTTTCAGTGATAGCTAGGAAGTCAAGAGAAGTCAGCTTTTTTGGAAGCCAAGCGGCAATTCCAGAGGGCACCACAGAGCGTGGAGAGGGAGGGTGAGCAGAGGAAAGGGGGAGAGGCAAGGAGATCAGGTTAGAGGAGTTAGATGTGCAGTGGCAGGGAGAAGCCAGAGGATGGAAATGAGAGGAGAGGATTACAGGTATATTAAAGTTAGTTATGGTAGGGAGCTGTATATGAGACGAAGTAGAAACTGTTATGGAAGCGGGTGGTGCTGAGAGGGAGGTGAAAAACAGACAGGTACAGGAGGAGCTAGAGCATTCATTAAGAAAAAGAAAAGAAAGGAAAATGTATGCAAACCTGGTTTGGAGTTGGAGCCTTCATGTTCGTTGCTTTTTTGGTTTTGTTTTGTTTGCAGCCGGTCCTTGTTGGCCTGTTCTCATTTGGACTACCACACTTTATTATAGTTTCCATGACTTTACATATGATTGATGTTAAACTTATAGGTCTGTAGTTCCCAGGGTCAAATTGATCTCCCTTTAAATATAGGAACAACGTTGCCAATTTTCCAGTCCAGTGGGAATGCTCCTTTATTTATAGGTTTGTTGAATATATAACATATTGGTTTAAAAATCTGTTCTCTAGTTTCCCTGAGGACTCCTGTAAAGATTCCATCGTGCCCCGTGGATTTGTTTATTGTAAGTACTGCTAGCTCCCTTAGTACTTCATTCTCTGTATAACAAACTCTGGTAATGATGTTTGTGTACATTCTGTTAACCTTGGTATATTGTATAAATCCTCATTTGTACAAAGTATTGATTTAGTACATCTGCAGTTTGGTAGTCTTTAGTCACTAAATTACCACTGCTGTCACATAAACTATTGACTTCCTCTTTTAGTTTCCTTTTAGCATTAACATATTGAGAAAACCCTTTTGGATTAAGTTTACTATCTGCCTCTACTTGTCTCTCTAATTCCCTTTTCGCTCTCCTAGTCTGCTTTTTAAAGTCTCTACAGGCCTCTCTGTATTTTGTTTGTGAGGCTGCTCCCTTTGATTTAATAGAAAGATATAATTTTATTTTATTTTTAATACCCAGCTTAATAGATTGATTTACCCATCATGATTTATTTTTCTTAAGTTTACCTTTTCTCATTTTTGGGATAAATTTATCCTGCAATTGTAACATTATATTGTTTGTTAATACCAAATCTAGACATGAATTGTAAGTAGTCGGGGCATTCACCATTTGTGATAAGAAACAATCTTACACTAACTCTTTCATTCCCATGTCTGAACTGTTGTCTGAGGTCATGTGGTCCCATTTTATGTTTGGGAAGTTAAAGTCTCCCATAATTAGGGTGTCCCCTTCCTTTCTTATTTTTTTATGCTTGCATATATGTTTTCATTTAATGATTCATCAGAACTTGGGGCCCTATAACAGACTCCCACTATTAAACCTTTAGATTTGCTTTCATTTAATTTCATCCATACTGATTCATTATTACTGCCATTACTTTCTAGTATTTCCCTTTTAATGTATATTGTGACCCCTCCCCTCTTTTTATCGTGTCTGTCTTTCCTAACTAACCTATATTCTTACATGTTAAACTTGTCTGCATCGTTTCTAGTTAACCAGGATTCCATTATCCCTATAATGCCATAGTTATCCACATTGACTACGGCTTCTAATTCTAGTTCGGCTTTTAATGCTTCTTGCATTTAAATATAAGCATTTCATTTTATAAACATCGGCAACATTTTGGTTGCACTTTATTGTTTGCTGTGTAGTTTGTAGTGTAGCTCCCCCTGGCTCTATCCTCTCTGTCCCCCAATTCCCTAGTTTAAACCTCACCTATCTCTCCCCCAACAAACATTTATTTGTCTTTTATACAGAGTGTGGTCAGGAGTTAATTGACAATTACTTCTCTAATGACACAATTAAACATTTACACTAAAAGTAAACAGAGTTACTAATGAAAATAAAGAGTTGTGGATATAGCCAGTGGAATTGTACACGTTTATATGTAAGGATATGGGAGGAAATAAAACAAAACAGGTTCATACAATAAATTGCCACAATAAACACTATTTACAAGTGACGGGTCTTCACTACGTCACATATGGTAAACATGCGGGCTTGATTAAATGGTAATGTCATTAACAACCCTTTGGAGACAGAGAGCCTGTGTTGGCCACTTCCAATCAGGATGGGCTTTGGTCAATAAAGGAGTCCCCTCTGGGGCCAAATTAGGAGGCAGTGTGGTCCAGTGGTTAAAGAAAAGGGCTTGTAACCAGGAGGTCCCCGGTTCAAATCCCACCTCAGCCACTGACTCATTGTGTGACCCTGAGCAAGTCACTTAACCTCCTTGTGCTCCGTCTTTCGGGTGAGACGTAATTGTAAGTGACTCTGCAGCTGATGCATAGTTCACACACCCTAGTCTCTGTAAGTCGCCTTGGATAAAGGCGTCTGCTAAATAAACAAATAATAATAATAATTTGTCATGTTACTGTTTATGATCCATATTAGTGATTCCACCCACTTAACAGGAGCATCATTCGCTTTGATAACTCAGATTTACATGGAAGTGCTGACCTGTCAACAATACAAAATGATCTGGACTGGACTCCATGAATAAAAAAAACGTGTCAGTGTCAGATAATATGAGAAGAACTGACTCTTTTCCCACATCCTTCTACAGTGTAGAAATTGCAGACATGTTTAAGTTAATTGGGAGTATGTAAATACAGCAGCATTAAGGAAATATGCATAGGTCTTAAAGTTTAACAAACACATCATTACATGTACATTTTCCCTTACTCTGATGCATTGCATTGCTTTTTGGCTGCAGTTTGAAAATGATAATGCATCACCCTTTTCTTGCAACATTTTCTCAGCCTCAGAACACTGGAAGACATATTATACCCACCATAGAGTAAAATAATAACAAGTTTTAAGGTAATTTTGACATTACCTCTAGCAATTGTTGCTATGGGATGTAAAACAATCAGAAATCAGTGCAGAAAGAAGCATGGATTTTATGCTCATTCATGCCTGTGATTTAAAAACAAATACATGTACACAGATGCAGTATAATGTATTACAATGCAGTAAACACAGACTTTACAGTTATAAATGTTAACATAAGTTTTTTATTTTTTATTTTTTTATTTTTTATCATTCTTCAATATTGTCAATGCTTTTACAGCCAGTGCAGAAACTGACAATTACACATCAGCCTTTCTCTTCTACAGTTTTACCTAATTGTGCTTGTCTGTGTATTCATCTCTGGCTGTCTGTCACACTCTACACAGGTGAACACATAAACTGGCTTGATCTTTACCAAACTTGTATAATACATTCCTAGCCTTGTATAGATAGTTTATATGGATTGGACTATAATCTGATACATGTATACAAATATTTTAACCTGTACTGTACATTCACTCTTTCGTGTTCTTACCTTTGCGATTATGAGCATCCTCTGCATGTGTCTGCCTGGCTGCAAGTAACAGTGGCCACAAGTAGCTTTATTCGTTGAGGACAGCAGCTGACAATGTTAACTTAAAGGTTAACTTTATCAACCTTACTGATACCACAGAGGAACCTTTGTGCTGTAGTTCGTTGACAATTATGTTTGCTGGGTGTCTGAAGTGCAATATTGTATGTGATTGTATTGTAGCCTAAAGCAAAATAAATAAATAAATACATTAAAAAAATGTGTTAAGTTTCACCACTATAGCTGGTATGTGAGGAATCTACAAATAAAATGCACTTGCATGTCTAGCCACTAAGTTATGAGAATAAATCACAAAGATTACAAATAAAAAATATGAGTACGACTCAAGAAAAGCTATGGGTACAAATCACAAAATCATGAGTTGGATAGAGTGTGAAATCACTGTCAAAATACGTCACAGAGGTCACAGGACAGGCTGTTGGAGACACCCCTCCTTAACACATACGTTATTATTTCTACGATCAATGTTTTTACTTGGCCTGACAAGGGCTCTTTATCGCCGAAGTGCTGTCTGAAATTACCGTCTCTCATGAATATTCATGAGCAGACAGGACAGGGGCGTAGATTGCAGAAATGTTTGATAACTTGAATGGGAAGAAATATTATTTTAAAAAATTGATTTAATTCTACATTGATATCCATAGATCAAATGTAAAGTTTTAGAGAATAAGTAAAAGTGACGCTGTGTGTCAAAAGGGATTTTCAGCAAGATCAAGAAGAGGGGGCCACATGCCGTGTAATATTTTTATTTTTACATTATATGTAATAGCAGAAATGTAATTTGTTGAAATACTTGTTGAATTTATTCTAAACCAACCGTAGCGTACATGGCCTTGGAGCATCCATGGATGCAGATAATGCCTTGTGTCTGTCTGTACCTTTTTGGCGATGCAGTAACGAGCTGGCGATCCACCAGGCTCCATCCCAGGCTCCGACTGTCCCGTCCTGGTTCATCACAATCCGTACAATACATTAATAACTAACATTGCTCTATAATTAAGTGAAATAATGTTTTTCTGTGTACTTTTAGAGTATTCAAAAATGTTCTGTCGTGACTAGCTACCGTACAACTGAGAACTGAGCTAAAGCTGATGATAGTTTTTTTAAGACGTAAATTTGCAAATGAAACAGTTGTTATTAATTTACATAGACATACAAATTTTCTTTTTTTTTAATAAGACACTATTTTAAATAATTAAGGCATAAACATGCCACAATTAATTGTGGAACACCTCCGAGGCATTAGTAAGCCTAATTAATAGTACGCCTAAGCCTAATAATCGTAGTGATTGAAATAATATTACTGATGCACCTAATTAACTTAATAAATAGACCCAATTAACCCGCTATCCAAAAAGTTGAAGAATTAAGTTGCCGCCAATCTCGTTCACTCTTGATCGCTGCCTATGGCGTGAAATAGCTATCAAAAATCTGTGTGCGCAGAAACGCAGTTTGTAACTGTAAAACTAAGTTTGTAACTGTAAAATGGGGGACAAAATACAATTACGCTTCTAATTTACACTTACGAAACTCAGTCTACGCTTACAAATCTGTTTTCTGCTTGCCCGCCACTTTTGAGAGTGAAATTGCTCTCAAAAATACGAGCACGCAGAAACGCAGTTTGTAACTGTAAAATGAAAAAAAAAATACAACCTCTTAATTTTTTTTCACTTCCGGTTCTATTCTACGCGCGTTCGAGTCCCTTTTCACATTTACAGTTTTTCTGCGCGCATCGAAACTCTGTCTACGGTTACAAATCTTTTTGTGAGCGATTTCACGCTCAAAAAAAAAATGCAAATGTGTAGCTCAGGCAGCCTTGTTGTTAGTTGATTGTCGGCACCAGCGTTGCCAGACGTACGATAATTGTCGTATTTGTACGATAATTTCAACCATTGTACGATGTACGATCAATAATTGCAAAAAAGGCCAAATATACGATAATTCAGGCATGTTTAAATTCCTTAAAACTTTTCTCACTCAATTGCGCAGATTATGAGCTACGTCACCACGTCTCTGGCTTCAGCAGCTTCACCAGCACAGATGTGCAGCCAACTACAGTATTACCGTGACGTCACCGGCTGCTGAGACGTTAACGACACGCAGCCTTTGTCATTCTGCGCAGAATCTGCACAGAATCGGAGCAAGTAGCCAATGAATTTTCAGAATCTTTGCAGAATCTGCGCAGACTTAGCAAAGTCTGCCTCTCGTGAACGCACCCAATATGTTAATAGTTACCACGCAGGCAGGCACGCGCTACGTATGTTGTTAATTAAGTGCGACTGACACTCGCTACCTCCAGGCTGTGCGGTAGAGACGTGTGACGACCAAGCTTAGCTCAGTAAAATAACAGCGATTCCGAAGTGGAATCCGACAAAATTTAACATTATACGGTTATATTATAATTTAGAAAACGATTGAGTGCCAACAGCCAATCAGCTTCCCCCGCTGGAACGTTGAAGTGAAATCAGGATAAAACTATTAGAAAACCTTTTTTTTTTTAAAATGTTGTTTAACGTTTGTATATAATAATAGCATCTAATAGTCTCGTTATGTTAACTGTACTAGGTGGGCGTTACCACAAGATTACGTGTGTGTTGTATGTTTTTTTTTATTCATACATGTAAGGGAAATTGCAATAGAACAAAGACTTAAACAAAATGACTTATGATCAGTGCGGTGTCCAGTAGTTCAGTGCAGTGCTTTTTTTTGTTCATTTAGTGCTCGTGATGCAGTTTATCAGGTAATATGATGTCACATAATAAGGATGGAAAAATAACACATATATTCTTAAAGTTTTACAGTGTATGATCATTTTTTCTGAAAATACGATAATTTTGAGGGTCCAATACGATATTTCCACATTTCAGATCTGGCAACGCTGGTCGGCACTGTCGATCGGTCACTGTTCATCACAGCCAACATGGCGGAGGAATCAAGGGGATGGGGTAAAAGCCTGAACGAGACGGAACGGCCCTGAACGGTACTTTAATGAATTCATTTGCTTTAAAAAAAACAGCATAAAAAGTTACAGACATACGAGGAGAATATTTTAACAATCAGAACCGATTAATAACGCGCTGTCATTAACCTGTTCTGGGCCAGAACCCTCTTTTTATCACCAAAAAGCTCCCGGAACACTGGGTTCCGAAGGTGCAAAGACGAAGAAAATGATACACACAACACAACTAAGTGAGGGCATCCTAACACTATTGAAAAAACCCACCGAACCGACCTTTAACTGTCCATTCTGGGTATCTGGGTAATAAAACTGTATTTATTTTGTTTTTTATATGATCTCTCTCCTATATATTTGTATTGATTAACATCGTTTTTCTATTTTCTTTATAGCGGAATATAGTGAGGCCTTCTTTCTACTTTGCAGGGAAGGAGGTGATAAAGTAACAGTATTTGCACAAGTAGAACAATTGCAAAGTTCTAGAATTGCTGGTAGCCCCTAACTGTAACGGTTATATGTGATTACAAAAAATAATAACACGTATATATAGCTGCAACAGTTTCACAACATTTATTTTTTGCACAACTTTTTTGTTGTTCTTACTTACAATGATAAAAAAAATTCTTTAAATGTATTTAACATATTCATATATGTACATAGGCCTATATTTGATACAAAATGGATACAATGTAATTACAGTGCAAAGGCAAGCAAACACACTACCTTACAATTATGTAGTTTACAACATGTAAGGAAAAACGAGCAAACAAAGCAAAACAGTTTAGATTTTAATATTACGCAGGGTGACTTCAAATACAGAAACCTTGATGCATTTCCCATTTTCTTCTTCATAAAAAATTAATTCGTTTTTTTACATTGTGTGTCATATGCATACATAAATAAATAAAATAAACAGAATAAACAAACAAACAAACAGTTTCGTTTTTATGTCTGTGTTTAATTTGGGAACCTCCTGTCTTGTCTAGTGCTGTGTGTGTGTGTGTGTGTGTCTGAATAGGAGAGAGAAATTAAACAATGTATTCTTGCTCTAAATGAGCTGCTGCTATATTAAACTATGCAACACTGTATTGCCTGAGAAAGAACGATTGAACCCTTGAAACAAGGTATCAAATTGATGTATTTGGCTGAAACGCTGCAACTAACAGACAACAATAGTTTGTGTAATATGAGAATTGAAACGAAATTGTGTTTTAAATAAATTTGACTATTTTACATCCCTGGCATTTTTATTGTGTGTTTGTGTTGTACTTGGTCAAGACCTTATCCTCTGGCCCAAATAAAATAACCTTGTGCTAACAACCTAAAATCTTTAACTTAATCTGAAGGTAGTGCCTTCAGAGGCGTAGACGGGTACCATAAATTATATTTTAAACCCAGTTTAGCCCTCGCTACAGTATGACCTTTATTTCTAATAAGTAGCGGAATGTTTAGTCACCAACGCGGTATTTACTGTTGAAGTCTAATTGAATATATGGCTTTCAAATGTGGAGCCATGCACAAAACCTGTAATTTTTAATCAATTTGCATGGCTTTTCAGTATTAGAAAGCTATATAGATTAGAACCCTTGGGGGTTATTTTTGAGTTTTACGGTTTCTTATTAATCCTTTGAGATTTCAACGTGTATTTATGGTGGTTTAGCCTGCTGTTTAAAAAAGGTTATTTGTATACTATTGGAGCCCCTGAAATACGGTTTCTTGGAATAACTTTTTCAAGAGTGTAAGATTTTTAAACCTCACGAATATGTTTTAGAATATTCCCAGAAGGTATTAGTAATAAATCAGACACTTAATGCAAGTGTAGCCCATCAATCAACAAAACCTTTATTATATAACTTCCATTACCAAACAATATTAAGCCATAGCAGTCAAAACAAATGGTTATTACCCGTTCTCAAAGGGAAGTTGGGCGCGGTCTATGTGTCAAGCAGTTTTGTCTCTTAATTATTCATTATTATTAATTAGTCATTTTAGAAGACACTTCTATCCAAAGCAACTTCCAGAGACTATGGGTGAACTATGCATCACAGTCACCTCCAATAGGACCTCGGTTTTACGTCTCAAGGACGGAGCACAAGGAGATTAAGTGATCTGCTCTGGGTCACACACAGTGTGAGTTGGGATTTAAACCAGGAACCACCTGGTATGAAGCCTTTGTCTTTAGCCACTGGGCCACCTTACCCAGGCTTCATCGAATACCTTGCTAATTCACATTTTCTCGACACTCGCTCTTATGTAATTCTTAGCCGAGTGCATGACAATTCGTCTAATAATTACACTTTAGCTTATAATATTCTATGCACAGAGGGAGCACATTTACTAATGTAACAGGAGGAGGCGTTTTGGGCAGGGTGTGTTGGGAGCTATTGTTGGAGGGAGGGAGCAATTACTGAATGGCTGGATATTGTGAGCAGGGTGTGGAGTGTGATTGTGGGGTTATCTGGGGAGTTTATTATTGGGCTTTGTAGTGGCCACCGGGGTTTACAAATAACTTTTATTTGCTCCGAGTTCCCATTACCTTTTTCTTATTAATTTAATAAACACTGGCTTGAGAAGTGTTGTAAAAGAAAATCTGACATGCTCCACCTCATTCGTACCCAAAGGGGTTGTATTTTACATTAAAGGCTAATGAAACCCCAATCTCATCATGCCCAACAGATACCACGTTAAAAATGAGATACAGTTTAACAAATCGACCTACATCTCACTCGTTTTACATTGCAATCTTAATATCACACATTTACTACTGCCGCTTTTGTATCTCACTCTAAAAACAGTCTCATCAACAACACTAGTGTGTTAAAGTGAACAAACAACAATTTCTATGTGGTTACACAGTCAACATCTTAAAAGTACACACACATTTTTCTTAAAAATATGTACATCTAGTAATATGGACGAATTCTCTCTCTATTAGTGATGCGTGGACCAAGAAGCGCATGGGAACCCAGGAGCAAGCTGATGTTCTCTAACCCCTATATTCTCATAATTCGGTCTACAACAACATCCAGTGTACGGAATGGGCAGTTAAAGGTCGGTTCGGTGGGTTTTTTTTTTCAATAGTGTTATGTTGTTGTCACTTAGTTGTATTGTGTGTATTATTTTCATACTCTGTGCAGCCTCGGAACCCGTGTTCCAGCTGGTTTTGTCTATACGGCTGTTTATTGCACTGAATGGGCAGTTAAAGGTCGGTTCGGTGGGTTTTTTCAATAGTGTTATGATGCCCTCACTTGGTTGTATTGTGTGTATCATTTTCGTCGTCTTTGCACCTTCGGAACCCAGTGTTCCCGGAGCTTTTTGGTGATAAAAAGAGGGTTCTGGCCAGGAACAGGTTAATGACAGCGCGTTATTAATCGGCTGTGATTGTTAAAATATTCTCCTCATATGTCTGTAACTTTTTATGCTGTTTTTTTTTTAAAGCAAATGAATTCATTAAAGTACCGTTCCGGGCCATTCCGTCTCGTTCAGGCTTTTACCCCATCCCCTTGATTCCTCCGCCATGTTGGCTGTGATGAACAGTGACCGATCGACAGTGCCGACAATCAACTAACTAGGCTGCCTGAGCTACACATTTGCAGTTTTTTTTGAGCGTGAAATCGTTCTCAAAAACATTTGTAACCGTAGACCGAATTTTTGTGCGTGCGCAGAAAAAACTGAAAATGTGAAAAGGGACTCGAGCGCGTGTAGAATAGAACCGAAGTGAAAAAAAATGAGAGGTTGTATTTTTTTCATATTACAGTTACAAATTGCGTTTCTGCACGCTCGTATTTTTGAGAGCAATTTCACTCTCAAAAGTGGCGAGCGAGCAGAAAGCAGATTTGTAAGCGTAGACTGAGTTTCATAAGTATAAATTAGAACCGTAATTGTATTTTTTTCCCATTTTACAGTTACAAACTTAGTTCTAGTTACAAACTGCGTTTTACTATTACAAACTCTGTTTTAAAATTACAAACTGTGTTTCTGCGCACACAGATTTTTGATAGCTATTTCACGCCATAGCTGCCTATCCCATCCCTGACAACCAAGCCAGAAATCAAACCATGCCCCTGTCTTGTCTTCTCATGAATATTCATGAGCCGACAATTTCAGACAGCACTTTGCCGATAAAGAGCCCTTGTCAGGCCAAGTGAAAACATTGATCGTAGAAAATAACGTATGTGTTAAGGAGGCGTGTCTCCAGGTGAATCTTGCTAAAAAATGCAATCATTTTCAAAAGAGAAAGCTTTGAATAGGAAATAAAGCAGACTGCATTATAGGAATTGGAGAAAAGTCGCCATTAGAATGATGCACCGATGATCTATCTATATATAGAATATATAGATAGCAATCAGCAATGCAAGGTGCTGGACGCATGCGCTGTTAAATACTCATCAATTGTTCCCCCAATCAACAGCCTGTCCTGTGACCTCTGTGACGTATTTTTGACGGTGATTCCACTCACTATCCAACTCATAACTTTGTGATTTGTACTCGTAACTTTGTGATTTGTACTCGTAACTTTGTGATTTGTACTCGTAACTTTGTGATTTGTACTCGTAATTCTGTTTGAGTTGTACTCGTATTTTTGATTTGTACCTGTAAATACAAGTAAAATTATTTTTATGCATGCAAATATTTTTGACAGTGATCTCCCTCCATACAAATTGCCCTATTTTACCTTAAAGTTTACACAATACATATAGGAGAAAATGGCTATATCAAAGTGCTATAAAAAATAGGGGTCTTCTGTGAAAGCAATTTTTAAAAAAAATTAAAAAATGTTTCCATAATCCCAAATAGGTTACTGGTTTGCTGTGTACCATAGGCTAATTTCTAACCCACGGAATGTCGACTGCACCTTCAGAATTATACAGATCTCTTTTTTCTGCAAAAAGGCCTAAAAAAAGAGAAAAATGAAAAAGACCACAGAACATGTTAATCTTGCCAATCCTGATTTAATTTCACTGGGTATTGAAAAAAAACAATGTTATGCCATTACATACAGGGAATTTACCTTCATCATACTTATGCAGAACAGTAAATGATAACTGTTGAATACATTTAAGATCGTTTACACATAATATGCAGCCTGTGATAAGGATAGCTTGTGGGTGACGTCAGACCAGGAAATACAGACACAATACCTTGTGTGAAAGCGCTGATGCGCAGATTTATTATAAATAAAAGGTTTAAACAAACAAAACACTTCTCAAAACAAAATGGCATGGTGGCCAAAAGAAAACAGACAGACATTCAACAAGATAAAACAAACAAGTATTGTGCTAGTACAAACCAAGCACGGGTAGCAACTGTTTATAACGCTCTCTCGTTCTTTCTCCCTGAACACCCAACCTGAGGAGTGGCTAATCCACTCCTTTTAAAAATCGGACTCTTCCCTTCCGACCTAAGATAGTGCCCAAATACATGCATTCTAAATCACCTGTGCTACATAACCCAAACAATAAAAAATAACACAATATACACCCAGGGGCGGGGTGTACCCCAACACATCTCCCCCCTTGTGCACAGCACACATGGCCTTAAAGGCCACCTCCCCCTTAAAGGCCCAACAGTCTCGCCTATAGTCTTGGGCCAGGAACAAAGGCATCAATGGGCCCACGGGTGGCAATATTGTCAGTGGCAATGCTGTCATTGGCAATGCTGACAGAGGCAAGGCTGGCTCCTCTATCCTCAACAATCCTGTCAGCGGAAATGCTGCGTGGCAACACTGGCAGTGGCAGAGGCGCGGCACACTCCGGAAGTGGCGGTGGTGCTGCATACTCTGGCAGTGAGTTGCAAGCTCTGCAGCCCTAGGCGTTGCAGGACAGGTCAGGAGATGACCCTTGGGAGGCGACGTCAGCTCCCCTGGTGGTGGAGGTGGTCTCCCTCTGGTGGTAGAGATGGAAGTAGCTCTTCTCTCCTTGGTGGCGGAGGCCAGAAAAGCGGGTAGTCTCCCCCTGGCGGCAGAGGCAGGAGCAGCTGATAGTCACCTTCTAATACTATAGACAGTTGCAGCTCTCCCTTGGTCGCTGGGGACTGGTGCGGCTCTCCTCTGGGCTCTGCCATGGACGTGCCTACTGCCTGTGGAGCTGGAATAGGCATGGCCTCTCCCGAAGGGAATAAAAACAGTGGGGGCATTCCCATATCTGCAGCCAAGTAGTTGCACACCATGGCTGCGATGTCTGGGAGGGATGCTGGCCAATGTTGTTGATCCCAGGCTTCCCATTGCTCCCCATCTCTGGCCCACAGCATGTCAATCACCATCAGAAGGGCCTCCCTGAGGTCCCCCTCAGGGTCCAGCAGCCAGGTCCATATCTTCCCTAACTCTTTGCGGTCTATTTATTCAGCGCGTCTCAGGCACGTCAGGTCCAATGTATTTTCACATGCACAGTTTATTTTAGACGCGCTGTTTAAAAGTATTTTTTTCACAGTAAAATAGGTCAGTACTGCATTCTTGAAATGTAATTGTTGACGACTGTAAGTCGCCCTGGATAAGGGCGTCTGCTAAGAAATAAATAATAATAATAATAATAATAATCTCCAGCCCCACCCCACCCCTTGTTCGCTGTATTTTTCACATACCTTTTCATAGTCGTGTATACTGATAAATCATCTCCTGATCACTCGTTTTATCACCAAACTCCTCAATAATGCGATCCAAGTCATTATTTTATTACTCTGCTAATTTCTATGATATTCTTTGAGCGCTGGATGCAGGAGCAGCTATCTTGTCTTCAGGCAACCAGGGACCGAGGCAGATAGGTAAGTTCCTGCTTCAAGTAATTTTAAACTAACTACATTTGGTAACATTGTAAGGTGGTGTTTGAATTAGCTGAGTTAGTGTGTGATTAGTACCAGGTGAGTGGTTAAATTGATTAGAAGTTGATTTGCTATTTGATTGGTTTCCACACAGTTTAGTTGGTTCTTTTGCCACGCAGTCGTAACATTTAATCAAGCAGCCTATTTCAGCGCCAGCAAACCGAAGAGCCTCAACAAAGAGCCGGAGTCTAGCTGTGGGAGTCTAGCAAGGGAGGCCTGCGCCGAGACGCTGTTGGAATAGATCCGAACCTAACAGTGCTCTGGAAGAAGCCATCTACTAGTCAGGTCTGTACCCTCCACCCCACTGCTCCTACTGTGCCTTTTGTCTTGCCTGTCCTGCTATGACTGTCTCTCACATCCCTGTTCTGTCCTCTCGTCCCGTCCTCTGCCCTCTCTCCGCTGCTGCTCCTCCAACCCCTCTAACCTCATCCCTCTGCCTCTCCCCCCTCCTGCACACTCTCTGGTGCACTCTGGAACTGTCACTCTTCTGCTAACAAAGCTGATTTCATCTCTGCCTTTGCCTCCCACCTCTCTCTCGATTTCCTTGCTCTCACTGAAACCTGGCTGTCCCCTGATAACACTGTAACTCCTGCTGCCCTGTCCTCTCTCTATGTCCTGTCCCATACCCCGCGTCTCACTGGACGGGAGGTGGGACTGGTCTTCTCTCTCTCCTCCTTACTCTTTTCTGTCCCCTCCGATCTCTCCTCACTCTCTGTCAATACCTTTGAATTTCACGCAGTCCAACTAACCTCTCCCTGTCAACTCCTGCTCATTGTACTGTACCGCCCCCTGGGCCTCTCGCTCACTTTCTGGATGAACTTGACTATCTACTCTCCTCCCTCCCTCTCTGTCTACCCCAGCTGTCCTGCTAGGTGACTTCAACATCCATCTCTCCAACCCCAGCCACTCTGCTGGATTCCTCCCTCTCCTTCACTCCTTCGACTTCTGTCTCTCTCCATCCCCTCCTACCCACAAAGCTGGCCGTCAACTGGACCTCATCTTCTCCAGGGCCTGCTGCCCCTCCACCCTCTCTGTCACCCCCTGGACCTCTCCGATCACTATTTCATCTCTTTTTCTCTGTCTCTCCCCCCTCTCCTGCTCCTCCTACTCCCACTGTCACCTCTCGCCCGTAACCTCCGCTCTCTCTCCCCCTCTGTCCTTGCCTCCACTGCTCTCTCTCACCTCCCTCCCTATCGACTCCTTTTCACAACTCTCCGTGAGACTCTGCTACCTCCACCCTCTTCTCCTCCCTCACCTCCTCTCTCGACTCCCTCTGTCCCCTCACCTCCCGACCTGCTCGCCCCTCCCTCCCCATCCCTGGCTCTCTTCTGCACTCCGCTCGGCAAGAATCACACTGCGATCTGCTGAAAAGAAATGGAAGAGAACCAAACTCCCTGCTGCCCTAGACCTTTACCGCACTCTCCTCTCCTCCTTCTCCTCTACTCTCTCCTCTGCTAAATGTACTTATTTCCAATCTGTAATCCAAGCCTCCACTAACAACCCACGTAAACTATTCTCTACCTTCTCCTCCCTCCTAAACCCTCCCCCCTCCTCCTCCCTCCTCTATCTCCCTGATGACTTTGCCTCCTTCTTCTCTTCTAAAATCTCAGATATCCATAAACTCTTTAACACCTCTCCCTCGCCCGCACCTCCTCCTGCTCCAACCCCTACACCCACTGCATCCCCTACTAACTCACCCTCCTTCTCCACCTTCTCGCCCCTCTCAGACTCTGACCTCTCCTCCCTGCTCCAGGGTCACAAACCCACCACGTGTGCCCTGGACCCCTCCCCACTCACCTCTTTCAAGCTGCTGCTCCTGCTCTACTTCCCTTCATCTCCTCCCTTCTCAACACCTCTCTACTTTCTGGTCTCTTTCCCTCTGCCTTCAAAAAGCCTCTATCACTCCCATCCTCAAAAACCTACCCTCGACCCCACCTCCCTCCAGAGCTACCGTCCTGTCTCCCTCCTACCCTTCCTCTCCAAAACCCTTGAGCGGACTGTACACCGCCAGCTCTCTGCTTTCCTGTCCAACCACTCTCTGCTCGACCCTCTCCAATCTGGATTCCGCTCTGCTCACTCCACTGAAACCGCCCTCCTGTCTGTCACCAACTCACTTAAGTCTGCCCGAGCTGCCTCTCTCTCCTCTGTCCTAATTCTCCTCGACCTCTCTGCTGCCTTTGACACTGTTGATCACTCTATTCTACTGTCCTCTCTCGCTGACCTGGGAGTCTCTGGCACTGCTCTGGCCTGGTTCTCCTCCTACCTCTCCAACCGCACTTACCAGGTAACCTGGCGTGGAGCAACCTCCACACCTCACCCTCTCTTAACAGGAGTCCCCAAGGGTCAGTCTTGGGTCCTCTCCTGTTCTCTCTCTACACCCGCTCCCTGGGCCCCCTCATCGCATCCTATGGTTTCTCATACCATTTCTATGCTGATGATGCTCAGATTTTCCTCTCCTTCCCCTCCTCTGACTCCACCATCTCCTCCCGTATCTCTACCTGTCTGTCTGCTATTTCCTCCTGGATGCACTCGCATCACCTCAAACTTAACCTCTCTAAATCGGACCTCCTTTTCTTTCCCTCCTCCTCCCCTCCTCTGATCTCTCTATCTCTGTTCCTCTGGAATCTACCACACTCTCTCCCTCTTCCTCCGCTAAGAACCTCGGAGTCACCCTGGACCCCTGCCTCTCTTATTCCCAGCACATCTCCACTCTGGCACGCACTTGCCGATTCTTCCTGAGCAACATCCGAAGAATCCGACCCTTCCTCACCAACTACGCCACCCAGCTCCTGGTCCAGGCCTTGGTACTCTCCCGCCTAGACTACTGCAACTCCCTCCTGGCTGGCCTCCCTGCGGCCGCCACCCGTCCGCCTCCAGCTCATCCAGAACTCTGCTGCCCGCCTGGTGTTCTCTCTGCCTCGCTTCTCCCACGCAACTCCACTACTCCACTCACTCCACTGGCTACCGATCACCGCCCGCATCCAGTTCAAGACTCTTGTACTAGCCTACAGATGCCTTGACCAGACTGCACCCAGCTACCTCCAGACCCTCATCTCTCCCTACACCCCCACTCGACCTCTCCGCTCCGCCCGGCACTAGAAGACTGGCTCTACCTCCTCTACGCTCCCTGCCTCCAGAGCCCGCTCCTTCTCCACCCTCGCTCCGCAGTGGTGGAATGACCTACCTACAGATGTCAGGACCGCCCAGTCCCTGACCACATTCCGCGCCTCCTTAAGACTCACCTCTTCAGACAGCACCTGTAGAACTCCTCTGTTTCCCCTGGGACACTTTCACCCTTCCTTAAATTTGCTTTACTTACTCTTACCTGCCCCTACTTTACTGCATTTAATCCTGTACTTCAGAGTACTGTAACCTGCCATATGTTTAAACTGTAGTATTTGGTATTTAATCATATCTTGATGTAACTATCACTGTCACTTATCTGCTGTATTGAATTGTATTTTGTCACACTTGTACTTGCTTGAACTTGTCATTGTATTTATCTTGCTCTTATTGTATTACCTGTACTGTAACACTTGAAATGTATTTGCTTACAATTGTAAGTCGCCCTGGATAAGGGCGTCTGCTAAGAAATAAATAATAATAATAATAATTTATGTCTGTGTTATCTCTGTGGTGCCGGGGCTATGTGTATTGCCCCTTTTTTTTCGGCTTCTCTTGGCTCCTATCGGTCTCACCCGGCCATTGAATGGTTTTCTCTGCTTTTTCCGGAGAAAAAACGAGACCTGTCTTTTATGTCTTTTTGATGATGTCGGACAGGAAAGGGAAAATTGTAATGTTGGATCTGTTCCGACATAGAACCGCAAAGGGTTAAGGTGGGGAGATAAATCCTGTATCTCGGAGGGCCATCCACTTAAAAACCATTCAGACCCTAGATAGCCTCCAAATCCTATGAATGAAGCATTGGTGAACAAGGATAGATCGTGTGGAGCTGAAATTACGTCGTCATGGAATGGACACAGCCAATTCCAGTGGTGGATCAGTGTTTACCACATTTTTATGTTATAGGATATAGGAATTGAGGTTATTTTACTATAGTTGAAAGAGCTAGGAGGCGAGAAATGAAGATTCTGTCCTGCGGAATGATTCGGATGGCATAGTTGAAATGGCCAATAAGAGACTGCAGATCTTTTTTTTTTTTGGAACAAACAGCAAATTACAATAGAGCAGACAGAAAAAAATTTGGTAAATGTGGCAGTGGCAGGTACAGGACTGGTTGTTGATTTGGTAAATGTGGCAGTGGCAGGTACAGGACTGGTTGTTGATTTGGTAAATGTGGCAGTGGCAGGTACAGGACTGGTTGTTGATTTGGTAAATGTGGCAGTGGCAGGTACAGGACTGGTTGTTGATTTGGTAAATGTGGCAGTGGCAGGTACAGGACTGTAGTTGTGCAGTATTGATTAGCTGATTTTTAGGCACAGCAATGATTGGATGAATCAGTGGATAATAAAATCAGTTTGGACCAAAATTATTTTCTGTCCAATAGATGGTACTTGAGCATTCAATATGGCAAGTCAACATGAAAAAAACAGTACTTGCATGGTTTTAAATTTGATTCACAGTTGATACTGTAACATTCCAGTGGGCATCTACCATCTGGTAGAAGCCTCCATATACGTCCAGGTGGTATGGCGGGATTCCCATAACTGTTTAAGACAAACAATATTTAGCTGTCTCCTGGTTTCCAGCTGGTGAGCTGGTGATCATTTGCCACTGATAATACAGCAGGGATTAGCCGGCTATTTGACTTATTCCAGATCTATCCTCAGGACTAATATGGATAATATCTTACTTTGACCCATATTGCATAGCAACTGCATAGGGTAAATAAAAATACTACAAGATCTGTACATCATGAAACTGGTTCTTTTTTTTGGGGGGGGGTTGTATCTACAGGCTGCACTTGCCATGGAAACACACAACAAATATAACACAGTCAGTCTGCTGCATTCACTATAACAGCTGCTTTGGAGACAACAGGCAGTAAAATTTAAAGTGAAAGCATGGCTTACAAAGAATTTGTTAATACAGAATTGATCTGAATGTTCATGCAGTTATTCAACTAAGCACAATTTTTCAGTTTAATTTCTAGCAGTGCATAAAATAGGCTTATATTGTATATTTCTTGGCTTGGCTCCATAGGATGAACTCTCTTGCTTTCTGTGTTAAACGTTTCTATAAACATGAGGATGTCATCACTTGTTTTAGAATCATGTGCCAAATGATTGCATATTGAAATCCATATTTAAACATATTTTTTTTTTACATGTCAAATCCTTTCAACTTCTCTTTTCTGGATGTCTGCTTGACGCAGTAGTACATTTCCTGAGCCAAGAACTTAATTTCAATATTTTAGAATACTGTTTGTGTAGGTGCATGGTGTTGTTTTATTTTGGTATTTCCATCTTTGTGCTATTGAGACTGAATTCTTGACAGAGAGAACCATATAATACAGTTATGTACCATCCCATCATGCAGAAACCAGGACTTTAATATGGAATCCCAGGTTAATGTTAAATCACAGACATTTTTTCCTGCAGTGTTTTATAGAATCCTGCAGAAGTAAGTACATTGTGTGAGGCTATGCGTTGACAGCAGCTTTGTAAGATTACTGCCACAAAATGGTTTTACTTGTGGGTTATAAGAAAACTTTCCACTTTCAAGTATCTGCTTCATAATCCAGCAGGTCAAACAGTTAAGAAGGTACAAAGGTTGCAGTTCAAACAGGACTTAGAAAATCACAAAATACGGTAGTGTACCGAATATGAAGCTGATAAATCAAAGCTGATTTACTAAAAAGTAAAAACATATTTAGCTCCCCTGATGTTGATGAGTGAAATAGGCCATTGTCTTAAATCATGTCCATATGAGCAACAGAAAAATAAAATCTTGCACACAAGTATGCACATGCAATATGATATATGCCTTTACGGTTTAAAAACCATAAAACAGTGATAAAAGCAGTTTAAATGTAATAAAGAACAATGTGTTCACCTTGAACATATTACTGAGTGCACTTGCTCCTGAGTGAGATATTGGCAAGGGAAAGGCTTATTGGCAATGCTAAGGTATCATTTATTATAATTCAAGTTTCCCATATTAGGTCATTTAAGCTGTGACTATCTATTTTTAGAGCACACCTGGTCACCCCAGTATAAAAACAAAGACAGATGTAAATCAAGAACATAGATAATTGTCAGGTGTTATTAAAATAGTTGTAAGGAGATGTGAGGAGCAGTGGTTTGCTATTTTATGTCCAAGGATTCTGCTTATGTTGAGTGAGTGAGGCAATTATTAACTTCAAAAAGTTACCAAACAATATGCAGTAATATGCTGAAAAATGTAATGCAAATATATTAAATAAAACACATGATGTATTTTTTATTTAATATGAAACTCAACTCTGAAATTTCCTCAAAATGAATGTTGTTTTTTAAAGAAAAGCAGTAACTATTATATTTGTATTTTTACTCAAACATATATTAGTAATGCATCTATTAACTATTTAAACAAAAGCGGGTGTTATGTATTTATATAGTGTACTGAATTAATGATAGATTAATGATAATGATAGATTAAGGATGAATCTATCTGGAACAGTTGTGGTTGTTTGTGGCTGCGTTCACTTACGCATATTTTCCTAATGATTTTGTGCAAAACCTGTCCAAGTTCGCCATCTGCGTGAACTCATCCAGAAAAGACGTCACCAGGTTACGCATCTCCCGAGCGCAGATTCTGCGCAGATCGCGCATCTCCTGACAGGTACATCGCTGGAGCAGCCGCGGCTCAAAACAATAGACGAGCGTTGGCTGACAAAGAAGTGTGTAGGAAACCAGATACAATCCTCACTCCATGTGCTACTGCCGCCTAGTCAGGGGGTGTGAATCGCCTTTGAGTCATGTCATTAATTATCATATGAATGATTTGTAATACAAATTAAATGATTTGACTCTTTTTCACAGTAATTATACTTTTCAGATATTCAGATATTTATTCTAAAGGTTTAAACATGTAAAAAAATAATAATAATAATAATAATGCTAGACGGTTGAAATGAACCTAAAACCGCTCTGTTATTTTCAGAAGGTGTAATTGGTTATTGATGAAAGGCTATCAGGGACAGGGAATAACCTACTTTGAATTAAGGAGAATAAATCAGCTTTAATAACAGGTAGTTGAAGTGAGATATGTGGCCATATGTGCAAGTATTTGAACTATTTTTGTCCCAGATCAAAATACAGTACTGTCTAACAACCCCTTTGTGAGAGGGCGGGGGGAATCCTGCCCGTTATAATACTCATTAATTTGTCTCACGTCACAAAACATACGTTTATATTATCTATTTATAGCAGGGACTGTTTCTACTATACATTTTCTGATCATGCTGTAAATTACGAAGATGGTGGAGCACAAAGGGAACTTCGATTGCATCCACATCTTCTGCGATTAGAATTTCTCTCAACACCACCTCCATTTTGGTTCTGCTCAGAACTGTTGTTCATCCACCAAAGCTGCCCACGCTCCATCTGCACAGACCATGACGTTACGTGCAGACTCCCGTCTGCAATCTAGCCGGCAAAAAAGTGTTGTGAGCGCACCCAGTAAGTGTGGTTGTGACATAATGTATTACCTGAACTGTAACACTTGAAATGTATTTGCTTGCAATTGTAAGTCGCCCTGGATAAGGGCGTCTGCTAAGAAATAAATAATAATAATAATAATAATTTGCTTCTCTTAGCTTTGTTAGTTTAGTTTTATAGTTTGTGTTGTTAGGCACTACAAATTACCCCTTATATATTTACAGTGCTATAATGTTATACAGTGAGTTTTGTGGGTTCTTTTTTTTAATTTAAATAAGGTCCTTAGTAAGGTTCATCACAGAAGAAAAACACTGATATACCAATAGGTAATGATAGCTAGTCACAATTGGACAAGCAGTTATTGACAAAAAGTGTGACATACTGAGCGGCCTCCACTGTATGCAGCCACAGCAGTGGATAATAAAATCCTGATTAGACAAAAAGAAAATACAAGGACTATTAGACTACAAGGAATAATGAAAAAATTAACATGCATGGCCACCATATAGCATATGGACACTAAAAATGCACATGTACAATATATTGTTAACTCTATGGGGTTTAGTGTAATCGAAGTTTCCATTTACAAATATATTGTTACTATGCCTTGAACCATAATTATAAGTAACAATGAAAATGAGGCAAGAACAGTCAGTAATATTTGTCTATATATAGCTGTTTGCATTTTCTGAAAAGAGTATCTAGTGAGATACATCAAGAAAAAAAAAGTGTTTGGCGCTTTTAGACTTCAAGCAGAACTGTGTAACCTCCCACACAAAGGCAGAAGTCACTCCTGTAACCACTGTGACATCACACTGTACCTACTTATAACACGCTAAGTAAAAATATACTGTTTATCCATCTGTTTCTGTTGTATAAAAAAATAATTTAAATAAGAAAACAAACGTAGATTTTGATGAGCAATTTTAATGCATGTCTATAATAACTGTACTGAAAATTTCTTAAGAGAGCATTACTATACATTTTAAATAGATATGGATTTGTTTAAGCCACCATTAGGAGCTCAAGGGGCCATGAACGGGACAGAAACTGGTGCTTATGTACAAAATCGAATTCAATATGAGACAGTAATAGCCAGTGTCTGGCAAACCTCACTGAGGATCGGATTCAGGATTATTAGCAGGAGTAGTTCATTTAAGTGTAACCGGGGTGCTGGTTACCACACACACTCCACACTGCGCTGGTTACCACTTCTATGAAACTCGGTGTTGTGTTGTGAAGTGCTTCCCTGCCCTTGCAGGACTGGCTGTGTTGCGTTGCTCAATAAGGGACACTGAGGCAGTGCACTGCCGATTGGAGGTTCTTTATTCTCTTAGGACTGCAAAATAGTTAAAATAAAATAAATTGTCATCTTCCACGTTTTTCTGGTCCTCTTATTTCCTCCACTCAGACAAAAACCTAACTGACTGACGTGTGCAGAGGTGATGACGTGATCAAAACGTGCCAGGATCTTGGTGGAAATACACTTAAGGTATTTGTATTCATGATACATAAGCAAGGCTGGAACAGGCCTCAATCCCTGCCCTGAACAGGCATTTGCAGTAGCAGACTGGTGAAGACAGTATTTGCAGGTAGTTTATACACCCACGCACAGGGGAATCCCAAATTGTATATGTATCTAGTTACAGTTAAACCATAATGTAGAAACATACTACAGCTGACTTTGTAGACATTACCACCAGTCAACTAGCCTTTGATACATACATGAGACAGCTATTTAGCAAGTTTAAGTAGAATAATTAAACAAAACTATTGTAACCAGTACTGACCAACATGTTAACAATAAAGATTTTGCTCTAACAGACTATGCCTGTTAATAATAACAGAGTATGCCTTCTGAACCTAGATCAAGATTACCATTACATGAGAGTAGATGTTTAATCTTCATGCTGATTTGAACTGGGCTCTCACCAAGATAAGCTCCAACTAAGACATAGCTTTACAGTAAACTAATGTGATCCATCTGCATCTCCATCCATTTGTGTTTCTTTCCATCTGATGATGTAGATATCCTTCTGCCTGGTGTTGATGGCTGAAGTGTAATGCTGGCTGTGTAATGCTGGTGTAATCAACAGCAGACTTGACTCCCACCAAACTTTCAAAGGTCAGGTCAATTGGGTGACAGGAATTAGAAGCAAACACCGCTGTCTGACAGCAAGAACACTGTAAATAACAAAAAGCCTAGTTATGAGATATGAACATTCAGGGCCCAGTTTTGATGAAATAAAGTGCTTTACACCTGCGGGGAATTGTGCGGTCCCTTTCATTTTGTAATTTTTTAAAAATGTTTAAGCTTGGCACTGGCACGAATTTCCCTTATAAAAGTTTACATTGGTATTTTTGCACAGTATTTTTGCAGTTTTCCCATGTTTTTTCCCCATGGATATACTATGCATTTACTATAGTTTAGCCTGGTTTGCCATGTTTATTCATATGCTTTACCATACCTCACTATTCTTTTTTTTTATTTTATTTTTTTAAAAATTTAGTCGTCGCTAATTTTTTTTACCCCCGTTTTCTCCCCAATTTAGTATGGGGCTCACCTCTTGCAACCCCCCCGCTGAATCGGGAAACGGCGGCTGGAGCACGCGTCCTCCGAAAAGTGCTCCAGCCAAGCCGTCATTTTTCGCACTGCGGATCCACAGCGATGCCACCAGACCTATAGTGCTGGAGGACAACTCAGATCTGGCAGCTCCACTGCAGAACCACAGGCGCCCTATCGGCCACAGGGGTCGCTGATGCTCAGTGAGCCGTGGATTCCCCTGCCGACCTAAGCCCTCCCTACCCAGGCAGCGCTCGGCCAATTGTGCGCTGCCCCATAGGAACTCACGGTCACGGTCGGCTGTGACATAGCCTGGATTCGAACTTGTAATCTCCAGGCTATAGGGCACATCCTGCACTCCGTGCGGAGCGCCTTTACTGGATGCACCACTCGGGAACCCCCCCTCACTATTCTTTACAATGTTGACATTACTCAGAGATGTATGTTTTGAAATTCCTGAGAGTGTACCTTTTTACAGTTATGCGGAAGCAATGATGTAGCTTTGTGACCTGTCCCTGAGTTTCATTGGCCCTTGCCTTATTTGCTTCTTAACATGAAATTTGCAACAGTATTACAGGAGTTAAGGATGTGTAATTCTGTCTCAGTAAGATGACGATTCTTCAATTTGTCCCTTGAATTTGATGCATTTTGTCCCATGGGGCGATGTTAATCGTACCAAACTGGCAATGGCCTACCCCCTCCAGGCATTCCACGTTTGGAACACGTACAATGACATTCAAATTCTAGAAAAATTATTTTCCAGTCTGGGTGCCAGAAGTCATTGTATACAGTCCCTTTGCAGTATTACATGATAGGCGGAATTTTCCAATCCTGTTGTAATTATTTTTTTGATTTACATAAGTTTTTACTCGGTTTCAAATGCAATAACAAAATGGACAATATAAAGCTCCATTTAACCAGATTTGTATTTTTCATGTTCAACCAGAAATCACATTTAATGTTACCTGAAGCTGTGCAGGAAGTGAGATGACAAAAGAAGGCATCACGTTAAAATTAAACATAGCCTTACTATTAATTTCAAGAGAATTATTTTTAAACCAAATACTTTTCAAAGATATTTCGCTGAACACAATTCATAAATATAAGTGCTCCATAATGTGTTGCAACTCTGAACTTGAGCTGCTTTTTCTTGCACTAGGGCAGAGTTAGTAGCCTGCTGGTTGCTATGAGAGAGGAAGTATGCAGAGGAATGTATTGTTAAGAACCGATACCAGGGTGAATAAAACCGTGTGCATTTCATTATCCATAGGAGGATGTAATACAACAAACTCATTACAGGAATAACAAAAAGTATGTGGAATGCATCGGAGCATGTTTTACACTGGTGCACAGCTATATTAGGGGCAGCAGTGTGGAGTAGTGGTTAGGGCTCTGGACTCTTGACCGGAGGGTTGTGAGTTCAATCCCTGGTGGGGTCATTGTTGTTGTTCCCTTGAGCAAGGTACTTTACCTAGATTGCTCCAGTAAAAACCCAACTGTATAAATGGGCAATTGTATGTAAAAATAATGTGATATCTTGTAACAATTGTAAGTCGCCCTGGATAAGGGCGTCTGCTAAGTAATAAATAATAATAACAAAGTTATCAGCTGTATAGGCCTGTATACTGTGAAGGATGCATGTGCTAACAGGATCCTTTTCTCAACCAAAAGTAAAACATCATGACCATTGACAAAAGTCTCTGCTGTCTGTAGTACTTTTGCAGGAAGGCATGTGAATAGTTCAAGCTCTTCATCATTTTTAAAAGAAAACATGTACACTGCCAACTTCTCCCATCCATCCACCCACCCACACCTCCATCCCCTCCCAGCATGTGTTTAGTACGCTTTCAGAAAATGATGATAATTTTGGACGGACCCTAAGAAACATGAGCTTTAACATACACTTAATCTGAACCTCTTTGCATTGAAGAGCAAAGAGAGCATCTACATACACTACACAGTACATGTTTCCACTGATATACATGTATTGCAAAATCAATTGAACACTCCCATGCAATGCACACCCACAAAAAAAAATACATTCTGATTATTTTTTTATTTGTAATAACCCAGTACTGTGTATTCAGTGGTATTTCCATGGAAAAAAGTACCATATTCCTTTGAATTTAAGACACACTTTTTAAACCATTTTTGCTTCTAAAATAGCCCGCCTTAAATTCGAGTACAGTATAGTGATCCGTGTATTAAAATCTCCAACAAAAGACGAGTACACAAACAGCAACGTGACTGGCTGCTGAGAAAAGACAACAAAGGCGTCTGCCCGAATACACAAGCAGCAATGTGACTTCCTGCTGAGAAAAAAAAAAAAAAAAACAAGTTTCCTGAGGAATACCAAGAGAAATGTTTACAATTTTAACATTTCTAACAAACAGTACCAGCTTGGAGAGATCAGACCCTTGTATTTTTCGACATGCCAAGCAATGTTCAATGCTGTTGTGGTTGCTGGGTTACATGTTGTCTGATGCCCTGGAGTGTTGTGTTGTTCTTGCTGTTGCCAGGATGTGTGATGCCGTAAGTGAGTGGTGGTGTGTGTACGACAGAGACGCCATCTGAAGTATTATACAGTGTGCAGCACAATAAACAAGCTCTGTGGTTAATCTACATCAACACTGTTTCGTGTCAGTTTTGAACAATACAACAGCGTAATTGAGGTTGTATCTTTGTAAATGCATATTTATTTGATGTTTTATTTTTTCCTCAAATTGAGGGTGGTAAATTTGGGCGGCGTCTTAAATTCGAAGGAATATGGTAGTTGTATTGTTTATACTTGAGTATACACATACATTTAATATAGTCTTGCGAGATAATATTTACTACAATGACTAGCAGTCGTACAAACCTGTTTATCAGCAGTTGTTTTCAGTAGTCCATGACAGCACAAAGGCTATAAAAGAACATGTCCCGATATCCCACTGTTCAGCAGTAGTAATATAAACAGAAGCATGCCTTTTGCTTGGCATAAAACCAACAATCTTTTACACCATACAGTTTTATTTAATTGTAGTCTATAGTTGGCAAGATAGTCAGTACTAAAGTGCATTCCTTCCAACCAGCACTTTATTTTAACATATTCTCACTTCGGAGAGCCAATAAACTTTGCACTTATGAAAACCAAATGTGCCATCCAAACATGTTTTATTCACTTTTTATTTTAATAAAGTCATAAGAAAATATGTCCACTGAGGATGTTAACAGCTAAATTATGTTGTCAAAGCCAGTCTGGCAGATTTTAATGAAATGATGATTACCTAACAATGATTTCAGCTCATCCCAAAAGAATAGTTTGCCAGCCTTTAATTTCAGTTTTATGCTGTAGGTGACTCTTTTTAATGGAAACTGTCAGTGAGGGTAAGATTAAAATGCAACCTAATTAAAACCACGATGTTAAGGATTGTTCAGGGTTTGGGAGTATCAGCAAAATCAAATTCAAGCAGAACTGAAACATGCACTGCTCATATTGCTTGGGTTGATTTCAGACCCTTAAACAGCGACATGAAAGAAATGCATGTAACATAACAGCCCTGTAGTTGATAGAGGTTTGTAAATAATAAGAGAGTTGATGAACAACTAATTTGTGAAACAACTGGACATAGATCGAATGTTGTAAAGCAGTGTTTTTCAAACTGGGGGTCCTGACCCAAAAGGGGGTCGGTCGCAAGGCTATTGTAGGGGGTCACGTAATCACAAAAAATACTGACATCATTTTAAGCTCAGGGCTTCTGATTTTTGGTTCTAACTGATAGAACACACCGGTGTGTAGCCAATAAACACCAGAAAAACACTGGAAATGGTTACTCAATTCAGGTTGACTTTACCCCTTTCCCCATTTAAAAAAACAAAACACCTTTACATGCAGTTGGGCAATGTCCCACCTTCCTGACTCATATTATTATTATCATTTATTTCTTAGCAGACGCCCTTATCCAGGGTGACTTACAATTGTTATAAGATATCACATTATTTTTAGAAATGTGAAATAAAAATTAGAAGGGGAGATGTTTATGTGGAAGTGAATTTGATATTATGAACACTTTTTTAAACATTATTTTAATGTATAATTGTATTATTTTTCTTTAACAATATGAAATGCTAAACTGAAATCACACATATCTTATGTAATGTAATTTATTATTTGTGTCATAAAGCATAGGTGTTGAAGGTTTAAAGAAAAATTTTCAGGACACATCTTGCTTAAATATGTAGATTTATCACAAATTACCTTACCTCCTACTATGTTGGTAATTAAGTCCCCAGATATCTTTAAAGTTGACAAATGGCCATCTGGTTGCAAATCAATGATTATAGTGTCAAGTAAAAAGTGAGACTCTACTTTATAACTAGTAGGGGCCTAATTATTTAGATTATAAAAGTTATCCTGAATATTGTAATTCAAAAAGTCGCCATGGAGATACTTTATTAAAGAAGTAGCAGCTTGGGGCCTGGGAACGCACCAAAGCCTGGTGTGACTTCTAGTCCTCATCCTAATCCTGGAGCTGGGGCTGAGCATCTGAGTGATTTGGGGCAAGTGTCAGTGGATGGTGATTCTGAGGCTGAGCCAGGTGCTGCAGTTGTTTTTGATGAGGTCATACATGAGCAGGAATAAAATATAGCAGGCACACACAAGCAGAGATGTCAATACACCTGTTGATGCAGCCAGGAGTTAATTGAAGGGGAAATGGACATCTTAGCTAAAATCAACAGAAATGTTGAAGAGGGATTTTTGCAACCACAACGTCAACACAAAGAACTAAAAACGTTTTAACAAAATGAATTGCTGAGCAAACATATATATAACAAAAGCAATTGGGACAACCTTGTCAAGCAACAAGCAAATAGGCACAATTGGAAAGGTGTTGGGGCCCAACATTCACACAATTGTTGATTCTAACTTGGCTTCTTCTAAAGTGGAGCAATGAAAAAAAGAAGCCAAGTTAGAATCAACAATTATAAAGAGAGGGAAGGATATTGGAGAATGTGTATGATAAATAGACAGACAGACATTACAAGAGAGTAGTAGGTAGAGTAATATAAGAGAAATGAGAAAAGATTTGAAAGTAAAATAATGGTAGAAGGGACTTTTGGACAGTATTGAAAGTGTAAACATTGTATTCTTATAATTGCATGAGCGGTGAAAACAATATGTCTATTTTGGTAGGTATTGATATATTGATATTTACATAGGTACAAAATTACAATGTTATGAATGGTTTAAAAGGTACATATGCATGCCAGTGCTAAAGGGTAGTATACTAACACATTTAATGCTGGAAAAAAACATTATTCTCCTTGATATAGTGGTGTTATGAACTTAGGCTAAGGCATTTGTAAAGCATTATATCTCTTCATAAAAGGCCATATACATGTTGTTTGCATTTCTTGACCATGGTTTGACTTCAATAAGTGCATCATTTGCATGCACCCATTTTCCAGTAGCATCCACACCAAGAACAGACACATAGTGTCCTGAAGTAACACCCTGTCCTTGGTGTATGATAATGGAAGCTAATTGGTAATTCCTGTTGTCCACAGTAATTGTGCTCTTCTGCACAGCAGTAAACTTAGCATTGCGTCACTTTGTAACGGTCCCGTCTGGTTTGGTTTCCCAAAGCAAAAGTTGGACTGCAATCAGTCTCCATGCTGATTGAATAAGTTCACGTTTCATGATTGGAGAAGTTTTGCATTGCCTACATTTGCTACCAGGAATCATTGCCCATTTGTCATTTCTATAAATGAGTTCTTCCAAACACATGGAATCTGTACCAGCAGGTACATGTAGAGGATAAACATGCAACACCTCTCGGTTTGATGAGCAGTAGTTACATGTAGTACATAGAATGTCATGACTTATTGTGACTGAAACCATACTTCAGGACAAATTTCAGACAATTTGGTATGAAACTCTGCAACATGTTGCTGCTCACCTCTATTGAAAGGTTCTCCTAAGAAGTGACAAATATCCACAGTAGTTAGAGACGCAGTGGATGGCATGTGATCCTATTTGTGAACAAAGCTCCTGATACCCTCTTGTTGACTGTGTTTTAATGAATCCTTCAGAGGCTGCAAGTAAATAAGGCACTGCAATGTTGCATTTGCATAGCATGAGGTGAAATTGGGGTTGCTCAAGCCTCTGAATGGATGTGTATGTGCAATGTTCTCTTAGAAGACTGAGGCTTTTGCTGTTCCTGAACATTAATAATGGCTTGGTGAATGAAATGCACATGATCTTTTACCTTGTGTCCCTTGTGCGTGTTAGTCTCCTTCAAGCTTTTCAACTTCGGACAATAAATCCCTCTAAGCCGATGGTACTCTTCAACTGCAGTTTGACATGCGTAGATGCAGGTGGGGTCAAAGTTGATAAGGTGGATACCGCTTAAGGAAGTAACTGTGGAAAGTGCAACGAAACTTTGTCCATAGGAGAAAATGGAGTTACCACGATCCATCCTAACTGTTTTTAGATTAAATGATTTCCATTACATGAGAGTAGATGTTAAAACTTCATGCTGATTTGAACTTGGCTCTCGCCAAGATAAAGCACCAACTAAGATGTAGCTTCACAGTAAACTAATGTGATCCATATGTGTCTCCATCCATTTGCGCTTCCTTCCATATGATGATGTAGATATCCTTCTGTCTGGTGTTGATGGCTGAAGTGTAATGCTGGCTCCAGGGATCAGCTTATTGCCTCCCTAGCGCATCAGCACACACAACGGCTGCGATGCTGGCTCCGGGGATCAACCACAGTGTGGTCTCCCAAGCGCATCAGCATGACAACCGTCTGGATTGAGCTAAGTAGGGTACATCTCTGGGGTCTTCAAGTGGGCACCTTCTATCCTCGGTGTTTCGTCGACTAGCCCACGACACCTCAAGAGGGCTCGACGGTGATTCTGGCGTCCCAGCATCAGAGTCATCCCCTGACATTTGTGAATGGTGATTGCATGAGCACCAATGACTGGGAACTGCTCTCGAACAATGTAGATTCTATCCATGATTTCAAACTTTGAGCATAAAAGAGGCCTTTATCCAAGGTGACATATAAGGAAAATAGTTTACATAATAACAACATAAACACAGTAATCACGTAGTTCATAATAATTAACAGGTATGTACCAATATAGGAAGTAAGTTACATAAACAGTGTTTCCCAATCTTGGTCCTGAGGACTCAGTGTTTGCTGATTTGTGTTCCAACTGAGCTTTAAATTACGACTTGAACCTTCAATTGAATGAATAAAATGTCTAATCAGAGCATTTGAATTATCTGTAGAAATGGCTGGCTGCACAGGTCTCAATTAGTACTAATCTAGGACTACCTAATGTTAACTCAGGTAAAGTCCAAGATTAGTGCTGATCAGGGTTTGTGAAAGCAGCCAAAAGAGTTGGATATTTCAAGTTATTTCTAACATTGCATTAAGTCACTAATAGTTAGTTCAATTGGGGGATAAATTTAATAATTGAGAACTCAGTTGGAACACAAACAGCAGACACAGTGGGCCTGCAGGACCAGGTTTGTGAAAAACTGACATAAACGATGAGATATATGTATATATTTATATATGTGTGCATTGCACAATTATTCTTTTTACTTGTTTTGATTGTTATGTTTAATAAACACGAAGTTCTCAAAAGTGTCATTTTAGTTTGCATCTTTCAGGTTGATCAACTTTATCAGCAATACTGAAAAGTCTCTCTACTTTATTATGAGCATTATTTATTGAAAAGTATTTAAAATTGAAATATTTTTGAAGCTTTCCCATGATTTGAAATTCAATTTTAGCAGACACCCTTATCCAGGGCAACTTACAATTGTCACAATTATATCACATTATGTTTATATACAATTACCAATTTATCCAGTTGTTTATACTGAATCTAGGTAAAATACCTTGCTCAAGGGTACGACAGCAGTGTCCCTCACCTGGGATTGAACCCACAACCCTCCTCGCAAGAGTCCAGAGCCCTAACCACTACTTCACACTGCTGGCCCCTAAGTAATGTGTCGATTTAAACCAAAGTAATGGTTTTGGAGACATTTTGTAGGGGAAAATGATATAAAGAAAAAACTACTTCAGATAATTCAAGAAAACAGAAAAATTGTTTAAGCACATATAGTACAGTGGCTAAGATAGGAGTGTGTAATGAGCAAAACCAGGTGTCTGACCTTCATACATTTGGGTAAAATGTTGTGTTTATGAAATAATAGAACAAAAAGTATAAAAGCTACACTGTAAAACACTTATTTGTCGCACTTTTAAAACACGTCACTGGGTTTATGATTTTAAATATGTTTAGGATTTAAAACACTGTGTGGTGTTTATTTTATAAACTCTTGGACGTGTTTATGATTTGTAACACTTTTTAAACATTCATACGCATTTATAACAGGACTGGTGTTTAACATCTAAACATTAAACTTAGCAAAAATCGCACAGATTAAACACATAGGGTCAACTGCAACGAACTGAAAGCAGTGTACTAACTGGGGATGATCCGGTGGTTAGTACGCAGCTCCGTACTAAACTAGTTCGCAAGTTAAATACCAATTGCAACGAACTTGGTGGCTGAAGTTAGTCCCCAGCTGCGTACTAAAAAAGGTCTCAATTGCAACAAACCCCAAAATAACTGCTGCTGCCCTCTAGAGCAGGGGTAGGCAACCCTGGTCCTGGAGTGCCACAGACACTTCTGGTTTTTGTTTTACCCAAGCCCCTTAATAAATTAATTGCTTTAATGATTGGCTTAATTGGTTAGAATTACCATGTGTTCCAGGTATTTAGCAATTGACAATTAAGAGATACCTATAAAACCTGCAGGATTGTGGCACTCCAGGACCAGGGTTGCCTACCGCTGCTCTAGAGGATACTAAGTACGGGACTAACTTAGTCTAACTCTTGCTATGGACTAAGAATTTTAGTATCGTACTAAGTGGAATAGTGGAAGACATGTGAAAGTCCCAGAATGTACTGCCAGTTTATTTTTGCTGAAATAATAATGTGTGCATATAATATAAACATATATATATGTCATCACTATAGTATATTTGAAGCATCTACTGCCAAGGCGACTTACAGAGACTAGGGTGTGTGAACTATGCATCAGCTGCAGAGTCACTTACAACTACGTCTCACCCGAAAGACGGAGCACAAGGAGGTTAAGTGACTTGTTCAGGGTCACACAATGAGTCAGTGGCTGAGGTGGGATTTGAACCGGGGAACTCCTGGTTACAAGCCCTTTTCTTTAACCACTGGACCACACTACTAATAATGAAGGAAGGTGTTGGCAGCATTACAGTCATTCATGGAGAGCCTGTAGTATGCAATAGTAGGTTTCACATTTGAGAGACGTTTTTTTTGGGGGGTGGGCGGGGGCAGTAAGTCTTTTCATTCCCTTTAATTTGAGAGGATTCGACATGGTTCTTAGGGGCGAGCAGGGATATTGAGGAGTAGGGACACAGTGGGTAGAATGTGAGTTAAGTGTTATTTTACGTAGTAGGACCTGGGGCCACATTGAAAAATAAAATAAACAGTGCTCTTCTCAGGATGTTTTTAGAAATGATTATCTATGATACTTCTTCGGAATACCACCCCTTCCCTGTTTTGTTCTTGTTGTGGTCCAATGAGAACGGTGTCAAAACAGCCCGTGTGTGTTGACCACGGTTATCCTTTAATCCCTTTAAAACAGCCTGGGCCACACCGCACGAGCTGCAACTGTCTGTATCATATATAAAGCTAATGTTGTAATCAAAAACAGAATTCAAATTTAAATCAGCTTTGCTAGTTTATTTCATGGCATTGCACTTGGTTGAATATTTTATAGGCAGTCCGTGTGCCCTGATATGGAGTATTTTACCAAGCATATATATCTTAAATAAAAAAATAAATTATTACGTGCACACATATAAATATATGTTAGAGACAAATTAATATTTATGTATAAATGTCGGCCTATTTGTAACATCGTAAAAATGATTATTAGCTCATAATATAGTAAAATACATACATTACTGTTACAAATATTTGAAATGTTCTGATTCAGAGCCATCCTGCCTTGCGCCGTGTCTGGCTCCCTGTAAAAGGATAAAGCGGTTCTGATAATGAATGAATGAAAGAATGATTCTTCAGTTCAGTTCCTGTTTGGTAACAACAACAATGCTTGATCCTTAGTACCGTACTAAATCTGGGGATCAGCTAGTCTCCAACTTTGTTCCGCTTGTTTTTTCGATGCAATTGGTACTAACTTAGTACGCAGCTGGGGATGATCCTGAGATAGTACCGTACTAGCTAGTACGCAACTTAGTACACAGCTCTGTACTAACTCTGCAAGTTTGTTGCAATTGACACATAACATTTAACAATTATTTAGAGTTCCAAATGACTAAACACCAGTGTTACACCTAATGAGGTATAAACACTGCTGTTTAGGAATAGAGCACTTCTATTTTTATTTTTATTATTTTTATTTTTTTTACTATACACACATGCCATTTACATACAAATGCTTCACACATCTGTGGTTTTACAGACAAGGCTGAAATTGGCTTCTTATTCGCCAGCTTCTCATTCGCAGGCTTTTAGTGCATAAATGTATTTGTCTACGTTGAAGAAGTTGCCTTGAATTTAACTGGTTAAATCACGTCGGCCCGCTGATTTCTCTGCAGGTACCTAGCGAGGGGCACCCCCTCTGCAAGCTACACCTGTATTTAGCGCTGCCCAACATGGTTTACTGGGGCAGAACAGCGGGCAAACATGCCACATAAGCCAATCGCGCAACAACTTATTGGCTCTTTATGTATCTATGTTGAATAAGTAGCCTTGCATTTAACGGGTTAAATCATGTCGGGCTGCTGTACCTGGCGAGGGGCACCCCCCTCTGTAAGCTACACCTGTATTTAACCCGGCCCAATGTGGTTTACTGGGGCAGAACAGCGGGTACACTTGCTACATATGCCAATCGCTCAGCTTCTTATTCGCTTTATGTATCTATGTTGAATAGGTAGCCTTGCATTTAACGGGTTAAATCATGTTGGGCCACTGATTTCTCTGCAGGGACCTAGCGAGGGGCAATCCCTCTGTAAGCTACACCTGTATTTAGCCCAGCCAAACGTGGTTTACTGGGGCAGATCAGAGGGCAAACATGCCACATATGCCAATTGCACAGCTTCTTTGCTGGAAAAAAACTTGCATTTAAAGGGTTAAATCACTTTGGGCCGCCGATTTCTAAGCAGGTACCTGGCGAGGGGCAACCCCTCTGTAAGCTACACCTGTATTTACACCATAAGTGTTGAAACTGCAACAAGATACACAATTATAATTATTTATTTATTTCAGTACAGCAGCAGTGCCCCACCTTGGATTGAACCCACGACCCTCTGGTCAAGAGTCCAGAGCCCTAACCACTGCTGCTCATGCTGCCCTTTAACAAATAACTAGTTTTCTGCTCACGGGCCAGATAATTGTGTGTGTGTGTTTGTTTGTGTGTGTGTGTGTGTGAGCAAGCTTGCGTGCGTGTGTGTGCACAACACGTGAGATGGATAAAAAGTCGCATACAATTTCTTCTTGTTTTTCCTGTTCTTGTTCTTCAGATTATTTTGTATAGGTTGATTCGCTCAAGTAGCATGATGTTATGTGGTTTTAAAATGTCATATAATTTAGTGTGTGTAAAGAAAAACACAAAGTTTCGGTTTTGTCACTTGCACTTCACCCAGTTTTTAACATTTTGTTTTTCAAAGTCAGCATAACGCTATACAACACAGTCTGTTTAATTACTATATGAGCATAGCCTTTTTTTTGTAAATATTTACAAAACTCGACAATGTTGCAGAATTTATCATTCAAACTTGTTTACTTTTAATCAGTTTTGTCTGCTTGTTACTTTTTTTGACCCTTGTTTGTTACATTTTCAAAGATTGTTTTAAACATTACAATGTAAATGTTGACTCAGTAGCTACCATTAAATGTTTCAACCTCGCTGACTTTCTTTGATGCGCTATTAATTTTAGGCAACTTGCAATAATATATATATATATATATATATATATATATATATATATATATATGTATATATATATATATATATATATATATATATATATATATATATATATTACATGAAACTTGTACTTTTTATATAGGTATATAAATGTCAATTGTCAAATCAATTAATATGACATGTAGTTTTCTAGCTTGCTATTTATTAATTTATTTATACATTTATAATATAAACATGTATTCATTTCTAAATGTATTTATTAAAAATATTTATTTCTAAATGTATCTATTCCTCTATGTATTTGTTTAAATCATTTATTTATTTCTACCAAATAAATTATTCCTTTATTTATTTTTAATTAAATGAGGAACTACAATTTATCAGAGATCAGAGATTTAGACAAGGAAGCTACATGCCACTCATGTGTACAATTCCATTCTATGGTATCTACCAAACAAACAGGAAACTAGAAATTTTCAAACAGGAAACTGAACATTTCTAGAATCGAGCAGAACCTTCAGGTTTTCAGCGAAAGCTGGTCAGGCTTGGATGTAAGCTTAAAAAATGAATGCATTTCAACAACTGCGCAGTGGCATAGCGGGCTAAGGTCGTGTGCTCTTCAAGAATGTCATGTTGCACGTTCAAACCACTGTATTTTTTTTTCCTTGGATATGTGCGTTTTTAAAACATAAATAAATTGTTTAATATAAATGATGTGGATATCAAACTGCTTGCATACCCTGGTTTGTTTTGACGTTGACCAACATGTGGAATCACATGATTGGTAGATGTCCAGTTATTTAGCTTTTCTGTTTGAATAGTCGCTACACACCCTTAAAAAGTAGACTGAAGAAGAAGGAGAATAACAATTTTACCTTAGTTTGACGACTTATATCTCATTGTGTATAAGAGGTATGTACGTTTTTTTTCACATTTGAGGTAAGAAAGTTTCATACTTTTGATACTGTTACAGATGGTAATTCTAAGTGATTTAGTTTTGCCGCTGCAACATGGTAAAAACAACTAAACTCTTTGAGCTGTATCGAGACTCGGTAGTTTTTCTCAGTAGTTTTTCTAACTTGTACGAGGAACTACCGTTCCTCTCAATAGATTGGCAAAAGCTGTTACAAATTACAACAGGTAGCATCTTTAAAGAAATTGTGCAAAAATGGATCCCAATTCCACTGCCTTCCAAAGACTGCAATGCAGTGCAACTGTTGCCAGAAAGAATTAGAAATGTTTGACTGCCTTTTCAGCGAAACCCTGAAATCAACGGTAGATGTACCATTTGTGCACAGAATGTGTGATGAAAGCACTGACCAAAAATATCTGGATGTCGTAATGCAGAAAATCTGCAGCCTGTGAGGCTTGTGAGTATTAATGGAATGTCCAGACAGCAATTTACGTGCAACCAAATATATATTTTTTTTATTATTATTTTTAGTTACACGAAAAAATGAAAAAAGAATGGCGTGAGGGAGGGGTGCTGGAATAAATAACAAAAGAATGGAGGGTTCGTATTTCCTGTCCTCTTCACGATATCCCGGACATGAAAAGGGATAAAAACAAGAGCCGTTATTGTATATTACAAACACCGTGATAAGAAATCAAACAAATCAAAAACAAACTGTACTGTGTCTTCCTGAAGCCCAATAGCCCCGCCTATGTTTTCAAGGACCAACCCGGAACACAGTAGCACGTTCCCTTTAGTATGCAAAGCCCCGTCCCTGTAGTCAGTGGAACACCAATCCCAAACTGACAAGTGTCCTTACAACTCACTTGACTCAAGTGGCCGGGATTTACATACCCGCACTTCCGGCCTTCACCAAGGTGACGCCCCTCATAAAGATAACTTTCGTCATGGTCACGAGACCTTGGTAAGGGAAATCCCGAGTTAGCTTGATGCCCTCTACTGTCGGGAGGCTGAATTACAGACCGAAACCCCTTTGACTAACCTATATTATTACATGTTAAACTTGTCTGCATCGTTTCTAGTTAACCAGGATTCCATTATCCCTATAATGCCATAGTTATCCACATTGACTACGGCTTCTAATTCTAGTTCGGCTTTTAATGCTTCTTGCATTTAAATATAAGCATTTCATTTTATAAACATCGGCAACATTTTGGTTCCACTTTATTGTTTGCTGTGTAGTTTGTAGTGTAGCTCCCCCTGGCTCTATCCTCTCTGTCCCCCAATTCCCTAGTTTAAACCTTACCTATCTCTCCCCCAACAAACATTTATTTGTCTTTTATACAGAGTGTGGTCAGGAGTTAATTGACAATTACTTCTCTAATGACACAATTAAACATTTACACTAAAAGTAAACAGAGTTACTAATGAAAATAAAGAGTTGTGGATATAGCCAGTGGAATTGTACACGTTTATATGTAAGGATATGGGAGGAAATAAAAAAAAACAGGTTCATACAATAAATCGCCACAATAAACACTATTTACAAGTGACGGGTCTTCACTACGTCACATATGGTAAACATGCAGACTTGATTAAATGGTAATGTCATTAACAACCCTTTGGAGACAGAGAGCCTGTGTTGGCCACTTCCAATCAGGATGGGCTTTGGTCAATAAAGGAGTCCCCTCTGGGGCCAAATTAGGAGGCAGTGTGGTCCAGTGGTTAAAGAAAAGGGCTTGTAACCAGGAGGTCCCCGGTTCAAATCCCACCTCAGCCACTGACTCATTGTGTGACCCTGAGCAAGTCACTTAACCTCCTTGTGCTCCGTCTTTCAGGTGAGACGTAATTGTAAGTGACTCTGCAGCTGATGCATAGTTCACACACCCTAGTCTCTGTAAGTCGCCTTGGATAAAGGCGTCTGCTAAATAAACTAATAATAATAATAACATATCCCACCCCTCAGAGTGGAGCCGAAGGAACACTTGGAAACCTCTAACCCCTCCTTTCTCCCTCCCTCCCGGGAAAAATAGTCAGCATTTTGGTGTAACTTACCCGCACGATGCCTTATTTGAAAGGCGAAGGGTTGGAGCGCCAGGTACCACCGTTTGAATCCTTCATTGTGTCTAACCACTTTAAAGGGGCGTGATCTGTGATGAGTACAAAGGGTCGTCCCAGGAGATAGTATTTAAAGGACTACACAGCCCATTTTACTGCCAGGCATTCTTTTTCAATTACTGAATATCTTTGTTCTCTGAGCAGTAATTTCCGACTAATATATAATATTGGGTGCTCTATACCATCGACTGCGATGCGTCTGTCTGCAGGATGAACTCTCGGCTGAAATCCGGGCTTACTAATGCTGGGGCCTGACTCAAATTAGTTTTAATAGATTCAAAAGCCATCTGACACTCTGCACTCCACTTAATTTTATTTGGAGCGTTCTTTTTAGTGAGATCAGTGAGAGGGGCGGCTATAGTGGAAAAGTGTGGAATAAAGCGGCGGTAATAACCAGCCAACCCTAACAATGATCTCACCTGGGTTTTCGTGGTAGGTACCGGTGAATCCAACAAAGCCTGGACTTTTGAAACCAGCAGTTTCACTCTACCCTTACCCATTATGAAACCTAAATATTTAGTTTCTTCTTTTCCAATAGCGCACTTTGCCATGTTCACTGTGAGCCACACCTTCCTCAGAGACTGTAAGACAGTTTCTAATCTATTCAAATGTTCTTTCCAGGAAGAACTATAAATGACTACATCATCGATATATGCAGCTGCATAATCCCAATGAGGTTGTAATACCCTGTCCATCAGTCTCTGAAAAGTAGCAGGAGCTCCATGAAGTCCGAACAGCATAGTACAAAATTGAAAAAGACCATCTGGAGTTGAAAATGCTGTTTTCTCACAAGAGGCTTTTGTTAATGGAATCTGCCAGTATCCTTTCGTCAGATCCAGAGTTGAAATAAACTGAGCTTGCCCCGGCTTGTCTAAGAGTTCATCTACCTGAGGCATGGGATATGCATCAAACTTAGAGATAGCATTCACCCTCCTAAAGTCGATACATAACCGTAGTGACCCATCTGGCTTATCTACTGGTACAATTGGGCTACACCACTCGCTTCGGGAAGGTTAAATTACCCCAAGTTTCAACATACACTCCACCTCCCTCTGACTTTCTGGAATGCGATACTGTCTCTGTCTAACTTTCAGACCTGGCGGAGTGATAATAGCATGTTCAATCCAATGCGTTCTTCCAGGCACATTAGAAAACACATCACTGAACATATTGATTAGATTGCTTACCTCTTTGCGCTGATCAGGACTTAATCGTTCCCTATCGGGACCTCAATTACTGACACTGGCTCAATTGAGGATCCAAAGTCCTCTTCCTCCTGTGCGGGAGATATAAAATGGACTTCCCGTTCTTTCCACGGTTTGAGGAGATTAACGTGATAAATTTGATTTTCTTTCCGACGCCCAGACTGTCGGATCTCATAATTAACTTTTCTAACCTGCCTATGGTCATGTTGGCTAAACCTGCCTATGGTCATGTTACTGAAAACTGCCTATGGTCATGTTGGCTAAATCTGCCTATGGTCATGTTGGCTAAACCTGCCTATGGTCATGTTGCTAAAACCTGCCTATGGTCATGTTGGCTAAACCTGCCTATGGTCATGTTGGGTAAACCTGCCTATGGTCATGTCGCTAAAACCTGCCTATGGTCATGTTGGCTAAACCTGCCTATGGTCATGTTGCTGAAACCTGCCTATGGTCATGTTGGCTAAAACCTGGCTATGGTCATGTTGGCTAAACCTGCCTATGGTCATGTTACTGAAACCTGCCTATGGTCATGTTGGCTAATTCTGCCTATGGTCATGTTACTGAAACCTGCCTATGGTCATGTTGGGTAAACCTGCCTATGGTCATGTTGGCTAAACCTGCCTATGGTCATGTTGGCTAATTCTGCCTATGGTCATGTTGGCTAAACCTGCCTATGGTCATGTTGGCTAAAACCTGCCTATGGTCATGTTGGCTAAAACCTGGCTATGGTCATGTAGCTAAAACCTGCCTATGGTCATGTTGGTTAAAACTGCCTATGGTCATGTTGGCTAAACCTGCCTATGGTCATGTTGGCTAAACCTGCCTATGGTCATGTTGGCTAAACCTGCCTATGGTCATGTTACTGAAACCTGCCTATGGTCATGTTGGCTAATTCTGCCTATGGTCATCTTACTGAAACCTGCCTATGGTCATGTTGGCTAAACCTGCCTATGGTCATGTTGGCTAAAACCTGCCTATGGTCATGTTGGCTAAAACCTGGCAACTGCACGAATAACCTCAAAGGGACCCTGCCATTTAGCAAATAATTTAGATTCCGTTGAGGGAAGCAACAACAACACTTTGTCTCCAGGCCGAAAGTTCCTAATTCTTGCATTTTTATTGTAGCTTTGCTGCTGTTTCTGCTGTGCTGCTTTGAGATTTTCATGTGCCAATCGACCGACTAATTCTAAGCGATCGGTAACTGTAACACATATTTCACTATATTTTTAGACTCTTTTGACTGTTCTTCCCAACCTTCTCTTATGAGATCTAAGATACCCCGCGGCTGCCGACCGTACAAGAGCTCAAACGGAGAAAACCCTGTTGAAGATTGTGGTACCTCACGAACTGCAAAGAGCAAGTAGGAGAGCAGTTTGGCCCAATTGCGTTTTTCTTGATCTACAAAGCGGCGCAGCATACTTTTCAAAGTCTGGTTAAATCGTTCAACAAGCCCATCCGTTTGAGGATGAAAAACTGAGGTTCAAATTGAACGGATTTTCAATAATTTGTACAGTTGCTGAATACAGCCAGACATAAAATTAGTGCCCTGATCAGTGAGAATTTATTTCGGGATTCCCACCCTAGAGAATATTTTTACCAATTAATTTGCTACAATCTCTGCATTCATAGAGCGTAAGGGAACAGCTTCTGGATATCGTGTTGTGTAATCCACTATTACCAAAATATACCGATATCCTGACTCTGTTCCCTCCAGAGGGCCTACCAAATCTACACCAATCCTTTCAAATGGTACCCCAATAATTGGCAGTGGGACCAGAGGTGCTGGGCGAACTGACTTAGGGGCAGCTAATTGACATTCAGATACATACTTCCGCACAAGACCATAAATCCCTGGCCAATAAAACCGGGCCAGAATTTGTTCCTGGGTCTTTTCAGTTTCTAAATGACCTGAAAATGGGATATCATGAGCTAATCTCATGATTTCCGACTGAAAAGGCCCGGGAACCAAAACTGTTTTACTGAGCTGCCCGTCCGGGAGCCCGGGTTATTCTATATAATAAGTGCCCAGATACAGAAAAATGGGGAAATGTCACTGGTCGTCCTTCCTGCATATCCTTCCTCTCAATATATCTAACCTGTTTCCAAGCATAATGTAACGTGGCTTCATTTTTTTTGTTCATATCCCAGGTCAATATCTCGGTCCCAATGATTAGGTACACTGAGAGGAGTGTCTTTTATTATGTGACCTTCCACATCAGTAACCTCCCAGCCCCGGTCACACTGAACACCTACTCCCTTACCCTGCCGTTTATGAGATTGATTTACCTTTGAGTCCCCTCATATGAGAGTTCCCTCATATTTTTCCACCCGGCGCTCTCTTTTCGTTTTTCTTGGGCGGATTTTATGGTTAAACAGGTCGAATTGCAACGGAAAATTTTGCCAATTGTTTTCTCCCGTTGCTTAGATTGTCCCCTGGTAGAAACTAAGACCATTTCCCGACCTAAAATACGATCAAAAAATGGCCAGTCTCTTCCCAGGAGAACAGGGTATGGTAAACATTGCGCTACAGCCACTTTAACGTAAGCTGACTAATCACCTACAGAAAGTCTAAATTTAGTAGTGGGATAAGCCTGAGTTTCTCCATGGATACAGGAGATAGCCACTTCACCCTGTGGCTCCCAGGATACCCCATCCAAGAGAGCTTGTCGAATTAATGTTTGTGCACACCCAGAGTCCGCAAATGCGTAAGTACTCTTATCCCCGACCTGTACTCTTAATTGATAAGGGCCCTCCCGAAATTCCCCAGCGTTCTTACCTGTTACTACTGACCAGGATCTTTTAGCCATGTCCACCTCTATTATCGGACAATTCCTGGCAATGTGTCCTGGCTCATTACATCGGTAACAGACTGGGGTAGGAGGCACCAACGGAGTCTGTTTGACCTGCGAGTCAATGACCGGCAGGTTAGGCGTTTTTCTCTCAAGCCCAATAGCCCCGCCTATGTTTTCAAGGACCAACCCGGAACACAGTAGCACGTTCCCTTTAGTATGCAAAGCCCCGTCCCTGTAGTCAGTGGAACACCAATCCCAAACTGACAAGTGTCCTTACAACTCACTTGACTCAAGTGGCCGGGATTTACATACCCGCACTTCTGCCCTTCACCAAGGTGACACCCCTCATAAAGATGACTTTCGTCATGGTCACGAGACCTTGGTAAGGGAAATCCCGAGTTAGCTTGATGCCCTCTACTGTCAGGAGGCTGAATTACAGACCAAAACCCCTTTGACTCATCACACAGCCATATTCAGTTGTTTGGAAAATTAACAAAATAATTATTCAGTATAAAAAATTATGGGGTTTAAATCAGACAATGCGTCAGTAATGCTAGCACAGCATTGTGAAGTATGTTTATATTATATTATAATTAATTACATAATACTACCGGACATGATATATGATCATGTCTATTAGTGAGGTCATTATTTTGTAAGGTGTCCCTTATGTAACATGACTGTGCTGACCCCTACATATGAGGTGAAGTACCATAACTGCGCCGTCCAGTGCTCCTCAAGCAAGTTTTTTTTTTATATTACAGGAAAGCATAGGTGAGTCAAGAATAATTATTTTTGACAATTATTGGAGACAATTCATAAAGTTGAATGAAACTTGCTGAATAATGTCACGTTTACATGTTGAATCACATACTGCTTTGTAGTTTTCCATATACTTAACAAAAAAAATTGAAAAATGTGACATTCTTAATCTAACATCATGTTAGGGAAGTTACTAAAGTATATTTTTACCATTTGAGAAATATAGCCAAACTTAGACCAATTATTTCCGTATCTGATGCCGAGAGACTTTGTTTAATCTAGAATTGATTATTGTAATGTACTTTTTTTTAGTATCCCAAAACTTGTGGTATCCCTCTTGCAACTTGTTCAGAACACTGCCGCTAGAATTCTGACTAAAACCAGGAAAAGTGAACATATTACCCCTTTTTGGCCTCTTTATACTGGCTCCCTGTGTAGTATAACATTTATTTTAAGATTTTTCTGTTAAATTGCAAGGCCCTGAATGGATTAGCACCTACTTATTTTCAGGAGTTACTGACCCAGTATTATTATTATTATTATTATTATTATTATTATTATTATTTATTTCTTAGCAGACACCCTTATCCAGGGTGACTTACAATTGTTACAAGATATCACATTATTTTTACATACAATTACCCATTTATACAGTTGGGTTTTACTGGAGCAATCTAGGTAAAGTACCT